>OY744539.1:15609652-15622152 GCA_963556195.1 Sepiola atlantica
AGAATGTCTACATATTAGCAAACTACCGAACTAGATTAAGTATATATTTTGTAAATAAATTGTAGAAAAGTTTGTAAATTTATTGCCACACAACGATAAGAAATGAAAAATAGCTAGTCAGAATCAAAGTTTGATACGTTAACTTAAATGCTATTCATGTCAAACATTTAAAATTGTGTACGTCATAATAATAATAATAATAATAATAATAATAATAATAATAATAATAATAATAAGAAGAAGAAGAAGAAGAAGAAGAAGAAGAAGAAGAAGAAGAAGAAGAAGAAGAAGAAGAAGAAGAAGAAGAAGAAGACGAAGAAGAAGAGTTCGCCTTAAAAACAGCAACCGAGATCATATCAGTGTAAAGTCATAAACAAAAAGTGTATAACTTTGCTGGAATGGTTTTGACAGAATTATTATAATCGTAAAACATGCCAGTGTATAGAATTTCCAATCACGAGAAAGAATTTTACAAGGGTCTTCGACTTCCCAACTTAGCAGCCTTTACAACAAGCACCGCCATGAGTCTTCCGGTTTGGGGTCACAAAAAGGTACTCTTCCATGATCATGCCTTCTAACTGAGAGCGAGAAACGAGTGTTTGGAAGTTATAATTGTGAAATACTTTTTTGAAGTAAAAACGTGTCAATCTTCTTATATATATATATTTAAATTCCCGAAACAGTTTTTCATGGTAAACCCTTAAAATAGTGTTAGAAACAAACTAATATAATAACTGTAAAAAATAAATTGACTTACATGAGTGATTTTCCACTGAAAGACTTGGGACTATAAGTTTGTTTGTTTTTGTTTTTTTTTTTAAATATAGTTTTAATGGTTGAGAAACTTCCGAGACTATATATATATATATATATATATATATATATATATATATATATATATATATGTGTGTGTGTGTGTGTGTGTGTGTGTGTGTGTGTGTGTGTGTGTGTGTGTGTGTGTGTTTTGAGGTACAAAACTTATAAATGCATTTAAAAAGGATGCGCGGAAATCTCTCAAAGGCCCTTTCGACTATCATCTCGTCAGGAGAAAATCGATAGTTTTTAATCAAAAAAATACGCCAGAGAAGGGTAGGATCCTTGTGTTACCCCTCCTCTAATTCTTTGGACTCTGCTATTGGCCAGCATTTGGTTGAAAACCCAAGTTGTGGCAGTAGCTATAAAATAGACCGTTTTGAGGTCTTGCATAGAGCAGATTCAAAGAACCATTTGAAAATATTGGAATCTGTCTCTATCGCTACGCGCAAACCTTCCTTGTGCCGGGAACTTTGAACCCCCTCCTTTCTTTTTCCCCCCTAACGTAGTGCCTTTTAATCGTTTTCTTAACGAAATCATTAAATTCACTTCTTTTAATCGCTCCATCGTTAATTTTGGCACATTCAATTCCCCGTTTGCTCTTTCTTTCGACGATATTATTGATTTAAAACTATCGATTTTCTCCTGGCGAGATAGTAGTCGAAAGGGCCTTTGAGAGATTTCCGCGCATCCTTTTTAAATGCATATATATATATATATATATATATATATATATATATATATATATATATATATATATATATATATATATATATTAGTAATCCAGGTAAACATCCACGGGATAAAATCCAAAGATATAGAGAGCGCTCAATATCAAATAGAGCTTTTATACATGTATGATTATTATATCATGCACATAATATGCGACACTGTCATGTCGATGTCATCGATCAACAGCTGTTAGAATCTGAGATCTCATCAGGAAGAATAAAAATCTGATCTTTCCCTTAGGTCACATTTGGAAAGAATCTTTCCAAATATGACCTAAGGGAAAATCAGATGTCGCAGATTATGCAAATGTTTGTATAAATAAAATAAAAAATAATAATATATATATATATATATATATATATATATATATATATATATATATATATATACTAGCAAAACCTACCCGTCATCCGGGCAGCAATATATCGGGAGGAGCTCAAGGAGGGTTGTATAGTTAAAACAATGTTTTTTACCCTGAAAATTCCATAATTTAAACAACAAACTTTAATAAATTCGTAGATTACAACCTTTACTTAAATAACCCTGCCTTATAAATCAGATTCTACTTTTTTTAAGCTATTACATGTGTACACCCTGGGAATCTTATCAAAAAGAAGAAAAGACAAACAAAAAACAATTATTTTTCAATTTAGAGTGGGAGGATCAGTTTCCTATATAAATTTAACGTAAAATAATAAAACAAGAGCCAACAAAACAAAAAAAGATGTAAAAAACAACAAAAAAACAAATAGGCAACAAATAAATGTTACCAAAGGCAAGATAAGTTACTCTTCTACCTACCTGGATGAGTTCTTTTGTGTTTTTACTTATTTTAAAGCGTTTATGTGTTCAAAACAAACCTGGTGTCTACTCTGTTTAGTTAGAACGAAAAACAAAATGGCTGATCATGAGCCCTGCACAAGGACCCTTGATAATCGCTCAAAAATCGAAATGTAATCGAAATACTAATAGGAACACATCCAATAAATGTCACCAATCGTGCGAAATTGTAATGTTCTATCAGTATTTTGTTTAATTTTCTGATTTTGGGGCAATTATCGAGATTCAACGTGACTGTGTAATGTCAGCCATTTTTTACGTCCTAACTAAACAGAGGTTACACTAGTTCTGAATTTAACTAAAAAACGCTTTAAAAAAAGTGAAAATATAAAAAAAAAACTATCCATGTAGGTAGAAGAGTAACTTATCTTTGGTAACAATTATGTTGTATATTATTTTTTGTTTTTTTCACCCCTTGTTTTGTTTTGTTGGCTCTCGTTGAAAATGCCAAAATGAGCATCTATTTACGGGCCATTCTAACTTATTAGGGCAATTAACTAATATTTTTTCACTAACACTAAGTTCGACTTGCAAGGTTGTAAAACCACATGTAATCGCCTTAAAGGTACCCCCTCCCCCGAAAAAATATAACGCACAGAATTTTTCTCCAATAGCAAATAAAAAATGGTTCCTGCCATAAAACGCTAGAATGACTCAGAAATGGAAGATCATTTTTCGTTAAACCTATATGCGAAATTGGTTTCCCACTCTAAATTCTAAAATAATTTTGCTGTTGTTTTTTCTTTCCGACAGGTTTTTCAGGGTATTCATACGTAATTGCCTAAAAAAAGGTAGAATATTATTTTTCAGGGAGGAGTAACTGAGGTTTAAATCTTCAATAATACACAAACTTGTAATTTTTTTATTTACGCCTTAAAAATGAAGTATTTCACACGTTAGCTAATTTTAAAGTAGTTATTTATTTAATTTTCACGGGAAAGGTAAACACAATTGAACAAATCAATTGCTTAATATTAACATTTTAAAAGGGCATATAGTTAAAAAAAAAAAATTAAAAAATTAGTAACTTTGCACATTAACACCCTCCGCTACCCTTCCACCCACCTCAAATGAGATTATGTGTTTTTAGGCGATTACGTGTGGACGAGTGGTTATAGCACTTGTCTTTGGGCTGGACGACCCGGGTTCGATCCCACTCACGGCATGCGAATTTTCGGGTCTGAAAACTCCCTCTGTACACCCAGCAGTAAATGGGTACCTGACTAAAACTCAGGGAAGGTTCAAGGCAGCGGAAGGAGAGGGATGGCCTCCGCCTTCCATATGCTGTACCCTAGACACGGTGATTCTTAACAAATCACCGCCGCTACGGCCATGGGCAGTGTGCGATGTCGGCAACGACACTCGTGCGCGTCCAGGCTATGCGACCTTTCCCTTTTTACCGTGATAAACGGGAAGAAAAAAGGTCCTTTCTTCGTGATGTTATTGAAGTGTACGTCTGTTGTTATTGGAACGATTTTAGAATTACAGCATGATCTATTTTTTCTTTTTTTCAGATAAGCTTTTTCAACGCGTTCATTCCTTGTTATATAAATACGTAAGTAATACTTAACTCGTGCAGGAATTTCTTTTTCAAGATGAGGCTTCGAACACATAAATTTGTTATTTGATTTTTTTTACGTAAGACTTAACTCGCGTTGATGACAATAAATTCACTGTTACTGATGGATTTAAATTCACACAGGACTTTCTTTTGGTGCTTCTATATTATTGGGGACAGATGAAATGCCCATCTTTAATTTAGAAGAGTCAGTTGAAAGGGGAGATAATTCAAACTGTGTTTTTTTTGTTTGTTTGTTTTAACTATAACCCATAATTCAAACTGTTATTTTTTGTTGTTGTTGTTGTTGTTGTTGTTGTTGTAACCCTACCCCATAAGGAAAATTCAGAGAATTAGTAAGAAAATAAATTTAAAAAAAAAAAGAGTACCTATGCAGTTTACGGACCGGGCTGAAATAATAACGTTATAATTTAGAAAGCTATTCTTAACATGGGGGATGGGGGGTGATTAATTATTCTGTTTATTAAATTGATAAGTGAAAGTACAAAACATGAATTCATATTATAAACGATCATAAAAATAAATGAATAGTTAAACATTATCAATGGTGTTGGAAATTCTTTTAATAGTCCCAAACAATTTATTTTGGTTTAATCGTGATAATGTTGGATCTTCCGACTGGATATTCCGATTTTCGCCTATTCGCATTTTCCACAGATCTTGACGCATACAGACTATACAAACTTCTCTGAGTGTTATGGAATACTCAGTCTTTTATGGACTGAACATCTGAGTACTTTTGAGTACTTTGAGTATTCCTTTTTTCTAATCTTTTTACCTTAACAATATTTTTATTGGGGTTGATTGCCATAATTTAGGATTCTTTTAGCCCAAAAAGTGTGTATATAAGGTGAGTCAATGAAAAATAATTAGATCTGCAGATTGAAACAGATCAATATCTTCAGTTGTTCAGAACAAGGAGCATTTAGTAAATAAAAATATCTATTCTTCTTCTCTTTCAAAATTGAAAGAGAAGAAGAAGAAATATTTTTATTTACTAAATGCTCCTTGTTCTGAACAACTGAAGATATTGATCTGTTTCCATTTACAGGTCTAATTATTTTTCATTGACTCACCATATTTTTGCTCTATCCAGTATATTGAGCTTTCCTCGCCCCACAATAGGTCTAATTCTCTAAAAGTTACCTTTTAGTTATAAACCCTCATATATATATATATATATATATATATATATATATATATATATATATATATATATATATATATATATATATATAGTGTGTGTGTGTATGTGTATATTTAGGCAGTATTTTATCATTTATGCAAATATTGTTAAAAAATAACAGAATTAATTATACCTTTTTTATTTTTTCAAATTTTCTGATGGTCATTTTTTTGTATTTAAAATCAAATTTAATACAAATTCTAGTAAATAACACTAAAATTATACATTCCGAAACCAATTTAAAAAAAATAAAAAATACTGGAAGCTAACTACAAAAAAAACACAACAACCTTAAATTAATATCACATATGAAAGCAGTGGTAACATTTTAAAATTCTTAGCATAATGCGATTTTGTTCTGTGATGCCATTCCAACGTTGTTGAATTTAAATCGTCAACGACTTTCCTGGAACAATGCGAAAAACGTTCTCTGCTCGTCTCTCCGCCGTCTTTAAAAAAAACTCTTCTTTCTCCAGCTTTTTTGTTCATTTGCTTTTGACACCTGAGGATGATTCGACGAAAGATCGAAAACGTTCGTGAAACCTATGAAACATTTTTTTTAAAAATTATTTTAATACATAAAAGACCATCAGAACAATTGAAAAAATAAAAAAGGTATAATTAAACAGACGGATTATTTAATCTAGTCTCAAAACCAGAATTAAGACAAAAGGCTCTTTATCATATCGGATAGGGCTATAAAAACTAATAAATGATCATAATTGTACTTATCGTAACACTTTCCTGTAGTTTAACGCTATTATTGATCATCAGGTGTGTATCTTACTGGTCTTTAACGATTAGTTTCAGACGTTAGAAATCAGTCAGGTACATTTCTGAAAATTGCTAATGCTGTAAAACTGCAGTAAAGCGAGGCCTACGTAAAGTCAGGCCTCTTAACTGAGTCGAGATTTTTTGGTGATGTGATTGACAGTGGTTCTTAGTCCCAGGACCGGAAGTGCTTCCGGTTTTTTCGTGTGTTGTTCCATATTGTGAGGGGAATTGTAAAAATGGCTCCAAAGTTAATGTTTTTGCGTTTCCAAAAGATAAGGAACTATTTCAGAATATATTTTATTAAGCGAGATAATTTAAACCCTACGAAATATATCAAGGTTTGTGAAATGATGTTTTTAAAACTTAATTAACTGATAAATGTATGCTCTCTATGGGTGCATATTTATTACCTTTAAAAAAATATGGGCATTTTAAACGACAGCTAACAAAACAAAAAAGGGGTAAAAAAAAACAAATAGTCAACAAATAAATGTTACCAAAGGCAAGATAAGTTACTCTTCTACTAACCTGAATAAGTTTATTCGTGTTTTAATTTATTTTAAAGAATTTTTTTGTTCAAAACAAATCTGGCGTCTACCTGTTCAGTTAGAATCTCTATTCGTCAAGTGTTTGAATGTGAGAAAAAAAGTCAGAATGTTGCCAGTATTCAAACTGAGTCTGCCACTTAATAACCGAACTATTGATTTGAAGAATTTGCAAGAAGCTAACTGGGATGAAATGACAAGGAGGCAAAAGTTAGAGGTTTACAAATTTAACATAGATGTAACAGACGATAATGTTAATCAGTGCAGAGAAGTACTCTCTGTTATATTATACTTCGCAGGTTATTGCTGGTATGCAGTTTTTAAGAAAATGAAATGCAATAGTTGTAATAATTTAGTATCTGGAAGAGATGATGTGGAAGAAATACCTTAAAAAACAGCTATTTTCAAGGGATCAATATAGGTTCTCTATTATACCTTAATTCCGTACATCAAAGACAATTAGCTATGTACATACCATTGAATGTTTTGGCAGATGCCAATCTTCTTTTTCATGTTGACTCTTGTAATGAGGGTCACAGTATTGAAAAAATCGAAAGAATGCTTATCCGAAGCTTTTCAAATTCTTAGCTAAACAATTTTTATGGTGAGGAAAATGATCACATTAATAAGAACAAATTAAGTAGAAAAAGAAAATTTCGAATATTTAATTAAAATAACAACAGACTTTTACATAAGTTTGATTCGGCACTAGTAACTTTATTGTGTGTTTGTATTTAAATTATTTGGTTTAATTTAATTTGTTTAATTTTTTTGTAATTTATCGTTCGGTTTCTTTTTTAAACTAACTTATCGTTTCTTTTTATTTAAATTTATTTATTGTTTGTTTACATATTTAAAATTATACATAATTCGCTTGTTTATTTAATTGTTTGTTCCCTAAATTCATAAACAATTAACTATTTATTGTGAATTTTTTTAAATTCATATTGAATAAAGACCAGTTTCAGTATGAATCGAATCGTGTTCCTTTCTGTTTTCTCTTTTAAATTCAACTTTTAAAGTTTTCTACTGCTTTTTTAAGCTATCATTCATTACATATTAGAAAACCGTGTCGTATTATTTCTGCAATATTATTATTTAATTCGGGAATTTAATTTTTCTTCGAGTCATATTGATTTTATTAATATGGAATTTAGGAGCTTTTTTTCTATATTTTAAAAGATTTTATTTTTTTATAGTTAACATCTACGATGCTATATTTTCATGAACAAAATACATTCATGCGTTTTTAGTACCCTGTGATATAACTTTAGTAAAGGTATTTTTTGTTTACACGAAATAATAAATTTGTACTGCGATTTCTAATAAAGTAATGGGTTAAGCATATTCCGTGATCGTTAACTAATAAATACTGAAAATTTCTTTACAATTGGTTGATTTCCTGAATTTTGACGAATTTTTAAGTGAAGGGGGAGGGGTGAAAATGTCTATAGTCTGACTGTTCGACAGATCTCGTTTGTAACGATACAGCATGACGTCATTTTCCAGTTAACAGGCCTGAGTTTACGTAGACCACAAATAAAGTGTTGAAATGAGTTTAGTTTAATTTCATTATATATATGGCGTCCATAAAGTAAACAGAATCTTAGGTGCTTATGCAGATGAGCGGCCACAGTAAAAAATTATTAAAAAAAAAATAATAATATATACTTATTAAGCATTATAATGTTACTCACTGTACAAAAAAGTAGAAAAAAATATCCACTAGAACTTTAATTAAAAGTATTTTTCCATTCTGCGTATCGTAACAGCGATTCGTTCACAGAGACTTCAGTTTGTTTCTAAAGAAAGAAGATTTCGCAGGGGAGATAATCAACTTGCGAAATCATAATGAAAAACAACATGGCGTCTCTGTGAACGAATCGCTGGTACGATACGCAGAATGGAAAAATACTTGTAATTAAAGTTCTAGTGGATAATTTTTTCTACTTTTTTGCACAGTGAGTAAGAAGATAACACTGAATAAGTATATAATATTGTTTTTATAAAAAAATATTTTTTTTTAATTTTTTAATGGTCCGCTAATCAGCATAAGCACCGAATCTTATGTTCCTAATTGAACCTACAATATATAAATGTTTTAATTATGTGGGTTTTAATATATATTTTTTTCTGATGTTTTTGGACACTTTGTTTTGGGGCCTTACTTCTGACGAGTCATATTTAAAGAAAATGCAAGACATAAGTTGGGATAAATAAATTAGAAAATCATTTATATCAGTTCCAAAAATTCAAACACAACAAATATTTGGCATACGATCGTTTCTAAAACAATCTGGAAAATTTTATTTTGTATTATATTTTAGATGATTCCAAAAAGTATTTTTTTATCAGCGCCTACTTATACTATAATCACATACAAGAGAGAACAACATCATCTTTTAGCATTACTTGAAAATATAAAGACATTTATTTATCTTTATAGCTTATATATATATATATATATATATATATATATATATATATATATATATATATATATATATATATATATATATTATAGATGATTGGTGGTGTATGAAGCATTAAAAACGATGTGTTGATATTTCGACCAGTCCTCTGGTCTTTGTCAAAAAATGATCTGAAATGAAGAAAACTGAGGATCGTTGAGCAAACTGTAATTTTGAACATTGCGGCGTTCGTTTTTTGTCATGACGCGTGAGATGGTCCACGCATAACGTTTCTTCGGGTTAGTAAAGAGAACCGTTGTTTTTTTTTTTAAATAAACGAACTTATACGCGTCCGTTGTCTTTAAAAAAAAAAACGAACTTATACGCGTTCGTGATTTGACCAATGCAATAAATGGAATTTGAATGGCACTACATTTGTGGAGGGGGTGATATGATAGGAAACGAAATAATTGAATTAAACGTGAGTTAATATATAGTATAGTAAGTAAGGTAATGCTAATGAATAAACAAATACTAATAAGACATACATAATGAAGTTGATAAGAATAAAATAAATAAATAAAATATTGCCGGAAAAAATGAATAAATAAATAGAAAGAAATAGGGAACTAACAATAATGCGGTAAAGAGTAAGGATAAAACGTATTTAAAAAAAATAATGTATTAAAACCTAAATAGATAGAAAATAAAAGTAAGTAAAAGGTGTGTAGTATACCGGAAGGGCAGACGCGAAACCACTATATATATGGGGAAAATAGGTCGTGAATGTGAATGAATAACGTATATTATAAACATGTAATATGAATAACACATATTAAAAAGATGTAATACAGATGATGATGATGATGATGATGATGATGATGATGATGATGATGATGATGATGATGATGATGGCATTATGAAGTTATATAAGCTGAAATCATATAATAAGAATAATAATGATAGATAGGTAAATGTATGAATAAATAATTAAATCGATAAATACCTGAAGTACCATAAAATGAATATATGATGTAAGTAAAATATATAGCAATGTTATAGGTGAGTGTGATATTATATTAACTAATTGTAGGTCTGTATAAGTGTAAGTAAATTGTTGGGGGATCATGTAATCTTATTTAGTATGAATTATTGGTGTGCGTGGAAGTATTTATATGGGTTCAAGAGACCCAGGTCAGTATTGAGTCCTGTATTGTGCGAGCCAAATCGAAGAATCCATTGAATCTCTTTTAGTTGGCGAATTTTTGTTGAGGGGAAATTGAAGGCAATAAGGAGGCATTTAATATTGTCTGTTGTATGGCCTGGTAGGTTGGAATGTCCTGCCAGAGGTGCGTGAGGTGAATTTTGTCGGATAGATGTTTTATGGTTGTTCAGACGGGATCGAAAGGGGGTTTTGGTTTCTCCAATATATCCCCCGTTGTTATAGATGGAACAATATATGTAATATATGGCATTAGAACTGTCACATGTCAGATGCGAGGCTTGGAGTTAGATGTTTGTGTTAGGTATGTTAAATAGGGGTGTGGTGTCCATGTGTGTGCATACAAGGCAACGAGGTTTGTTACATTTGTAGTTGCCATGTTGTGGTGTATTTTTGTGTGAACGGGTAAGAGTGGCTGCCAAATTGGGCGGTTGTCTGACTGCATTAATGGGAGGGAGGTTAAAGATGGACTTCATGCTGGGATTGGTTCGTAGTGTATTGAAATTCTTTTTAAGGTGAGTTGTGATTTTGTGCATGTGTTGGCCATGGTGGAAAACCATGGGGATGCGACTGTTGGTGATTTTAGGTTTGTACTTAAGGAGACGTAGTCTATCCATCCTATTGTTTTTTTTAATAGCTTTTATTATGTATTTGATGGGGTAATCACTACTGATAAATTGCTGTGTGAAATTGGTGACGTGGTGTATGTAGTCTAGGGGGTCTGAGCATATGCGTTTTATACGTATGCACGAACTGTAAATGATGGATTTCTTCAAGTTTAAAGGGTGGTTGCTGTCGAAATTAAGAAATTTATGATTATCTGTAGGTTTAGTATAGAGGGATGTCGATATTTCTTTGTTGTGGGATTTAACTGTGATGTCTAGAAGTGGAATGGAGTTATATGAGTGTTCCATGGTGAATTTTATGGTGCTATGGAAATCATTGGTGTATTGGTAGAAGTCATTGAGGTTGGTAAGGCCGTGCGGCCAAATAAAGAAAATGTCGTCAATGTAGCGACAGTAGTGGGGGGAGGGTTTCAGTGGAAAGTTTTGGAGTAGTCGGGTTTCTAGTGTATGCATGAATATGTTGGCATAGATGGGATCCATTTTAGTGCCCATAGCTGTGCCTTTGACTTGAAGGTAATTATGGTTATTAAATTGGAAATTGTTGTGTGTGAGGATAAAGCGTATTAGGCTACATATGTCCTGTGTTTGGTTGTTGACCAAAATTGTGATGTAGGAGGAATGTTATACAAGCCTGTACACCCTCATCATGTGGGATGTTGGTATAGAGGGCTGATACGTCCATAGTGATTAAAATAGCCTCTTGGGAAAGATTGTCAATTCGTCTAATAGTGTTTAGGAAGTGTGTGGTGTCTTTGATGTAGCAAGGAATGGTGGGTAATAACGGGTTTAGAATGGTATCTATGTATCCAGATATATATTCAGTGCCCCCGAAATTATAGGTCTACCTGGAGGTGGAATGTTCATGGATTTGGCTAACTGGTATATGTAGTCTGGATTTAAGGTCGGTGTGTGAAGTGTATCTGTGTTGACAATAGCAGACGCAGTGTTTGATATGAGTTTGTGGAGTTTGTGTAATTTGGGAGTGGTACAGAATTTGGCTGCTTTGGGGTTAGTGGGGATAAGGGAAGTGATGATTTTGGAGGTGTGGGGGCTGAGGTTAAGAGTTGTGAGTTATGTTTTGTATGTGCAGGTGGGGTCTTCCTGAAGTTGTTGGTAAAAGTTAGTATCACTGAGTTGTGATTCCGCTTCTTCAATATATTTAGTGGTATCCATTATGGCGATGGCTCCTCCTTTATCTGCCGATTAAATTGTTATGTCTTGGTTATTTTTTAGAGTATGTATTGCTGTTCTTTCTTTTGGGGAAATATTGTGACGTTTGTTGAGGTGTTCTTTATTGTATAGAAATGCGTCTAGGTGCAGTCTTGCTGTTTTAGTGTATTGATCTATGTCCGAGTTTCGTCCACTTGGTGGGGTCCACGTATTAGTTTGAGAAGTTTCTGAGGTTGTTTGGAATATGGAAGCGTATTATTAGTAGGTGCGTTGTTATTGTGGTCCTTGAAATATTCTTTCAATTTGATACTGCGGAGGTAATATATATATATATATATATATATATATATATATATATATATATATATATATATATATATTTGAAATTATATAATTGAAGTAAACAGTAAATCCTAAAATATTATCTTATCTTAAATAGTCAATGCTCGATATACGAGAAGGAGCAATAGTATAGGTGATTAGAAATAGAATTGGATAACATGCAATATTAATTAAATCAGCCATTGTCATATATATATATATATATATATATATATATATATATATATATATATATTAACGACCTATCTTTCTAAACAACC
>OY744539.1:15627152-15629652 GCA_963556195.1 Sepiola atlantica
ATATATATATATATATATATATATATACAAACATATATATGTATATATTTGAGATACTTGTGATTCGAAAAGTTATGAACTGTGACATATCTTTTGAAACATTCTTTTTGCCTAACTAAAAACAATAAAACTCTTTTATTCTATATTATTATTTTTTAACTATTATTATTAATAATAATAATATTATTATCATTAAGAAAAAGAAGTATTATTTTCATTTATTATTTTTATATAGAAGTAAAGGGACTAATCATTTTGCTATCTAATTTACATACGTGTTTGTGGTGTGTACAGACACACGTATATAAATTAGATGACTACACTGAAGAAAAGAGATTCACTCTTAAATGAACACAGAGACATTAAAAATGTTAGAGTGGTTGAATCAACATAGAGTGAGATAAACGAAAGGAATACATTGGTAGCTAAGAGAGAGAGAGAGAGAGAGAGAGAGAGGGGGGAGATGAGTGACTTGTTAAGTTAATTATAAATGATGGCTAATTAGAATAAGCAGGGTAGTTTTTTTTTTTGTTCAAACATAACTCAATCCCGGACTTAACTATATTTTTCCATGTATTTTGTGTTATTAAAGCATATAAGTAAAGCGACCTTCGGAAAACGAACATTGAAAAAACGCGCACCAAATGGATATATACGGTATAAAAAAGGATTTTTGAATAATTTCATAAGTTTTATGTTTAAAAAGCTAGACGATACATAAAACAATTCAACGAAGTAAATAATAAGAAAATGTCTGTGTAACCTGAATCTGTTGGACCCGAGCATTCCGTTTCGTCCAGTCGTCATTTCCATTTCGGATATTTATGAGCTGACAAGTCTAGAACATTTTCCGGGGACTCAAAGAAAATAAAAGAAATAAAAACAAAAAAGAAAGACACCACTTAAAAATTCCCTGTGACTGACTTTTTAGTAAGAAAGCCGAAAAATGGCCGACCGTATTGTCTGCCTCTTCCAAAATGTCGTTGAATCCTTTCTCTCTTTTTTTTAAAACATAGAACTAAACCTGAAAACAACCCTTTCCTTTTTATTTTCCCTTTTCCCCTTTTCTTTTTATTCCATTCCTTTTATTTATATTTATTTATGTCTGCTACGTTTTTTTATAACCGTTCATGTTTTGGGTTTGTTTGCCAGGGTTAGGGTTGGGTTGGGTTAGGGTGAGGGGTATTATTATTTTTTTTATTTTTTTTATTATTTTTTTTTTTTTTTACCCCTAGGGAAGAGAAGCGAGAGTTGAGGGTTGATGGGAGTGGGGAGTGAGCCGTAGAATGAAATATTGGGGTGTGGGTATAGCCCATTTCATCTGAATGATGAAAGATAGATAGTATAAGTAAAATGGTGTTTGTTTGTTTTGTTTTTTTTTGGTATTGAAGAAGAAAAAAGAGAAGAGGAGGAAAAGGAGAGGAGGAAGGGAGGGGGAGATAAAGTGAAAGAAAGATAATAAAAACATTTTAAAAGGGTGAGAGAAAAAATAGTTTGTGTATGTAGAGTTGATTTAGAAGATGAAGAAGATGAAGAAGAAGCGATGATTTAGAAGATGAAGAAGATGAAGAAGAAGCGATGATGATGATGATGATGATGATGATGATGATGATGATGATGATGATGATGATGATGATGATGATGATGATGATGATGATGAACAAGAACAAAAACAATAGCAAAAGTTGAAGAAGAAGAATATTAAGACGAAGAAGAAAAAAGATGAAGAAGAATAAAAAGAAGAGGAGGTAGAAAATGAAGAAGAAATAGAAGAATATGAAGAGGAAGAAGAAAAAAGAGGAAGAAGAAAAAGAATAGGTAGAAAGCGAAGAAGAAGAAGAAGAAGAAGAAGAAGAAGAAGAAGAAGATGAGGTAGAAAATGAAGAAGGAGAGGCAGAGTTGATGAAGAAGAAGAATATGAAGAAAAAGAAGAAGAAAAAGGTGCAAAAGATGAAGAATACGAAGAAAAAGAAAATAGAGAGAGATTAAAAAGAAGATACGAAAGAAGAGGAGGAGGCATAAGAAGAACTTAAAAATAAGAAAGGCAAAATAAACGATTTATTAATGAAAAATGTAAAAAAAATCTTTAAAAAAATAATTTCGTTTTTTTCTTGTTTTGTATTTTGTTTTTGTTTGAATGAGTAAAGAATATAAAATGCGGGAAAGAAGAAGAAGTGGAAAAGAAGAGATGTTACATTTTGGTGGACTAGGGGTGGAGTTGGTGCGGGTAGACAAAAGGGGTGAAAGAAAGATTAGAAAGGAAAAAGATAAGAGATTTCGTTTCCGAAAATAGACGCTAAGGAATTTATCAAATTGAAGAAAATATATACAGAAATAAATAAAAAATAACAGTATACAAAAAGGAGAAAAATATAACGAAAGAGAGCAGAAGAGAGAGAGAGAGAGCGAGGGAGGGAGGGAGAGAGAGAGCGATGTAGGGAGGGAGGGAGGGAGACGGATGGACAGGGGTAGATAAATAGATAGGTAGACAGATATGTTG
>OY744539.1:15637152-15642152 GCA_963556195.1 Sepiola atlantica
AGCCATTCAAAGTGCAATTCGCGTAGTTTAGTCATCGTTGTAATCGACTAGTGACAAGACTCATTGTCTGTGTGAAGGAGTTTTGTTTTTCTTCATTTGTGACCATTTTGGGCGATTTCTTCTTTCAAACACACCAATAATACTATATAATATTCGCTACATAATTGATGAACAAAATACCTTGCGCTTTCCAAAATACGGAGGCTGAAACTTTGTCTTCTGATGTTTGCGTATTTTGTAGCTTTGGACGGCTTTAACTTGCTGCCGTTCACTCAGCTGACTCCCCAGTGAAGTGGTGGATCGATGTTTTATCCATTGTCACATATTGACACACAAATTCCTTTTTGCAAACAACGCTCTGAATCGTCGACGCGTCGTCGTCGTCGTCGTCGTTGTTGTTGTTGTTGATCGACTTTGAGAAAACATGGAACCCATTTTGATACAGCTGTCTTATTGACAAATGTTCATGCAAAATGGTGAATGCACTGCTTTTTAATATCTTCAACTCCTCTGCTATCTTACGCAACTTCAATTTACGATCGGCCAAAACGAGTTTGTGGATTTTGGGGGGATACTGTTGAATTTGGGCGACTTGAGCGGTCAGCATCATTTGTGTCTGTATGACGGCGTTTAAAGTCAGCATACAACCTCGTAACCGCTGTTTCCGACATAGCAGAGTCCGAATCACAATTAGAATACTGTTCAAGCAAAGCCATAGGTTGAACAGTATTTCCCCCATCAAAAAGCAATGCTTTATCAACAGATGAAATTCAGATTTTTTCATTGTTTTGAAAATTTGCAACAGTAGCTTCACTTAATTAACTGTAATTTGTAAACTAATATTCCGATTGGGCCTAAATTTTGATACACGCCATTTGAAGATTGCTACTTTATAAAAATCATACAGATTTTTAATTAGTGGCGCCATCTATATTCCAGGCCCGGGACTTATTGAGTGGTGTGTTATGTATGTTTGGAGAACATGTACATTCATTGACTAAAATAAGCACACTGGTCGGACCACATACACATACCATACGAAATACACACATACACTATTAGCATTCCATTATAATAGTCTAATATCTGAGCCTTCGTTTGCTGATTTGGTGTTCTTTGGCTCTAAGCTTTTCACCAAGTTGAAGCATCAACTGCGGCAAGACATGCTGTGGTTCTTTTTATTTTACTAATGAGTCACCATTTACTACGGCTGAAAGCAACTCGAGGACAAAGATTAATGAGATGGACCGATCAACATTTGAATGATGACGAATATTATGAGAGGATTGAAAATGACGAATATAAATGGACAAAATTTGATTACTTATGATGACGGTTTATGACAAGTATTTGTTGCCATTAGATTTGAAGACGACCGTTTTGTAGTTTACAGGGAAGATACGTCTATTCGATTTACGCGTTTTGCGATTAAGATATTTGATTTTAAACTTAAGCTTTAAATACCGACCGATGGGCGCACATAAAGATGAACGAACGTATCTGAAAATGCGCCTTTTTTCTACTATTGAGTCACCACTTATCAAGGCTAAAAGCCACTCGAGTCAGAGGATGAAAGTTAATAGAATGGATAGATTGCTAGTTGAATGATGAAGAATATTTTGACCCTTTGTGCTAGGAGCAAAGTGTAGTGTTTGTTCTTATACTACACTTCTTTTCTGTCCTCAGTCAGTGAAGGATAAACATTTCCAGACTACGGCGATTTTTTTTAAATCCAAATCCAGAATGCACCTTTTTGGGAGCTGGATTTTCCTCACATTAAAAACCGACTTTTCGTCTAAATTTGCCCTCGTGGGGAGGTAAGTAAATAAGGGCCATGTTGTGGCCCGCAAAGTAGCAATCCCGTAATAACGTGTTCCACGGATGGAAAGTTCTTAGAAAAAAATTATTTGTGCAAAGACCAGAAGATCAACTCCCAGAACAACAGTCGAGCTCGCTGTCTCCCTCTAGGGCATGCCTCGAGATGTAGACAATGTTACTACAATGATGGAATTAGGTGTCATCAGCGATTGCAATTTTGAGTAATACGTCGTAAGTTTTAGACAACTTGCGCGGGAAGGTAGGGGTTCAACAGCAAAAATACTCGGTTGCGGCTTATACAGAGTGTCCATAAAGTCCGTGTGCACTTTAAAAGATTTATAACTTTATTTGTATTTGCGATAAAAATAACCTGTAAAAAATCTTATAAAGTTAAGTGCATCTCGTTTTTAGTATAGTTATTGAATAATTCTTCACCACAAAATTAGAAACAATTTCAGATAAGTAAAAAAAAGTATTTCCTTTTTTTTTAGAATCAATTTGATCCATGACTTGTCAACTGAGGAAAAAGTAAACTGTGTCCTTTGGTTGACTAAACTGAATTGAAATGAGATTTTTATGTTGACATGTGAAAACAGTTGTATTATTGATCGGCCTTTGTTCCGATGGATACTACTACACCCCATAAACTGGTATCGTCTTGGCCTTCGGGGCTTGATTTACGCCGGTCTATGGGTCTGTCCTGTGCAGTTCTAGGAGGTCCACCCTCCCAGGCTTTGCCTCTCCTCTTTGGGGAGAAGTGAGTTTATTACTTACTGTCTAGGGCGCCCCTACCGGAGAATGCCGACGGGGCTGCCCAGACAATTTTTAATGGCCACAGTACTCACCTTCTCGGGCGCTGGCTTTTCAAGTCCAACTTTCCCGACCCGACCTTGGGTCACATCTTACCTTGTGGGAGTAAGATAAAACTGGCCTTGTGCCTAACCTCCTGGGGAGGTAAATAAAATGTGAAAACAATTGTGTATGCAACCAAACCTAGTTCATTAGAAGATTTGAAAGCCAAAAGAATGACTTTGTATTGCTAATAGAAGATTTGAAAGCTAAAATAACTAATGTGATTTCACGCATTACTGTAAATCAGTTGGCAAATGTTTCCCATGAACTGCAAAATTGTATTACTTTTTGTGTTGCTAATGATGTATTGTGAAAACTTAAAGAAAATTTCAATGACAGCTAAAAAGAATATAGATTTACTTCTTTCTAATCTTTTTTACAGATTATTTCTATTCCAAATACAAATAAAGTTATAAATGTTTTTAAGTGCACACTGACTTTATGGACACCCTGTATCGGAGGAATAACTTTCAAAATATGTCTGCTCAGTTCCACAGTACAAACTGAAAATGAAGATATTATCAAATTAAAAAATGACAACGTCTATCTTTACAAAAGTAATTCATCTTTATTTTTATTGACAATCAAAAATGAAGATTTTTTGTCTTTCTGTCTCTTAACTTTAACCCTTTTCATGCATGAATTTTTACAGAAATTCTACGTACCTGATCTAGCTTGTTCGATAAGAAAAAGAAGACAAAACTAATCAACAATAAGACAGAACTAATCGATAAGAAAAAAGGGCAAAGCTAATCTTTGCTCATAAAAATATTATTTGAATATGTGATTATTCTTTGCTTTTTTATTATTATCAGTTATTTTAAAGATTAAGCCTTCCCTACTTTGCTCATGAAAAGTAAACTAGCACATGTGATCATTCATATCGCGAAGCGAACCGGACACACGTATGTTCACTTTTATTATATAGATTATTATACTAAAGATGAGTTAATCAACACTTTTTCTCTAAGGCTTTTTACCTATATATTTTAATCACATAAAAATACACGCTAAAATATTCCTCAATTTTGGGATTGAGGTACGTTTGATTGTTATAATTATCCGTAATTTGCAATTAACTCACAAAGTGACCAACATCTTACTAAGTTGCTATCTATCACGCTCACCCTCACTCACTCTATGTTGTTTGTCCCTCGTTCTAATTTTATATGGTATATATAACGTTGGTGCTTCTCTCTATCCCTCCCCTATCTCTCTTTCTGTGTTTACTAAAAGTCTAAGGTAATGAATAGAAAATAATTTTAAAAATCGGAATCATACAGAGTGTCATTTGGAGACACTGAACTATGAGGACTGAATTGAGGGGGGATAACTTTCAAAATATAGGAAAACCTATATCGTGTACCATACTAAAAAAAATTAATGGAAATTTTTATTTTAATTAAATTCAAAAAGAATATGTGTAGTTTTTACTAAGAGATGATAAACAACTATAATTACTGCTACTATAAACGAAAAAGAGAGGCAGACAACTCTACACACAACTATGAAGTCTGTAACATTCGCACCGCTACTATGAAATAAAGAGGGTGACAAATAACTCTATAGCCACTACGACTACTACCAAGAAGTATGAACATACATGTGTGCGTCCGCTGCACAGGCCGTGATCGTCCCGTTCGCTGTGCCGGTTTAAAGTCGTTGTTCGATTCAGTCAGTGCTGCAACAAAGGAATTCTCCTTCCAAATAAAACCACAACTTCAGTTTAAAAACAGTTAACAGAGGGTTTAGCTTACAAATGGTACTCATTTTCTGAATAACAGACTTTCAGCTGAAAGACTTTTGCCCGGCCAAATCAAAACATAAGTCCAAACCGACACAAACAGACCATCTGTCCCAGAGGGTCACCGAAAACCAACTGCCTCTTAGTCATCCAACTCTAACTCTCCTCCCCTGTCCATAGGCTGGAATATATGTACTTTTGACCGGAAATCTTAGATTCCGGTCTTTCTCAGTCACCCCCATTCGACCACCCTGAGAATGACAACCCCAGATATTCACCAGAGATAACGGCCAGCCAGTGTCCACTCGAAAGGGTTTATCTGCAGACAATCTAGGACATTACTTTTCTCAATTCGGTTGCTCTCAATATGCATCCCCGTTTAATGAGGTACTTATTTTATTTCAAATAAAAAAATTTCTTAGGTGGCCAAACTCACGATCAGAGATATTTTAAATTCTTTGTGTGGCCTCTTCTCTCCTTATTAACCATTACCACTTGCAGCAAGTTTGACATTCGCATGCATGCAATACTAAACATGCAACCACCTAATGCATGTTTACCGAATAAGCGCAGAGAGAAATCTACA
>OY744539.1:15647152-15652152 GCA_963556195.1 Sepiola atlantica
TACGGTGATTCACTTGTAGTCTTTTGTGGTATCCTTCTTAAATCCCCACGGAGTTATTTTTTTATGTTTTTAAATTTGATTTTTGATTTTTGTTTTTTTTATAATTTTTCTTAGTTTGTTCTTTTCTTGGTTGCTCGTCCTCAGGTGCTCTTGAACTGCAACGTCTCCCCCCCCCCCCCCAATTGAGTAAAGTAACGAAACTCGTGCAAGGTCATCCCTATAACAGGCCAGGCGATCATGCACCTAGAGTCTTTTATTTGAGGTGATGTGAATTTTCTAAGATAATTCGAAAGTAATTGTGAAGGGTTTGTGTCAAATAACTTGAAATGAAGTTTTAAAGGCAAACACACAAATACAGCGTTAAAATTCCAGTTTCATTTGTGCTCCTCTGCCGCTAAAAGAAAACATTGATTCTCTCACGCGCCTCTGTCCTATAAAAGAACTGAATATTTGCAACCGGAGGGCGTATGTGTTTTCTAGTGTTTTTTTTCTTCTTTTTATTATGAACTAATTTAATAAATAATTGTCCCGTGTTATGGATTTCTTTGTTCTGATCTCTTGCGCTTAACAATTTTGCAAATTAATTAAATTATTAAGTAGTTTGTTCTTATATACGACAAGAGCGTGTAAGAAAATGAATGTTTTCCTACTTGAGTCTCAGACTTTAATTTACGCCAGAAATCACTTTCTATTCTCTACAACTGCGAAGCCTTTAAACTTCAAAGGTTTCAAAATTACTTTCGAAGTGTTACAGCAGAAAACGCGTCAAAATTTGTGTTATCTATTAATAGTAGATTAAAACAGCTGACTTGTGTATACTATCGTGACACTTCGAAATTCGAAAGTAATTGTGAAGCGTCAACTTATAACTTCAAATAAAATTCAACGGCAAAAACAATCAAGCGTTAAAATGTCAGTTTTATTTGTGCTCCTCACCTACTAAAAGAAAACACTGATTCTCTCACGCGCCCCTGTCTTATTAAAGAACCCAATGTTTGTAACCGAAGGGCGCATATATTTTCTAGTTTTTATTAATTAAATATTAAAAAGAAAACTTTAAAACTCACAAAATATACTAAATTATCATATATCAATAAGTGTGTAGCAGTTTCCTACAAGTCGCCATATTGTTTAAATATCAATGACTTCTTAGCTGCCTGCTGATTGGTTCAAGCCATCTACTTTCTCCTTGGCTTGACCAATCAGTTGCCTTCTCTTAGGCGAATCTCGGATGGCTAGCATAACCATATAAACACTTGAGCGCCATCCGCTCTTTCTCTTTTTATTCTGCGGCACGAGAAGTCTCTTCTCTCTCTTTCCTTCTTTGGCACTGCCAAACACACGTCGCCCTCTCTGGGGACGCAACATACATGTTCCCGGGGCTTTGACCCTGGGTTCGACTTCGACAAGAAGACAAGAAGCCAACACGTGGAATTAATATCGGCTCTTTCTCCCCCCCCCTTCTCTCCCTGAGACGAAATTCACCTACATTGACGTTTTTTTTTGTTTGTTTTTTTGTTTGTAAAACTTAATTATGTTCTACAAAACCAAAAACAAAAACAACAGCCCCTCTCCCTTTCTCCCTCCCCTTTTTTATTTTTATTTTTCCTACCCTACTCCCGGTCCTGGATATGACCTTAAACTACATCCGATGGTGAGATCCGGCTTACGGACTTTGGGGAATGTGGAGCCTCCTCTTAATTACCATTGCTCCCAGGTCCACCCTGACCCGGAGTGGTAGTACCTGTTAGGGTCCCAACTATGGGTTAAATAGAAACAGATATTAAAAGCGGAAAGAAACAAAAAAGAGAAGAAAACAAGACCAGATTCGGCATTAAATAACCCAAAAAGGGTTGATATGCCGTAAAACAAAACTACCAAACTACCAAACTACCCCCCTTCTCGACATGTAAACGACTACTACACCTGACCGGACTACCTAGCCCTGGCCACTTCGACACAGAATATCCGAGAAGCCTAAATGGCTACTGCCTCTTACACGTGGACTAGATATCACACAAACACATAACTGCTTACATGTGAACTGACTTTCACACCGGTGTACTGACACACATACTTACACACACGGACGCGTCCTGACACTGTATCCGGTGTACAAACATTCAATATTATGAAGAATTCTTTTTCCCCCACTGGGGAATTATAATAACGGGAAATTCCTTTACTTTTGTCTTCGTCCATGCTTATGGACATACTAACCTCTTTCCTTTTTGTTCACGTACTAACGAAGACGACCCAATAAAGTTGTTATCAAATGTTAGAATGAGAGTTTTTTCACTTCCATCCTACAAGTGTTACTACCGACACCCGAGTTCGAACTTGAATCTCCAGAGAATGAAATAAACAATCGCCATTGACTATAAACAGAGATACCTTGCTGCTGACTGGGTGAGGGCATTACGGGTTTAATTATTGTGTTTACCCGGATATTAAATCCGAGGGACAACAATGCCTTCTCTATAACAGGCCAGCTGATCATGAAACTGGGGTCTTTTATTGGAAGCGATGTGCATTTTCTAAGATAATTGATACAACAATTAAAAACTAAGGAAAATCTCCCCTGCGAAGTGAGTTTGATGGGGTTTTATGTATTACATACTAATAATATTCACAATGAGCTAATTGATAAACTTGGCAATTCCTATAAATGAAGAGACAGGTAGCTTTGAATAAAGAAAGACATAAAAATAGTATTTCTTGAATAAACAACGCTGTCAATATGAAGAGAAAAAACTTCAAAAAAGATTATGACACGAAACTTTTACAAGATTTATAAATCTAACTAGCAAATTTGGATTAAGATTTTATCAAAGAAACAAAAGGAAAAAAGATCGTTTATTTTTGTTTTTGTGTTTTTTGATAGAAAAAAAATTGACACAATACTGGTCAACTCTGATGATGGAATATTATTCCGAAATTAATCAGATTAAAGTAAAAATAAAATAATAAATTAATCTTGCATTGATAAAGGCTTCTATTTTCAATTTTATAATACTGACCCAGCAATGCTTTGAAATGAACGACCCATTTTCTTAGTATGGACTACTGTTTCAATTTTGTTTTAATTAATAATGGTGAAAACATGATTCTCAATAAAATTTAGTTTTGACTTTTTACAGTATACTCACAAATTTATAATCCAAATATACTTTATGATAAAATACAGAATTTCAGCTGAAATAAATTTGATGGGTTAAAATCCCCTTTAAGAAGGAAACTTTCTCAAAACAATGAGAGTGAAGTGTTAGCAGCTAAAAGGATATCTGCTAACATACTGGAAATGTTGTCTCCAGTAAAAGACCCCAAATGTTAGATCTATTTGCCTGTTATAGAGATGGCCTTTGACTGGTGTCAGAAACAATTTATTCAAATTTCAACCCCTAAAAAATCTATATAATTCCCCCTTCAAGCAACCCCTTTTGAGTCCAATGCACTTTCCCATTCGTCTGTAAACCACGTCTATATACAAGTAACAAGGGAGTTAAGTATGAAATAATAAGGGAGGTAACTCCCTTCACTTATTTTTGTATATATATAAATAAAACGGGGGGTGGGAGGAGGTCATTTCTCGTATGATTTCATACTTATCTTCTTTATCACATCGTCGAAAAAAAATGTGGGAATCCATATTTGATTTTCCGATTAAGGTCAATTTTTAATCACCGTTTGGCATGTACCAGTAAAGTCGCAGTGACACCAACGGTTGCTGCCACAGAAAATGTCCATGAAGAGTCTCGGAGGATGGAAAGACCGAGGGGGGGAGAGTACCATCGAGAAGAGCACGGAGAGTACTGGAATCATGGGGGGATTATTGCTGTTCAAATTCCAGAAAAAAAGCCAACGGTCGTTATCAACGAAAAATCAATAGTAAACGGCTGTTGCGTGAAAAGCAAACTGATTTGCAATGGT
The DNA here is from genome assembly GCA_963556195.1 of Sepiola atlantica. NCBI lineage: Eukaryota > Metazoa > Mollusca > Cephalopoda > Sepiida > Sepiolidae > Sepiola > Sepiola atlantica. The sequence goes on from OY744539.1 coordinate 15,651,083, forward strand.
AATAGAAAGAAGCGGAGAATACTGGAAGTCTGGGGAGACTTGCTGTCACTCAGACTCCGGGCGGCGCCATCTGGCAACTGATAGAAAGAGGATAAAACAAGAAAGCTAGAAATATAAGAAAAGTCATCAGAGCTGACTGACAGCTTGATCTAATTTCGGTGTTCTTTTTCAAATATGAAAGAGAGTTTTTTTTGCTTTTTTTTACTCCCTCGTGCACTAGTTTGTTCCCTGGTGATCCCAATAGAATGACTATTACAGTATTATTCTGCCATAACCAGCTCGGGGTGATACGGTATTCGATTATGCAAGGTTTGTTAAGTGTCTTTAGAAGTTCTGAGTTTTAGCCGGCCACATAGACGGAAATACTATATAGATGCTATTGATAATGGAATAGTTGTTATGACTCTGTTAGAATGGAAACAAATACACAGAGTTTAATGCTCAGACGAACTAACATGTTACTAACGTCCCGCATCAACTACTCAAAGAAACGAAGCGCCCATTGAGGACAAGTGAACAGTTGCATGCAAACGCCGCAATTTCGGCTTTGTGTTTTCTGCTTCAAGGGCGACAAATCATGGGCAGAAGTCTGAAGCACATAGATTCAACGCCGGCGTGCCTTAAGGATACATTCTATGCCCAAACCTCTTTCTTGATATTCATCAATGATCTCCAAAATCATATTCTAAGATCATTCGTTGACATTTATGCAGATGACACAACCATTTATGACAATACTTCGAAGAGCATTAATGATCAAGCTCTTTCTGATTTTCTCTTTTCCGTCGTACAATGGGGGGGGGGGGAGGGGGCTGTTTACTTTTAATGCGTCTAAAACCAAGCTCCCCTCCTTTCACAAACAATGCTCGGATCCTCACTTTGTCCTAATTTAAATGAATAGCTCTCTCTTTAAGGAAACCCTCTGCTTTGATAAACTTATAAGACTGAAATGTCACGTTACTGAGGTGTTTAGGAGAGCTGGAGAAATCTAGTAGATTATATGTTATTTTGGTCATCCGTAAGTGAAAAAGTCTGATTTTCATAAATAAATGCGCGTAACGTAAAGGTCG
>OY744539.1:15659652-15664652 GCA_963556195.1 Sepiola atlantica
TGAGTACGTCAACAATATGAGAATCAGAGCTGAACAGAGGAGAAATGGCATGAATGCTGAACAGAGGGCTGAGTACCTTAGCCATATGAGACTCAGAGCTGAACAGAGGAGAAATAACATGAATGCAGACCAGAGGGCTGAATACCTTGAAAATAGGAGGAACCCAGTGTGGCAACAAAGAAATAACTATGTAGATATTCATGAACATGTGTTTTACGTTGGTGCAATGAATGTTGTGTGTCGATATTGTAGGGCGTTGAGATTTCGTCATGAGGCACTAAATTGTTGTCATAATAGAAAAGTGTCAATTCCTGATCTACAAGAATATCCTGATAACCTAAGGCTATTGTTTGATATTAACAATCAGGAAGGAGTGGATTTCAGAAATAACATAAGAAATAATTCGGCTTTTGCATTTGCTTCTTTTGGGGCAAATATCAAACCTCCTCCAGGAAATGGACCTTATTGCTTTCGACTGCAAGGTCAGACATACCATTATGCCAGCACTCTTCATCCAAATGAAACTGAGCAGAGAAGATATGGCCAGCTCTATATCATTGACACTGATGAAGCAAATAATGCACGTGTAAACTCCAATTCAAATGTAAATTGCTTACATTCTGTATTCGAACAAATATTTATTGTAATGAATAATAATCCCTATGCAGCAGTATATAAGAATATGAGAACAATAGAGATTGAAGAGGAAGAAAGAGCTTTAATGGGAAATTTTCCTCCTAGACAAGTTACTATGCAATTCATTGCAGGTCCCGATGTAAGAAGATTCAATGCTCCTACTAATAATGAAGTTGCTGCAATATTTTTGGGTGAAGATGGAGCCCCACCAACCCAGCGTGATATTGTTGTATATCCTATAGGAGAACAAAAAGTACGAATACCATACATTTCCTGTCATTTAGATCCAATGGTGTATCCTTTAATTTTTCCACATGGCGAGCAAGGATGGCATATTAATATACCTCATGTGCAGCACCGTCAGACAAGAATTCGTAACAAAGTTACTATGCAACAATTCTACAATCATCGCTTGGCTATAAGAGAAAATTTCAGTGCCCTTCATCGTGCAGGGAAACTATTGCAGCAATACATTGTAGATGCATATGTTAAAGTAGAAGGCTGTCGGTTAAAATTTGTTGAAAATAACCAAGCACAGTTAAGAGTTGCCATGTACACCGGCCTTATGGACCACTTAGCAAGAAATGGTCAATATGGTGATGCTGGGATTCCAGTAATTTTACCCTCAACATTCAGTGGGAGCCCGCGAAATATGCAACAGTCGTATCAGGATGCTATGGCTATAGTTGCCAAATATGGAAAGCCCGACTTATTTTTAACATACACTTGCAATCCAAAATGTCGGGAGATTACAGAAAACCTTGGTCTTTATGGAACAGCTCAATACAGGCCAGATTTGGTAGTGCGCGTTTTCAAGATGCATCTCAATGAATTGATGATAGACATTACAGAAAGGCACATACTTGGCGTACCAGTTGCGCATATACATGTGATTGAGTTCCAAAAAAGAGGACTTCCACATTGTCATATGCTCATCATGCTGCGTTCAGAAGATAAAATTAGAACAAAAGAGCAAATTGATGACATTGTTTCTGCAGAGATTCCGCCCTTAGATGAGCCAGAGTTGAGGGAATTGGTTCGCATACTTATGATACATGGTCCTTGTGGAGTATTGAATCCTAATTCTGTTTGTATGACTGATGGACACTGTCAGAAACAATTCCCTAAACATTTTCAAAATGAGACCATCCCCACCATTTCAGGGTATCCTGCTTATAGAAGAAGAAACAATGGAGATACAGTACAAGTGGGCAAACATCAAGTGGATAACAGATTTGTAGTGCCGTTTAACAAATATCTGTTGAAAAAATATTGCGCACACATTAACGTTGAGGTTTGCTCTTCTGTAAAAAGTGTCAAATATCTTTTTAAATATATTTACAAGGGACACGATTGTGCAATGATGGAAATTAGAAATGACATTGCAGATAACAATGAACCAGCGGTTGCTCAGGAATATAATGAAATACGACAATACTTATCGTGCAGATATGTATCTTCACCTGAAGCTTTCTGGCGACTGTCAGAGTTCAAAATGCACAGGCAGTCGCACACAGTGTATCGTTTGGCATTACATTTACCGGATGAGCAGCAAGTCTACAACAGAGCAGGAGAGCAACAACAGGCAGCCGCACGAGCACAAGAGCGCCATACGCATTTAACCGCCTGGTTCCATTTAAACCAAATCGACGAAAATGCTAGAAACTATCTATATTGTGAGATCCCTGAGCACTATGTGTTCAACAAACAGAATACTAAATGGACCCGTAGAGTGCGCTACAATAATATTGTAACCAGAATGTACTCAGCAAGTCCTCGAAATGCTGAAAAATTTTATTTGCGAATGTTACTCCTTCATATTCCTGGGGCAACTTCTTTCACTTCTTTGAGAACAATTGAAGGAGAAGAATTACATACTTTTAAAGAAGCTTGCATAAAATTGAGGCTTCTGGATAGTGACAATGAACTCCAAGAAACTCTTTCAGAAGCAGCTACATATCAAATGCCACGACAACTGCTAAATATGTTTGCTATGATTTGTCTCTTCAATCAACCACTTAATGCATTGCAGTTATGGGATGACAATAAGCATTTCATGAGTGAGGATCTTTTGCAAAACAATGACAACCACACTTCAGAGAATATTGCCCTGCATTTGATGGATGCTATCTTTAGAGAAAGTGGCATGAATTGTGCAATATTAGGCCTTCCGGAACCAGTAGGGCAGTTCCCTATAAATGAAAATGGTGCTCAAAACCATATCTTTGATCCAAATTTATTCAGCAATGAACAAAGAGAAGTTTTTGATGCTATCATTGATGTAGCAGCAGTAGAGAGAGGAGAAAATATTCATCATTTATTTTATCTCGACGCACCAGGCGGATCAGGAAAAACTTTCATGTTCAATATGATCTATGATTATCTCATTGCTAGAAATATTGAAACGGCCACTGCTGCATGGACGGGGATTGCTGCAACGCTTTTAAAAGGTGGAAAGACTCTCCATAGCATATTCAAGTTGCCAGTTCCTCTAAGTGAGACAAGTGTATGCAATGTCCCATCAAACTCTGAACAAGCTAACATGTTAAAAAATGTAAAAGCCTTCATAATTGATGAAGCTTCAATGATACCAGCCTATGCCTTAGCTGCTATTGATAAGTGTTTACGAGACATCATGAATACCGATCGCTTATTTGGTGGAAAAATAATCTTACTTGGAGGAGATTTTAGACAAGTTCTCCCAGTTGTTCCTAGAGCTCCACCAACAGCTGTACTCGATGTGTGTCTTAAACGCTCTTATTTATGGCACCAATTTCGTCAGATGAAACTCACAAAAAACATGAGAGCAAATGCAGATCAACAAGAGTTTTCACGATGGCTACTGCAACTAGGAAATGGCTTAATTGACAGCACTTTAGACAATGTTGCAGCTGATACTATTGACATCCCTGCAGCATGTATATCCAACAATTCTTTGGTATCTGAAATATTTGACAACTGTACAGCTGAAGAAATGAGAGACAGAGTGATATTATCACCTAAGAATTCAGATTGCTTAAGTGTGAATGAGGAGGTTTTAAGTAGATTGCCCACAGATTCTAGAACATATTTAAGTACGGACTCTGTATCTTGTGATACCGAGGAAGAAGGCCAGAATTATCCCATGGAGTTTATTAATTCACTTACACCTTCTGGCATGCCACCTGATCGGCTTAATCTCAAAGTTGGATCGATTGTTATGTTGCTCAGAAACCTCGCTATTTCACAAGGCTTATGTAATGGAACTCGCTTGGAAGTTGTACAACTACACGACAACTGCATTGAAGCTATGATAATAAGCGGTTCACATTCCCATGAGAAAGTGCTGATTCCGAGAATCAAACTTACTCCAAGTGATGCAAACTTACCCTTCACTCTCCATCGGACTCAATTCCCAGTGCGCCTATCATATTCCATGACAATCAATAAGGCACAGGGACTAACATTTGACAGAGTTGGCATTTATTTGCCACAACCATGCTTTACTCATGGGCAGCTCTATGTTGCATTTTCAAGAGCAAGAGCAATGAACAGTGTGAGAATTCGGATAAACTCTCAGAATGATTATACTCATGGCAGCAAAAAGGGAATTTTTTTCACTAGAAATATTGTCTATAAAGAAATTTTATGATTTATGTTAAAGATAGCATACAGGAAACATTGGCAATGTAAACTTTAATTTCCTTTTCCTATTGTGATTTTCTTTTACTTTTATTGTGTTATAGGTATATTACAGATTATTTTATGTATATATATATTTCACTATATAAGGAAAATCATAACAAATTAGTTGACAACAACTGATACATGTTTACATCATTTACCTACTTATTATTTACCTCATATAAGATGTGAAGTGTGATTTATTAAACTTTAATTTTTGTGCATACAAGCCTATAATACTTATACTGTGAAATATTTCACTTTCCAAACCAATTGCTGTATTTAAGCATATTGTGAGAAACTGTGAAATTTTCACGAGTTCTGCAATCTCTTCTATATATTAATAGGCGAGCGTCTATCTGTGTCACGCTCTGACATAAATTCAAAATAAAAAACTTGACGCCAAAACTGTGAATTGAAACCGCGAACTTAAGGTCTGCAGTCTTAGACATCAACGACTGAGCTAATTGACTGAACTTATGAAACTCTTTCGAATTAACTCAATTCAAACATTCAATGAACCCGCTCACTAGCTATTGGTTGCGTGTTGGAGGTGGAGACGACATTGTGAGAAGGTAGCAGGTGGGGGCATCGTCATTGTTTATTTTTATTTCGGTTAACACTTATACTCCGATTCTTTTGTACAATATGGGCGCTTCTCTAAATTGACAATTCTTTTTACAATAGGGGCGCGGCAGCGT
>OY744539.1:15674652-15677152 GCA_963556195.1 Sepiola atlantica
ACAACGAACTTACGTGTGACACAACAACGAACTTGACGTGACACAAGAACGAACTTACGCATGACACAGCCATGAATTTATGCGTGACGCAGCAACAAAGTTACGCGTGATATGACAACGAACTTGCACGTGACACAACAACGAAGTTACGCATGACACAACAACGAAGTTTTGCGTGACACAGCAACGAACTTACACATAACATAGCAACGAACCTACGCGTGACAAACAAAATTAAATGCCATTCGAAACCTAAGCGTGGCAGAATAAGAAAAACTTTGTTTTAAACTTTAGCATAAAAGACGAAATAATATGCTGTTTCAAACTGAAGCCTGACATACGAAATTGGCACAGTTGAGTTGGTGTTCGTACCAGTCGGGGATACGTCCCCGACAGTCAGTCCGACAGTGACTTTGTTGCTGTCGGGCTGAGGTTCTGACCTAGGACCTTCCCAGGCTTTACCTTCCCTCTGAGAAGGAGTTAGTTCATTGCTAATCGCCTGAGGCGCCCCTATCGGGGAATGCCGACGGGGCTGCTATGATATTTTTCATAAGCCAGGTGCGCTTAACTAAGTGCATTGGCTTTTAAAAACCCATCTGACCTTGTGTCTAACCTCCCCTGAAGAGGAGGTAATTAAAATAGGAAATTAAATGCGATTTCAAACTGAAGCGTGACAAACCAACTGAAATGCGATTTCAAACTGAAGCGTGACAAACCAACTGAAATGCTATTCTAAATCTAAACGTAAACGGACGAAAAAAATATTATTTCAAACTTAAGCATTACAGACGAAATAAAATGATATTTAAAACTTAACTGTAACCGACAAAATGCTATTTCAACCTTAAGCGTGACAACACAACGAAAATACTATTTAAAACTTACGCTTGACAGACTAACGAAGAGACAGAGTCCGCCAATTTTTAACTTTAGCGTTACACACAGATGAAGATATTATTATTGTCTTTTTTATTAATCTGTCACTACTTAGCAAGGCCCAAAGGTCACTCGAGTATAAGAATTGATGAGATTGTCAGTTGGCGATGAACAACACGATGAGAGGATTGAAAATAATTGCTGAAATGGTCAGTATATGATTATTCAGGCGGACGGCTCGACAAGAATTTGTTAACATTGGACTTGAAAACAACCATTTTGCAGTCAGCTGGGAAACAACGACTTGGTATAATATCCTACAGATGGGACGAAAGTTTATTGGTGGAAGTTCTATCTAGTTTTAGCAGAAGAAAAGAAAATTCTCTACAGTCGTTATAAGTAGACAGGTTTTTGCTGCGGATATCTTAAAGGTGGCAGAGATTGGAGCTCAGTCGAGCATCTCCATGCAAATAACGATAGAGTAGGGAAAGATTAGTAACGTCTCTTCTATGAAAAAGAAGCTGCAGAGGAGAGAAGAGATCATCTCCCACTAGATTTCGAAGTCGATTTTCTACTCTATCAAGGCAGAAAAGAGTACTCTATCTTAGGATGTATCTGAATCCTATACAGGTAGAGGATTGCGTCAGGGGTGTTGCACTTTCTGGAGCGGTAGAATGATCCAACCCCTTTTCCAGCGACCTTAACTGCGGATTGATGTAGGTCTTTCATTTCAGTTCTTGAGTTAAAGTCAGTCCTAGAAACTTATCAAAGCAAAGTGTTTTCTCAAGAAGAGAATCATCCATTTCAACTGGGGTAAAACGAATATCCGAGCGTTGGTGGTGAAAAGAGAGAAGCTTGGCGTTAGATGTATTAAAAGTAACCAGCCACGTTTCCCCCATTGCACAACTTGCTCCAGATCGGAAGAGAGGGTATCAGGAAGATATTTATCATTAATGCTCTTCAAAGTGTTGCCATAGATGTCAACGAATGATCTGATGATGTGATTTTGGAAATCATTGATGACTATCAGGAGGAGGATTGGACTAAGAATCAATCGTTGAGGAACGCCGGCGTTCATACAATGTGCTTCAGACTTCTGTCCATCAACGACTATTATTATAAACCTATCAGAGAGAAAGGATTTGGTAGTTGAGAAAACATTTCCAGATATTCATAACTAGCAAGTTTGTGAAGCAGGTCTTTTTGACAACCCTATCAAAAGACTTTAATATATCAAGAGCTATTGCTTTAGAAACAAAGTCTCCGTCAATAGATTCACTGATCATGTGTGATATTACAGTCAGCACGTCAGCTGTTGATCTTGCAGGACAAAATCCATATTGCTTTTGTCACTGAGTAGATGTTATTTGCTGGGGTGGCTGACGACTTCTTGATTTATCACAGATTCAAACGACTTACTCATGACGCACGGGAGACTGATTGGTCTGTACTGAGATGCAGAAAACTGAACTTCGGTATTTTTTAATACTGGTCAAACTGGTGAAGTTTTTTATGGTTTGAGATGATCTCTTCTTTCTCTGCAGCCCGTTTCTCACAGAAGAGATGTTGATAGTCTTTCTCCACTCTATCGTTATGTTCACGGTAGTGGCTTTACTGAGCTTGT
>OY744539.1:15682152-15697152 GCA_963556195.1 Sepiola atlantica
CATGATACATTAATGAAAAGAGGAAAACCGAAAACTCTTGGAGGCGAGGGAAGAATTATATTGAAGACAAAATGGCTGACGCAGCAAACGGATAAAGAATGAGACGAACAAATAAAAGACGAAAAGGGGAGAAAGACAAAGGAAGTTGATGGACATTCGAGGTGAGAAATTGAAACAATGACTCCCTAAAAGCAAGAACTAGTATTCTAAAGATGCGTCTATTCAATCTGCGCGTTTAGCGATGCAAATTCTTTTCTTTCAAATTTAAGCGTGACAGACAAAACAGAATTGTAACAGACTAAACTGAATTGTAACAGACTAAACTGACGGGTGACAGACTAAACTGAAGGATGACAGACGAAAGTTAATCGTGACAGACTAAACTGAGGCGGGACAGACTAAAGTGAAGCGTGACAGACTCAAGTGAAGCGTGACGGACTAAATAGAAGCATGACAGACTGAACTCAATCCTTACAGAAAAATTTAAGCGTAACAGACAAAACGGAAGCGTGACAGACTAAACCAAAAATGGACAGACTAAACTGAAACGTGAGAGATGGAAGGCATGTGACGAACGCCAGAAGTTGAAATGTCTACAATAATAATAATAATAATGATCTATTACTAATGGAGATTAGGTATCTGTCTGTCTGAAGCCGAAACTATGCTAATACTTCTATATTTAAAGCCGAAACTATGCTATTAGTTTACAATACTATTTCAGACTATTGTATTATCTTTCAATCATCAATTAAAGGGGAGTGTAATAGTTGTTCCGTTGTCACGATACTATGGTCCTGGTGTCACGCTCAGCATTTATTGGGACTACGGTAGCACACACGTGACAATAAAAAAATTAATCAGGATTCTGCTCGTTGGTCCCTAGGCCCGATATCAGCAACAGGACGCGGGGGAAGGGGATTCCCCAATTCAAGACACGAGTATAGAAATAAAGAACAAAACGAACAAGCAAGGAAAAACACGAAACAACCAAGTTATGATTTGAAAACAAATATTTATGTACATCAAATAAATATAGAAACATGCAAAGAACACGTAAAAAAAAAGAGATGAGATATGATGTGGGAAAGGGAATCCAACTACTGCTATCTAACGACGGGCACAGGTCATAGTGAATCATATTAAGACTGTCTATGAAAGAAAGTGGGGTGTAACTTAAGGAACGTTGATGGGTGGCACAAAGAGTACCCCACAAGGTGTAAAAGTTCAACAATCAGGGAAACACAATATTGATTAAATAAGAGAGTCAATACAGGTTAGAAAATAAGTCCGACAAGTATCAACCACAAAGGAGGGCGAATAAATTGTTGGCGTTATACAATCATCGGGTCAGGTATCAAAAGTATGATCTTCGGTGGATGGATAAAAGTGTCGCTGGCAGGTACAGGTTTCTGGGGGTTGAAGGGAGTTTGTTTTCACAGTTTCAAAATCTAATTGTTCTCGCCTGATTACGAGACTAGAGACGGGTAAGGTCATTATCTCTTTCTCTTCCCTCTCTTCCCTTTGTTTGTCTTTTTCTTTTTCCTTTTCTTTTTCATCAGCTACGGCCGATCTGGGGTTGAGAAGATTCTGGAAGAATCTCTGTCTCCTTTTACTTCAGGGTATATAAGAGTACCGGTCACATGACCGATCGTGTAGGTGGTTTATGTAGGTGTTTTCGCGAACGATCACAATCGTAGCGACAGGTCACAAGTACTTTTAACTAAAGTCACAACATATGTCGTCTCGAGGCAAAAGTGTGGTAGGGATAGAGGGTTTACAGGAAATGGCACGCGCTGTTTTCCTCAAAGACCGTAGATAAAATATGACAAATTGATCTCTGCTCGTTCGAAATACAATTAATAAAAAATATTAAATTTCTAAAATTCTAACTCGCCTACACGTTATATGTGGCACTAGGCAATATCTTCTGTTGGGGGGGGGGTAGTGGTATCTGTTCTGTTGGCATGAGACTACTCTCTTAGGCTTCACCTTATTTCTGGGGGAGGGTAATATAGCATTTATTCTGTTGTCATAAGACCATCCTCCCAGGAATTACTGTCTCATTCTTTTGGAGATGAGTAGTGTATTTTTTGTTCTATTGTCATGAGACCATCCTTCCAGCCATCACCTTTTCCTTTGGAGAATGTGTAACATATTGAAAAGTTGCAAAATTAATAAGGGTATCAAAAAATTACGTAAAAGTCGAAACTGGATTCGGCTTTTTCCTTTCGTTGTCGGAACTGCTTACGTCACGACTGCATATCTATGGATACCTATTTCTAAAAAGCACCAAAAGTAGATTATTACAAATTACAGTTTTTTTTATTGCTTTCCTTTAATATGTATCCATGAAATTATTTATAACTACTTGTATCTATCCGGTGTAGCCCGGGATTCAGTAATGTCATTTTAGTTTAATTTTTTGTCAATTTAAAAAATAATAATTTGTAAGTCACGGAAAGAATTTTTTTAAAAGATAAAATATATAATGAAGATAACTGATAGTTTGGTCTTTAAACAAAAATAAGAATTATTCCCTTTACATTTTTACATTATTTGAAATTGTCTTCATTGTAGAAGAATCAGCGTCTCAGTTGTAATAATCTTTCTTTCCGGGGTCATTATTTTCGGAGGGAAGATTTGGATTTTCTTTTTGGTGTGGGAAACACGCTGTAGGGGTGATGGAGAGGACATCGATGGTCAGAATCAGGTATCGGTTTCTCGGACGCGTTGCTATTTGGGTTTGATATGGAACATCCGACAAGATAAAAATGAAAATGTGATAGTATAGACTGTCCCAACACCTAAAACCAGGACCACCGGTAGAAATTAGCTAGAAAATGAATGGCAATATGTAACTGCCGGATTCATTGTACTACATAGACGAAGTGACGTCACCCGCAGTAAGCCGGGGAGGGGGGGGGGGTCAAGATACAGAATTCAGAAGGAAGTATCTAGTTTCCGGTGAAAGCTGAGAGTAACTGACGAAAAAACGGATATCTAGGATTTGACGTCGAGAGTAGATATATTCGGGAGACACTGGCTGTTGCGACGATGGGCGAGAGAGTTCGACAGTGAATGATCTCAACGGGCAGATTGGTGGCAGAGCCCGGGGGAGAAAGGTTGTGACGAGACACTTCAATCAGAATCCCTATTTGCTGTTATCCTGAATTTAAGAGATGGGAGATTTAGCTCTAATGTAGTCGCTAGCGACGAAACCCTAACGACACACATACACACCCGTATTCAACAAGTCGCTTGTATAAAATGTTTGTGTCTGTGTTGTCTTTCTTTTTATGCATGTAAATTGTGAACTGTGGCTATTACGCTCTCCGCTACCACCAACACTGTAATCCCGACACGGCCATATTAAGAAGATGAAGAAACCCCCACGGCACATGCTATTGGGGTAAAACGGTTGGTTGGAGGTGCGGGCAGAGTTATACAAAAATAAACAATTAGAAATCATAAATAACTTGTTAATTGAAATCAGTTTTTTTTTTATCAACATCTTAATTAGCCGTACCGTTCAGTCTGTGAACGACTATGTTGTTGCATCTACAAATTGAATTAGGGATACAAAGTGAAAAAGTCTACTTGGTGACGGCTTCCGGTTTTGAAATCCGAAATTGACAAGCAGTGTTTATCAAAAACAGTCCTTCATAATTTTATACCGCTTAGATTTGGGCGGAATTTTTCATTTCACTAGTTTGTAAACATTTCGTTAAGAGAGTTAACCAAATTTATTTTGCCACTAAACCTAAATTCAAGTGAAAAGGTTGTAAAACAAGACGTAATCGCCTAAAAAGTAAAATCCCCCCAACAAAAAGTTAGATTCGATTATTTGTAATTAAAAAAATAAATAAAAATGTCCAATTCTAAAAACCAGTTTAATTTTCTTATGTGATAATCATTTTTTAATGGTGAAAACAATTTATTAATCTCCCCCCCCCCAAAAAAAAAAATTTATAATAGGTAACTGTATTTTGATACACACTGCTTGTAAATTACCTATTACATAACCGGAAGCCGTTACCAAGTAGACTTTTTCTCTGTAACCGAATTAGATACGGAGTAAAAAATATAAAACTTTATTTCGTGATGATTAACAAGTCAAATCATCAAAAATAAGAGTTTCAAAAACTTAAAATAATTGTGACATACATGGTAATGTACCGTATAGTACTAAAATGTACCAAGATTTATGAGGTATTTTACGGATCTTGAAAAAATTTACCGCGGTAAAAAGGGCCACCTATATTAAGAGTTTAACAATCACCGTAAAGAAGAGCATTAAGAATTGTTTCATCAAACACATGTGTATTAGATGATGTTACTTTATTCTTGCATACATTTGTTTACAATAAAAGTCCTGTTAAAGATCAGTATCACTTGGTAACACACAGGCCACACATACTCGTCACAGATGTCACATATCTACAAAATCATATCATAAGGTCACAAATGTGAAACAAACATAAAATGAACTAATACAATGTTTAGACGCAGTCACACCTGGAATATTCCAAAACAAGAACCCAAACTTCGCTAATGCGGGGTTTTGGTTGGGAATGGGAATCATTATGCAGCTTTGAATTTTGTATACCACTCTCCAGCTAGATTCGATAAATATGTAAAAATGCAGCGTGGCCCACTTTACCCCGGTCACTTAATGCTAAATTTAAAAAGGTCTTTGCAATTATACTTATATGGTCGTCTCACTTCAAGAATATCATACACTAGAGTTCTCAAGTGATGTAAATAGAATTCAGCAAAAAGTGTTACTATTAAATAGTGAAAAAGTGCATACGTTGGCATTTACACTTTCTTCTTCAGAGTGCAGAGCAGAAAAAATGATGCAGTTCTAATTTACATATCATAAAGACAATGTATGATGCAATCTATAATGAAAGCATCAAACTCTGGGAAAAAACTAAGTTGGGAGAAAATAGGGATAATCATTCGTGGCCCATTCCAACCCCGTAACCCACTTAACCCCGAGTTACTTTATAAAGAAAAGACGATCTTGATAATGGTGATTAAACGCTTTATTAAGAAAAGGTATATAAAAAAAATCTGTTTCGTTAGTCAGAGAAAATATTGATCTATGTTGTTTAAAATAAAATGTTCAGTCAATTTTACCGATTTTAATAATTAATCCTGATCAATATTTTTTCATTTGTCATAAAATCAGGAACGTTTTCTCTCACAGTCACACGTCATGATACTGCTACACAAATCACCGGGTACTAATTTTTTAACAGACAAATATTTGAACATTCACCGATGAAAAATGTGGATAGGGAGTCTTAATTTGTTCTTTTCGCTTTCCTTCTTTCCTTTCTTTCGTTGCGTTTGGCTGACACGGGAAAGGGAATACAGCCCTCTGGTTTAAGCAGCATTCCATTGTGAGATACAATATTAATTCGGTGTCTAAAACTGTTAGCACGCCCTACTTAAAGGAGCAGGGTATGAATTCGAAGGTCACCCGGGCATAAGTATTGTTACTCAAATTGGGTCCTAAAATAAACATAAACATCTTACATTACAATATTAAGAAGCAGATTGTTTAGTTCTACTTTTATTTATTTCTGTTCTGGTATCTACGTATGAGGAATCCCAGACGACGCCGGATAGCCCTTCAAGTAACATTTATAATTACCATAGGAGTTAAGAGCTTGCACAGGTGAATTAGAAAATATTACCGACATATGACAAACGGAGAAAATAACTATTAGTTACCAGAATGTATTCCTCTCTCTCTCTCTCTCTCTCTCTCTCTCTCTCTCTCTCTCTCTCTCTCTCATATATATATATATATATATATATATATATATATATGGTTGTATGTGTGTGTTCCAAATAGTAATGAGCTTAAACAGTTGAGCTAGAGTAGTATTGCAGACCCATGACAAAACGGAAAATAAGTCTCTTAGTTTCTGACAATGCTCTCGAGTCCCCCCCCCCCAGCACACGCTGTCGAAATGATGGACGTGAATTAAGAAAAGGAAGGAAACTATCAAATATAAACAAATACGTAATAAAGATAGATAGATAGATAGATAGATAGATAGATAGATAGATAGATAGATAGATAGATAGATAGATAGATAGATAGATAGATAGATAGATATGTGTGTGTGCGTGTGGGGGGAGAAGTTGACCTTTTAAACATCGGAATATGTTAATCAGTGTTTCTCAACAAGTTCATCGTGTTAAATTAATGCCTCTGACAATATTGTTGATATATATATATATATATATATATATATATATATATATATATATATATATATATATATATATATATATATATATATAAACTTCTTTGTTAATAATGTAGGAACAATCCCAGCAGAGTGATCAATTAATTGAGAAAATCGGAATTAAGAGCGTAATATTTATTTATTATTCGGTACATGAAATCAGTACAACATCAGTACCCTTGGTTTCAAGCTCAGAAGGTGTTGATCTCCCGGCTATCTTCAGCTTATGTTGTCACTTGGTACAGAAAATGGCTGATCTCGTATAAGTCACGCTTGAATACGTAATTCGCTTTAAAAATGTTAAATTAGTATCGTCTAAATTTTGTGTTAGGGAAAATATGTGGGACTAAAAAGCTTTATAAAGTTCAGAAAAAAAGGGAATAAAATTTAAAAGTTAAGATTTAAAAAAATGTTAAATATTTTTTTACGAATCCTGTGAGTCAGTATTTGCTAACTGCTATTATCTGGGTCGTTATTTATTTTGAAGGGTTAAATTAGTTTTGTCTAAATTATGTGTTAAAGAAAGGTATGTGAGGTTAAAATTCAGAAATTAATTTTTAAATTTAAATTCGACATTTAAATTTCAAAATTCAAAAACGTTTTATTATTTCGAAAATAATAATTTAGAAAATAATAGTTTGAATCTCGTAAGTCAGTTAACACTAATGGTGAACCGGTCTAAAGGAAATAACTCTGCAACCCGTAATTAATTTTATATTTAAGGTATAATATAAAAAGAAAATCTAAAATCTAAAATTGATGATGGAATATCAATTTATTATGACTAGCAAATCTTTGCTTTTTATTTGTTTTACTATGTTATTTTGCCTAAAACATGGTACTTCGTTTCAGTTTATTTAGAATGTCCATTAGTCTAGTCTGGAAAAATTATTAAATAGGCAGATTTTTTACTTATGCTCGTATGCTTACGTCATTAATATTTTTAAAAATTCATTATTTTCCTATCTATTTTTGTTATTAGATAAACAATTACATTTCTTTTTACATAAACATTAGCACATTCATTTCTTCACATTACTTGACTATCGTATTGGTAACTAAATCCTTTTTTAATTATACCAACTATTTAAAATGCTGTTATTTAAAGTGCTGTTTTTATCTAATGTTCTAAGCGGTCAAAATTGAAAATGGCGGCGCATTGCTTTTTAAGCCTATAAACTGTAGATCAGTATATATATATATATATATATATATATATATATATATATATATATATATATATATATATATATACTAAAGTCTAGTTATTTACTTAAGTGATACGTTATTATTATTCCTTTAATACTATAAATTGGAAATTATTTAAAAAAACAATAGCATGAAATAAAAAGCTACTTCATAAGACATATCTCGGAGATTTCTACGTTTAAAATCTTAATCAAAATAATCTCCATGAGTTACTTTCCTAGATCATGATGTTTGTAATTACTTCCCTTTGAATAACTACATTCGCTCACTTCTACTACGATGTCGTGTATCCGTATTTCTATTCCATACATAACTTTGATAAATATAAATAACATTCATTTTCATTCTTTATAATAAAAAATAAAAAACTAAAGCTATTTTTTTAATTTCCTTTTTTAAATAAATTGTAAACATGAATATACTTTGGATTATTCTTCATTGGGCCAATACCTTTCAACCGTAACACAGCCGGGTAGGAAAATCTATTTTTGTCGCAAAGAGAGCAGGATTTTCCCAATAGAAAAAAATGTTTTTTAATATATATATATATATATATATATATATATATATATATATATATATATATATATATATATATATATATATGAATAAATGCGAAAGTTTTTTCATTTATCACTCGTGTATTAGCATAAAAAACGTGTTAGTGTTATTTATATTAATAATACAACATATGTTTAAATGCTCTATATATAGTACAGACGAACGATGTCAAGACAGCTCTTTGAATGCTTAATTTGCATAACTAATTAATGTTTGGTTTCAAGTATTTCAAATATAAAACTTGGCGAACAATTTTAAAGCCAGAAAAAATACTTTCTATTCGACAATTTCAATGCTTTAAAATTGCTTTCAAATTTCGAAGGGTCACAAAGTAATTGTTACGTCTGGATGTTTATACGTTTCGGTTCAATTACAACTCAGAAAAATGAAGGAAGTACGAAGTAGAATCTTTAACAGATTTATTTAACAAACACACTGATTAAATTGGAATGTAGAAAAACCGCTGAACGCGATATGTTTGTTTGATTGTGAGATCGTTCTGTTTATATTTCACTGTCTGCAGACGACTTCTTCAATCCAAGGGAGATAACTCTTACTTTTTGATTCAAGGGAAAGAACTCGATTTTGTTTTGTTAGGTTGCCCTAACAGTAATCCATTCTTTTCTTTTTTCAACTATTAACAAAAAATGGCATATTTATTTACGAAGAAGCCAAAATGCATTCTGGTTGATTTAATTTCGTAATTAAATTATTTTGAAATAGGATCTTTAAAAGTCCATTTCAGTAAGCTATAATTTTTTATAGTAATAAACAATCGATTAATCTATATAGTATTAAAAAGTTTAATAAATAGTGTTTTGGAGTTTGTCTGTACGCAAATAAAAACATATGATTAGTTGGCAAAAAAGGAATAGGCAGCATACACATTACTAATGCAGTAGTTTTTACAATATCAAGACCAGAATTCGAATTTTATGTAATATTACATGATTTATTTTAACTAAGTGACCCTTTTTTGTACAACCCTAAGAAAATAGATATAAGATATATTCGGCATTAGTTCAAAACAAATTATTTTTGCTTAAAACACACAATTTCTAATGTTTTTTGCCACTAAAAACAATACGTAAATACATACATCGTAGTTACTTACTCTCTCGTGCATATACTAAGTTGCATTTTTTTTTCACGTAAATTTCACAAATACTTTTCTTCGTATTAGCTCTAAACGAATTGACATACCCATGGACTGTACTAACTCCGCTCAAAGGGCGGGTATAAACTAGTAGTAAATAAGAATAGTGTGTTGACGATAGATGAGGTGACTCATTGAGCAGAGTATTCCATGAGCAAAGTTTCTTTCCAAGAACTATTCGTCTGTGGAACACAATACCACGGGGTTGCTTCTCGGCTGACTATAGTATGGTCGTTTTCAAGTCCAATGTTAACAAATTCTTGTTGAGCAGTCTTCTTAAATAATCTAATTTGGACCAGTCTCAACCATTGTTAGCAATTCTCACATTGTTGTTTCGCTTTCCACCTGACAAACTCATTAACCCTTGGGCCTTGATAAGCGGTGACTCGTTAGTACATAAAAAACCTATCGAAATCAAACAAATCTCGGTTAAGAAGAAGAAGAAGAAGAAGAAGAAGAAGAAGAAGAAGAAGAAGAAGAAGAAGAAGAAGAAGAAGAAGAAGAAAAAAAGAAGAAGAAGAAGAAGAAGAAGATGATAATGCGAAAGTCGCATAGATGCGAGAAACATACACACACGGACACACGAGAGGTGATCAGATGGTTTTATTAATATAGAGATGTACAGCATCTTCTCTCTCCCACATCACCTACCAAATAAATGTTGTTAATAAATAATAAATTCATACCACTAGATCATACCCGTTCTTTGAGCAGCGTTGGTACGATACCTGGGTATGTCAATTTCCATCTTTAACTAGCTTCTATCGCTTTATAGCTAGCACAAAGAAAAATATTTGTGAAATACCATGGAAATAAATACCCTACTTTGTATTTGCATAAGAGAGCGAGTAACTACAATGAATGTATCTACGTATTGTTTCTTTGTTTTTGCCAATAAAAACTATAGAAATTGTTATTTTAGCAAAAATAATTCACTTTGAACTAAGGTTGAATACCTTTTATGTCTACTGTTTGCGGATTATTAAACAAACGGTCATTTAATTTTAAAAATATATTTATGTAATGTTTTTTGTGTTATTATATAAAGTAAATTGTTTTAAATTAATAAAACACATATTCAATTTTTAAAATTACTTAGACTTACGTAAGATTCGAACTCGTAAAAACTAACGCCTAAGTAATGTGTACTCTGTCTATCAGACAAACTCCAAAAACACAATAACATTTTAATAGTACATAGATTTTAGTGAAGAATACGAAAATATGCACACGTTTGAATGTCCCGTGCCTAGCTTTTAATGTGTGGCGTCAGTCATATGACCTTATCTATCTTCCTCTTAAACATAAAGACTCGAGGTGAACGTACGTTCATCTGACATTGTTATGTTTCACCAAGTATTTTTGACCCGACCAGATGTGAGATTCCACACATTTTAGGGAGCTGTGTATTTAACCCGTCCTATCTACAATGTCTATATATCCAATTTTTTTATATACATTGAAACGACATTTATTATTTCACACCTCTTAGTAATTAGCCAACCCTAACACCTACGTAACTGACTGTCTTTTTTCAATTCTATATACACGTGCATGTGTCCAACATCACATATGATACTATGAACTCACCCCCACAACCAGGATCACCGGGGGAGATTAGCTAAGAAATGAATGACGATAACAACGACTGAATCTTTGAACTCCACAGACTAGCGATGCCATAGCAATTAGTGGTCGACTTCCTGTATGCTCAGATAAACATGACGAAAGTAAGCTGAGAAAAACTGATGCGGCTAATCTCCGGCGGTAAGTTGAGAAAAACCAGACTATCTGATTTCCGGTGGAAAGTAAATGTATTCGAAGTCAGTCTTAGCTTAAGAGATTCCGAATTTGAGAGATGGGTTAGTTATCTCAGATATAGAGACTAGCGACAAGACCCAAATGACCTACACACATCCGTGTCCAACCAGTCCGTGTATACAATGCCTGTGTCTGTGTTGTCTTTTTTGATTATGTTTGTAAATTATGGACTATAGCTTTGTGCTATACTACGACTACAATATAATCCTAACACGAACAATAAGAAGATGAAGACGAAGAACACAACAACAAATAACACGGCACATGCGTTTGGGGCAAGGCGGTCGGTCGAAGACGCGGACATGGTTTTACACGCACACAAATAAATGTTGTTAACGTTAACCATGTTTCATCCGTTTGATCACTTAGACTTTCAGAAGATGTTACTCTTTCAGCTACTTCCTCAATCCATTGCCTCTAACATATCGGTTGCATTTACTTAAGTAAAAATTGAACGTCTGCCCCTCTATTGGATTTGGCGACTGCAGCGGCTTTTTATACTAGTCAGGGAAATACTTTATACATCCTTATTCTAGGGTTTGATTCGCTACGAGGGGAGAAGGGCGAAAGATTCAATCAGCCATTACCTCCTCCCTTGTGAAGAGGTTGGGTTATTGCCGGTCGTCTGGGAATGTCGACAGGTCTGTTCTCAGCTATTTTTGTACACTTCTTGAGTGGCCTCCTCTGGGGAGCTGGATTCTCCCTCCATTAAACTGACTTTATGTATAATCTTGCTGCAATTTGGGAGCAGGAATCACCAACCTTATTTAAACCTAGGGATAAAACGACCACTATACTTCTACACCCATGAAATAACATTCACTAACATTTCTCAGGAAGGAACCATGGATTAAAAAAAAAACTCAAAATCTCTCATGACGCATGTAAAAATGTTAACATGGCAAGCAGATGACAAATCATCCAATCAGATCAAATCAAAAGTTATAATAAAAATCCAACAACAAACAACAATGTTGTCTTTTTTCTTTATCTTTTTTGTTGTTGTTCAATTTTGTATTCATTTTTGACCCAATTTGATTCGGAAGAAATGATTGTTTTCCAAGTATCAAAATTCTCCGGAGTAGGCATTGAGTTTTAAGGTCAAACAAAATTAGGTGCTCTTAACTTTGAGAGGACCCAAGAGAATTTTTTTATGTGACGTGATATGATCATTCATACCCCTGAGGGGAATAAACTCCATTTTTTTATAATAGCCATGCTTTTTGTTGTTGTTAAAATCAAATTTATATCTTTAGACATTTAGGTATGTTTATATGTTTATATATTTGTATGTACAGGATTCATTCCTAAACTAATAAACCGATCATTATGAATTTTGAAACACAGCTGCTAGGCTTAAAGGGTACACTTGTGGGTTATATTTAATTTAGTTTAGTTTTATGTAAAGGGAGTCAAATATGGGGAGTTGGAAGCCCTTCGTGAAAATGCAGATAGTTCGGATTTTTGTGAAATTTTAACTTCAATTAATAAAATTTCAGTTTCTTTGGAGTATTTTAAAGGGGTTTTAGAAGGCAGAATATAGGCACACCCTCTCATGTGAAAATTCAAATATTTAAGATGTGCATTGAATTTGATCCATAGTCATGGTTGATATAAACCCTAAACCTTCAACCCCAAATACTACAAATGTGCTGATTGGGAATCTATCAAAGATAACATACGAGACGCTCCATGAAGTAAAACCTTTTCTCTTTCTGTTGAACAGTGCGCAAATGAGGTAACTGAATCGGTCAAAGCAAGAATTGAAGCATATGTCCCCGCGCGGAAATTCTATAGCAAGCCTCACTCACCACAATAATTCACTTCGACCTGTGCAGCTGCTATTGCGCATAGGCAGCAAGCATTCCGTCGATTCAACCGCTATAAGTCTAATGAAAAGAGACAAAAATTTATACCATAAAGAAATCATTGAAAGATTGTAATAACCGCAGCTAAGAGAAGGTATACTGAGATGACCAAAAACGTATTGGGTCACAGAAAATAGGAATTTGCGATTTCTAGAAAATCTATAATAATGTGGTGAATAATGGGAAATCAGCAATACCCCCCCCCCCCGCAATCCAACCACCATGGTGTCCCATGTACGGCAACTGATAAGGCTGAACTGCTTGTCCAGCGGTTCGCCTCGTACTGAACCTTGGACTCCATAAACCACTCCTCCCAAAACTTCCCCCTGCGGACTGAAGCCACACTAGATGATCTGGTCATCACTCCGTCCAAGTTTGGGATATCATAACAAAAACCTTAACACTTCCAAAGCATGCGGCCCCGATCTTATCTCTGTTATAGTCTTAAAGAACTGCTCTGCTGAATCTGGCTTCCCTGATAGCTGGAAAATTGCCTCTGTGGTACCAGTGTTCAAGAATTCTGGTGAAAGAACTGACCCGCAAAATTACTATCAGTCTCCTCCCACGCTTCGCTAAAATCTTTGAATCATTAATTAATCTAGCGATAATCCACCATCTCGTTTATGCTAAACTTATTTCTAACCAACAGCATGGATTTAGGCAAGACCGTTCTACTGCGGATATCCTAATGATCGTCTCGAAACGCATTTACCATACACTGGACAAAGCTTGATATATTGAGCATTTAACAAGGTCTAGCATGAAGGTTTTCGCATGAAAATTAATTTGTACGGTATTACTGGACGAATATTTAATATAATCAGATCCTTCTTAGCAAAAATAAAGATCTAGTTTGTCCTCAATAACCGTACATGTAAACAACATGACATTAATGCGGGTATGGCGAGGGGTAGATCTCTGGACCGTTATTATTCCTGATTTTTATAAACGACCTCTCTGATGCAATTGTGCCCGAGATGGGTATATTTGCTGACGACACCACGCTCTATTCTCGACATGTGGGTAAAACGAACACACACATATCCAAGGCAATGGCTGAATTAAAAAAAATGACCTCTAGTCTGTAGTGGAATGGAGACATAAATGGATGATAATATTTAATCCTACTAAGACAAAGCTTTTTTTTTCTTTTAACAATTATTATAAGAAACCTTTTCAACCAGTGACTGCCATGGCACCCTACCTGAGAGTCCAACGTTCAAACTCCTCGGTCTAACATTCACAGATAACATGACTTGGAACAAATACATAGAAGATATTGTGAAGGCTGCTGTAAAGAAGGTGGGTTCCATCTGCCGTGCTAGAAAACTTCTCACACACACAATAAAAAACAAAATAAATAAAAAAAAAAAAATTTTCATTTAAATTGCACCATGTGTTGATTTTCTACTTATCCTAACGTCTTTTAGAACTTGGCGTGCTCTTCTGCTTCTACCGTGATTCGACCCCTCGGAGTTAATACAATCAAAATGAAGAAGAAGAAGAAGAAGAAGAAGAAGAAGAAGAAGAAGAAGAAGAAGAAGAAGAAGAAGAAGAAGAAGAAGAAGAAGAAGAAAGAGAAGAAGAAGAAGAAAGAGAAGAAGAAGAAGAAGAAGAAGAAGAAGAAGAAAAGA
This sequence comes from Sepiola atlantica, assembly GCA_963556195.1. NCBI lineage: Eukaryota > Metazoa > Mollusca > Cephalopoda > Sepiida > Sepiolidae > Sepiola > Sepiola atlantica. Next base: position 15,696,671 of record OY744539.1, read on the forward strand.
AAAAAACTATAAGACAGTCTCGCCTGACAATGTTGTTCTACAACGAAAGCTTGCAAAAAAATTAAATAAATTATTTTTTCATTTAAATTGAACGATGTGTTAATTTTCAAAAATATTTCACTTTATATATATATATATATATATATATATATATATATATATATATATATATATATATATATATATATAAGGTTAAGGAAACATAACACCAACAAAGTGCTCAATTATAAGGAAAATTCAAAAATAGGAGCGTAATATTAATTTATATGTATTACAGAAGATCAGATTTAGTTTGAAACCGACGGTACCGATGCTGCTTTTATCTTCTGTAATATATATATATATATATATATATATATATATATATATATGTGTGTGTGTGTGTGTGTGTGTGTGTGTGTGTGTGTGTGTGTATTATACTAAATGGTAGTTAATCAACGTTATATATCTGTACGTGCTTGTGTATGTTGATTTCTGTGCAA
>OY744539.1:15704652-15739652 GCA_963556195.1 Sepiola atlantica
ATCACGAAATGGCATCTCAATTTCCGAGAGGAAGTACTTTCCCGGGTTGAAGTAACTTAAAAAAGGTATATACTAACTAGCAGGGATACACGGCATTACCCGGGAGCATAGATAACAAAATAAAAGAGTGTTTTTTTAATGTCTCAGAATTTTTTCGATGAGAATTGAACCCGTGTCGCGAAGTAACAATCAGTTCTAAGTGACAGTCTTCTGGAGGTTTACGGTTCAAGCCTCACTACAGACGATAATAACTTAGAATAAAATAAAGATTACGTAACCCTTCTACTTTGTTATGGTTGACGGGACGAGAACAATCTAGCTCCGTGGATGAAATAAACAGTTCAATTCGAAAATCCGTATAATTTTCTGAGTTCGGCATAAAGATTCGCGAGTTAGAAAAAGTGCACATAACGAAAATCGAAGGTTACATCGGCTGAAACGTTGTGGAAATGATAACCAGGTTGTTGTGTTTTTATGTATATAGCTTCCGGTATTTGTACATTAAAGTTTTAAAAAAATAGTAAAAAAAAGGAATTAAAAATACTGGAAGCTATTTACATAAAAACAGAACAACCTAGAATTAATAACATCATGTATGAAACCAGTGACAACATTTTAAAATGCTTAACGTAATGCGATTTTATTCTTTGATGCAACTCCGGCGTCGCTGAATTTAAATCGTCAACGTCTTTCCTGGAACAATGCGAAAACGTTCTCTGCGCGTTTCTCCGCCGTCTTTTTAAAAATTCTCTTCTTTCTTCAGCTTTTTTTGTTCATTTGCTTTTGACACCTGAGGATGATTTTTGTTGCAGCTATTACAATATTAAAGAACTTTTTTTCTGTCAAATGATGTCGGAGGGGTGCATAGAAAAATTACAGATCCCAACGAAGGCCAAACGCTAAAACTGATTGGAAATGATTTATGTATTAAGGAGTTACCCCTTATGAAGGCCCCAAATCTACTCGAGGATAAGGGTTAATGAGTTTGTCAGGTGAACGGTGAGACAACACCATGAAGATTCGTAACGATGGTTGAGACTGGTCAGAATTGGATTATTTAAGAGGATGGTCCAACAAGAAGTTGTTAACAATCGACTTCAAAACGACTATGTTGCAGTCAGCTGGCAAGCAGTCTCGTGATATTGTGTTCCATAGACGAATAGTTCTTGGAAAGTTATAACGATGGTGTATGGCGAGGCTAATATGATAATGCATTATACAATGCGTTATCGTAGTCTATGACAATTCTTTTACATTATAAAGAAAGTTCCATTTAGTTTTAGGTACTTAGAGGAAGAAATAAAAATTATTTACAGTAGTTGTAGCTAGACGAATTTTTGTTGTAGATGCTTTACAGGAGGAGAAGGGGGCTAGATTGAAGCTCAGTCAAGTACCTACCTTCTTTCACTTTCTTTAGTTTCATATATCTACGAATACATTTAATTTTCTCATTGTCTCCCAAACATTTTTTTTGTATAATTATTTATTTTTGTTTATTTTCCAAATTCTTTTTCTACATCTTATGCGCGTTTCACAGCAAAATCAAGAGAAATACATAGTCTTCATCTTAACCTTGTTGATCATCAGAGAAATTGTTTATTCAATAGTAATAGGAAAAACACATAATTTCAAAGACATTAGAAAGGAAGATTGGAAAAGTTTGAAAAGGGTTCTTGATAAAAGTAACGGCAAGTCAATATACATTAAAAAAAAAAAATTGGACCCCCCCCCCAAAAAAAAAAGAAAGTCTTATTCCCAAAATTTTAAACGACTCTTCGAACCGTCTCGTAATATATCGGTCTCGTCACTCAAAAGTTAGTGAGTAAAAAAAATGCCGGACGAAATCATTTCCAGTGTTTAGGGGAAGATAGAAAGCAAATAGCATGTCCGACAATTCTCCGCCCTCTGAAATAAATTCGAATAGAAATCGTCACTCTATTTCCATAATGAGACATTTTCTTTCTCTTTATTGCCTTTCTTCTTTCCATATCGATTGATACGGGAGAGTTCTTTAAAAATAGTTTTTAAGTTTGACATGTTTTCTTTGTTTAACTTCACTGATTGAATCGTTATTTTATATGGATATGAATATTAGTGCGAACACTAGCGAAGCATGCTGTTCTCGGCGAAGAGTGTACACTCGTTTTTATAACTATTTCTTTGAAGCTCATCGAGAATGACACACATGTGGCTTTTGTCTAAGCTTCAATTTTTTTAATTTTTTTTATTTTTAGGATGAAATAATTCTGCTTTGCTCTGGGTAATACAACATAACATTCTGCCTTTTTGTTGAGGTGAACAAATTCTCTCGGCTGATTTGTCGCGACATCAGACAATGACGTCATTAGGTGCGAACAAACAGAGTATACAGTAAATTAAAAATGTCACACCTATAAATTGCGTATGTGTCCAATAATGAATACAGTATAAATACATGCACACATACGTATATATAGAGTTTGAATTACTTACTAGACACCATCCTCGAGTGCCTGTGGTCTCTATGTACAGAGGTTTGTCAGGACAACCTGAAATGAGGATACTTCACCCTACAAGTAAATCCTGACCAAATATTCAAAATAACATAGTATTCATAGCACAAATAAGATCCCCTCAGCACGGCCATATAGTTGCTCATAGGAGGAATAGTGCACCTTTTTCTAGTGCTGTTACTTCAAGTAACAACACTTAGCTGGATACTCCACCAGACTAGATGAATTCTTGCCCTGGAATCCGGTAAGACTAAGAGACCACAAGAAAGATATACTATAACATAGTGAATTGGTCAATTAGGGAGAGGAAAATTAATGCTGTTCATGTCTTTACAAACTCAACGTTTGACAGGTAAAGGAGAACTTTAATGGAATATTCGAATATCTATGTATCTCATATGGAGATCAAATGTTAGCCCCAAGAAGGGGCCCCTTGATTTCTGAGAACTTCAACTGAAGTAAAATGAAACATATATATATATATATAATATTAAAATAAAACTTAACTTAATTTATATTCCCTGTGAAACTGTTTTTTGCTGCGGTCTATATCTGGCAGCCATTTTGTTTTTGTATTATTCTCTACACAGTCGGAGAAGAATAAAATATTATTCTTCTTCTGGTCTAATTATTTTTGAAAAAGGGATGTCTTTTCCCGAAATATCAAATAGTGATTTTTAATCACCCGGACATCACACGAACAGCTAAAACACTCTTGCTGTTATGTAAGAAAAAAAAAAAAAGGAAAAAAAAGGAAAAATAAATAGTAAGTCTTATATCGTATTCGATTTATTGTTATTGTTTTTGTTCTTTCCTTTCAACTTGCATCTTACCCGGAATTGCATTGCCCACAGCCTTTCAAAAACTTACTACTAATATATATATATATATATATATATATATATATATATATATATATATATATATATATATATATAATATTAATTATATTTTAATATTTTACCTACACACAACGTCGTTTCGAGCTTTCGGTTCTCCTCGGTCTAGGGAAATAACAATCTCAGACGGCCACGGAGCGCGACCCCGATTCAAAGAAAGACTTTCAATCTGTAAGCAGTCGTCTAATCTCCTTGGACATGGACGGTTGTCACGTGATAACGGAGAAATTAAGTTATATTTACGCTGATAGCGGCGAGCGTAAACATCAAGACAGTCAAATAGAACTCAACGACAGAGTCGGAGTATCGCACTGAAGCATTAGGTGAATGTCTATTTTTTAATCTCTCTAACAGGGCTCGATTTTAATTTTACTTAAAGGGGCTTCTTATAATATTAAATTATATTTTAATACTTTACCGACACATGGCGTCGTTTCGAGCTTTCAGCTCTCCTCAGTGTAGGAAAATCACAATCTTAGACAGTCACAGGGCGCGAACCGGAGGGGGCATACTTTTGCTAGTCTGGGAGAACGATATCATGGTGAACGAACATATACTACACTGCCCGTAAAAAGAGGAAGTAACGACTGGGGGGATCGTATCATGACGAACGCCCCCACATCCAAAAAAGAGGGGTTAATACCTCGGAGGATCATATGACAACAAAACAGATAGTACACTACCCCCCAACCCAACGGAGAAGATAATCATGGAATTATGGTATAATGAGAAACGAATTGTAATTGTTGTTGTCACAGGCGTCACTATCGGCGGGGCTGTTAGTGCCTTCACTATGGTGATCGTTGACACTGTTGCTGATTTTGAGTATTATTGCTATAATAACGTTATAATTATTGGTGGTATTGGTATAATGAGAAATAAACATATACTATACTGCCCCACCACAACCCAAATAAAGAGGAAGTAATACTTAGGAAGATCGCTCCATAAAAGAGGGTAATTCCCATGAGTATTGTATCATGACAACAGAACAGATACTGCACTAACCCCCTGACACACACACACACACACAAATAAGGAGAAAGGCGTCCCTGAGAAGATGGGCTCATGACAACATAACTGATACTATATTACCCCCTCCCCCAAAGGAGGTTATAATACCTGGAAGGAATACCCACACACCCCTTAAAAAGGTCGGTCTTATGACAACAAAACCGATACTACACTACCCATCCCCATTAAAAGATAATACAATAATAGATTAAATCATTTTTTATTCGTTTAAAAATGCCTAGCCATAAAAACATTATTTGTATGGGTCTTAGGCTTTTACTAAGATCAAAGTGTAGTATATGTTCTCAGCATCCCGGCAACATCAGACGTTTTACTATCGACGAAAATATTGCGTATATATAAGAAAATACAACAATGCAAAATTAAAACTGTATATTACAGCATATTAATTTATTAGAAGCTGTTTATAAAATAAATATGAAAATTAAGAAGAGCTAAAACTGTGGGTGGGTAAGTGCAGTCAATTATATATATGTATATAAAAGAATTTATTTATGCAAACATATAATTAAGATTTTACGAGTTAGACCTAAATGCAATGCATCTCACAAATCGATATTTGATTCTGTCATTTTTTATTTTTCATTGTTGCACCGGAGGATTGATGAAATAGAGATTTTTTAATTATGACCTAAAACGCAAAAATCAGCTTGCGTCATGAATATAAACGAATTTCTCTGTTACTCTATTTTAGCTATCAGATAAACAATTATATTTTTTCACTAAATTGCATGCCGATATAAGCGGCAGACACCTCATTTGTAAACTCTACCTTTATTTCTAATCAAAACTCGAATAATGTAAGGGAGACAACTTTTATTTTAACTCGAATTTATCACCCTTATATGAACGTTTATTTTTCCCATTTCTATTTTAATAACACCATACGTGATTTACACATTATTATTAAAAACTAGAATAACATCATTGAATCCCGAGACACACCAGGTCGGTATAGCTATATATAATGATTTTGATTCTAGAAAATACCTAACACTTTAGGCTTAAGCTTAGAAAATGAAATTTAGGGAATCTTGCTTACTTGGTGTCTAATGACTATAGATAAAATTCAATGCAAATCTGAAATATTTTAATTTTCAAATAGGTGTTTGTGCTAATATTATGCCCCCTAAAGATCCTTCAAAATACTCCAGAGAAACTGAAATTTGGGGAATATGTATTAATTAATGTCCAATAGCTATGTTTTTAATTTAACAAAAATCGGAAATATATGAATTTTCACGAAGGGCTTCCATCCCCTTTTTATCTGGTTTCCATGAAACACAATGAAACTAAATGTAGCTTACATTACGGCCCCTTACACCTAGCAGTTGTATTTCAAAATAATGATTGGTTAATTAGTTTTTGAGTGAATCATGTACATACAAATATATAGACATATACACATACCTAACTTTATATAAATAGTAATCTATCCATTGGAAATGATGAACTTCTTCGCATCTTACAAATGACATTTAATCTATGTGTTTATATAGACCCGGATCGACCCAATCTGGTTATGTCATTATTGTTGCCTGCGCCGCCCGATAACTGATGTCTCGTATTATCTCCCTGGCCATTTCGGAAGGGTGTGGATATCTTTGCCTACGTACTATTCGAAGTGATAAGAGAAGAGTCGGTATTCGTAATTATAAGCTTAATCTTCCTTTAAAAAAATCAAACACCGTCTTTACTGTAGAAAGGAGAAACACATGGAATGAAGGAAAACATACTTTACACCCACGGATGGTGTGCATGATTAGTGGATACATCAACACACACACACACACACACATATATATATATATATATATATATATATATATATATATATATATATATATATATATATATATTATATATATATATATATATATATATATATATATATATATATATATAATATTTATAAATAAATATTAATAATGTATTACCTACAGACATCGATGTTTCATGCTAACGCAATCTTCAGTGCAGGAAGTTAATTTCCGACGGTCGGCGGGCGCGAACTCCGATCACAAATCGCCACTTAGAATTAAGGAGGAATTTAACTTTGTAAATACCAAGTCGGCGGGTATTTTACAACGAGCAGTGAATAGTGATCTACAACAACACACTGTGTTGGATCTCGCAATGAAGCTAGTAGTACTGCTTGTTATTAAACTCACTCAGAGTGCCCGACCTTAGTAAAGGGGGCTTTTTAATAATATTTATAAATAAATATTAATTATTTATTACCTACAGACATCAATGTTTCATGCTTACACAATCGTCAGTGCAGGAAGTTAATTTCCGACAGAAAGATAAGAAAAATAAAATAAAAGTGAATATATATATATATATATATATATATATATATATATATATATATATATATATATATATATATTCACTTTTATTTTATTTTTCTTATTTTTCCGTTTTTGCAGGAGATGGGGCATCCTACTAGATGCCAAACATTTACCGGCCAGCCTAGAGATCTTTTTAAGATTCTAACCGTCCCTTTAAGTGCAATTGTTTGTATTTCTCTTGCACTCGGTTCACCGGGTATACTCGCCAGATAGCTTTTGAAATTTGTTTTCATTAGTCCTGTTGCTCCTATAATTACTGGTATAATGGAGATTTTCCTAAGATTCCAGTTTCTTTTCATGTCGTACATAAGACCTTGGTATTTCGTAATCTTTTCCCTTTTAGCTCTGTTTAATCCTGCATCATTAGGGACACTGAATTCAACTAGGATTTCTACTTTCTCCTTTTTGTCCCATATTACGATGTCAGGTTTAACAGCTCAGTTTTCTAGATATGTAGCTGTAAGGATTGTATAGTCATGTAGCTGTAGGGGGTGCATGATCATGTAGCTGTAGGGATTGTAAAGTCATGTAGCTGTAGGGATTGTATAGTCATGTAGCTGTAGGGATTGCATATATACATGCCTTTGAAAATTATTTGCGGAAAACTCTCTAGAGCTCTTTCGACTATCATCTCGTCAGGAGAAACCGATAGTATAATCAATCAAATATATAAATGAAAATGAAGAGCAGGGGGGGGGGTCCAGCGAATACTAAAACACAATTAAAATAAATTTCATTTAATAGTCATTTAAAACGGCACAACGTGAGATAAAAAAATATTATAGTAATGCTGTTTACCATGTTCAATGCCAGTGTGATGCTGGCTATATTGGGCGTACGGGTATAATTATAGTATATATATATATATATATATATATATATATATATATATATATATATATATCAAACAATTTCAAAGCTATTGATAATGCTTACCCATTCATTTATTTTTTTATTATCAGTTATTCACTTATGTTTGAATTCATGTTAATTCATATATATATATATATATATATATATATATATATATATATATATATATATATATATATATATATATATATATATATATATATATATATATATTTCCTCGAACAACTCGCCTTTGGAATTCCCTACCTGCTCTCTGTTTCCTCACTGTACCAACATGCAGAAATTTAAAGGTAACGTGAACAAGCATCTTGCTTTCCAACTCCCCACCCAGGTCGCCTCCTTATAAATCTGGCCGCTATAACAGTAGCCCCCTACACTTCAGTGGCAATATCCTTTGTTTGTTTAAAAAATAAGAAATTAAAATTTTAACGTATGTTTATTTACCTCCTCTTCAGGGGTCAGACACAAGGTCAGGTGTGGTTTTGAAAAGTCAGCGCACTAGGATTAGCGAGAGGGAAGATAAAGCCTTGGAGACTGGACCTCGTAGGACTATCCAAGACAATACCTCAGCCCGACAGAGCAGATCCAGAAGAAATCACAACGGCTCACTCTATGTGATCGTCGAGGACATATCCTTGACTGCTACGAACACATCCGTCAACCGGGGTTACTTTGACATTGAGGGATTCTATGATCATCTAGAGACGCGTTATCTTTAGGCGACTAGATGGGTGGTGGCCATATCTTATATCAATAGAGATTGTGTCTGTCTGTCTGTCTGTCCGTCACAATTTTTCCGTCAGTTACAATTTTTTAAACGCTATAAATACATGGTGGAATCTGTCTCATTTCGAAATATTTTAACTATTTTTAGAAAATGGAGAATATTGCATCAATACTAAATAATAAATTCCCAACAAATAAAGCGGATGCCATGGCTTGAAATCGAAACCGAAACCGTGAAAACGGAGCTACTTGAACTTCGTGATAAATAGAGCTTAAAAAATTACCATGATTATAGCTTTGGCGTGACGTCATAGATCGATGATTTACGTCATGTTTCAAAACATGAATTCAAACATAAGTGACAATAAAAAAATAAATAAATGAATGGGTAAACATTATCAATAGCGTTTGAAATTGTTGGGAATTATTTTAATAGTCCAAAACAATCTAGTTTGCTTTAATTGCGTATTGTATTTATAGTTCTTTCACAATTATATAATCCTTCGAGCCTAGCAAAAAATATGCAACCGGAGGGGGGGGAGCATATTTTTGCTAGTTAGTAAAAAAAAATGTCACTGGCATACCTCTGGCTTTACCCCCCCCCCCCCGTCCCATAGATGTATGCTTCGTCTTTTTCAAAGTTATATCGTCCTCCTTCCATGACTTAACGGCTCGATGCGGAATGGCGTTGAGCGGACATTTCACATTGAATGATTCAGGGCAGAATTATGTGTTTATTGATCCATGATCGCATTTGTTGCGTTTCCTATATTTCTTCATCTCTCTTCCAAAATTGGTATGTATGGGGGAGGGGGGAGGGGCGGGGGCTATACACGCACTCAAACTTTCATGCAGGCGTAATGGTGTGTTAACGCGCAACAAACTATTCTAGATACACACTTGTACCTCCTCAACGTAAATCCTCCCGACCCACTCGACTAACAGCAAAATCCCACCCCTTCACTGTAGAGCTCCCTAGATATCGGAAGATTTTCTACTCTTATAGCTCCTTTCTTCGAATCGTTCGATTTTTAGAACTCCCTCCCTACTCTTTGTTTCCCCGACTTACCAACATGCAAAGATTTTAATGTAATGTGAACAAACATCTTGCTACTCAACTCCCCACCCAGGTTTCCCCTACAAATCTGGCCCCTATCACAGTATCCCCTTACGCTTCAGTGGCAATATGTCCCTTTGTTTGAGGTGAACAGAAGTATTTTCTTAAAAAACGTAACGTGTGTATGTGTGAGAATGTGAAATGGTGCCGTCAGCCTTTGACATTTGGGGCTACTATGATAATACTATGTCACCCTGTATCATTCGCTCTTAACTGATCAACCTTGATTTGATTAGGGCTGTAATGTGTGTAAGGTACAAATGTAACCTACTTTATGTTTCCCGCCAATGCTAAACCAGCGCAAGAAGTTTTGAGGAATGCGGTTGCCAGTTTGCTTGAAGACTATATTTCGTCGAGGGAGAAAACATCACAAAAACGTGGACCAAAGATAACTCCATCTACGTCTGGTGTGAGAAAACGCAAAATAATACTTATTATTGTAGCTGTACCTAGACATCTTTGTATCTTCCGAGGGATGTGTATGTGCTTCTTTTATGGAAATCGCTCCAGACAAGACATGAAGCCACTTGATGTAAGAAGCTAACGATAAGTGTTAGATGTATAGATTCCGACCCAGAAAACAGCAATTTCCCCCCTTTGTCAGAAACATCGCTAATGGGATGTGAGGACTAAAGGACAAAATAAGGGAAGCAGGAGTTATGAGGCTGCCAAAAGTGAACCCAAGGTCGACTTTCTACTCTCCTTGTTACAAGGCGAAGTTACAACGATGGTGTATGGCGGGGCTAATATGATAATGCATCATACAATGCGTTATCGTAGTCTATGACAATTCTTTTACATTATAAAAAATGTATAAATAGCTGAAATGGTTTTTTCTTCGCCTTTTTAAGAGAAGATCGACATCTAAGTGTTATTTATTCAGGACATAAGCTTTTTGTGCAATGAGAGCGACATAGTAGGAAAAAATGCCTCTAAACCTATCATTAATGATACTTTTGTCCTGAAATAGAATTCTAATTCATCTTTCAACGGGTTAATTCCCATTTCGGTCACGTAAATTATTATTCTTCGGTCTCTGTTTTAATTGATGACATCATAAAGTATTTTCTCTGTATCTTCCACCTATTTTAATAGATGACATCGTCCTTTATGGTGTCATCCTTTTGTGACATCATCCATTGTGCACGGGGGCAAGCAAGATCCACAGAGTTTTAGTAGTATACAGAGAGAGTATTATGGCACCTATGCGCTTCTAAACCAAATATAAACAGTATTATACGAAGGATTGGCCAATATTCTAGAAAATTACCCAAAATATTACTAGGGAAGTGTACTAATTTACAGGTATTACGTCTGAATATGTTGTTTAAAATGAACTGTTTTAAAATCATGGTTTAAAAAAAAAAAAAAAAAAAAAAAAAAAAAATAATAATAATAATAATAATAATAATAATAATAATAATAATAATAATAATAATAAACAACAACAACAACAACATTAACAAAATCACTATGATTCCAATAATTGTAAGAGCACTAGGAACAGTCTCGAAAAGACTGGGAGAAATTGGAAATAAAAAGGAAGATTGAGACCATACAACGAAAGGCAATGGTGAAAACAGCCGAAATCTTTAGGAAATTTTTTTTATGTGGAACCAACCAAAAAGCATAGAAAAATCCCCTCGCAACCCCAAGGGAAGTGAAAACTGTTAGAAAACTAATAAACTGCCCCACCCCTTCACCCAGAAAATCAGGCATAAAAACATGCATGTGATGACATCAGACTCGGCTAGCACTGCACAAAAACTGTCGCGACGAGTCAAGGAACATCAAAAGACCGAGGAGAGAGAGAGCACCAACCAGACCCCCACTGGAATGGTGCGGAGAATACTGGAACCCTGCGGGACCTTATTGCCACTCAAATTCCAGAGAAAATCAACGATTGTTGCCAGCGATAATCGATGGTAAACGACTGTTTCGATAATGCAAAATGATTTGTAACATTTATCGAAAAAGGAGGAGAGAGTTGGAAATCTGAAGAAAATTGTTGTCAATCAGACTCCAGAGAAGACCACTCGTTATTATCAGTGAATAATCACTAATGATGACCTAGTGACTTTTGTTATTGATGATGATGATGATGATGATGATGATGATGATGATGATGATGATGATGATGATGATGATGATGATGATTAGTAAACAAAAACAGAAAAAAATAGAAAATACAAAAAATACAAAAGACAACAGTAACATAATAGTAATCAATATAAATACACTAAACTAAGCAAGCACACACATATACACATATATATATATACATACATATATATATATATATATATATATATATATATATATATATATACATACATATATATATATATATATATATATATATATATATATATATATATATATATATATATATACATACATATATATATATATATACACATACATATATATATATATATATATATATATATATATATATATATATATACACATACATATATATATCATTAAATAAACATTGGTGGAACAGTCCAAATTAATTCATTTGTGTTTCAACGCATATGCGTCTTCTAAGACTGTGACGAAATGTGAACATCGGTTTTGAAATCCGCTCGGAAAACCAAAGGTGAAAAGAAGGGAAAAAATTTACGAGAGCGCGTGGCAAAATAATTCGGTCGATCAGTCTGGGATACATCCGACTGTCTCCTCCTCCTCCTCCTCCTCCTCCTCCTCCTTGCTATAACGTCGTGTGTTTTCCCCTTAACTAATTTATTTATGAAATAAAAATTAAACTTCATTTTTAGTTAAATTACGAAGATATATTTTTCATATAAAAAAAAAACAATTTAAAGGTTATTCTTATACAATTATCATCAGAATATCCAACTAAATCTGAACTTGATATTCATATTAGAAGATCGCACTTCAAAATTATAAAAAAAAACTTACTCTTCATATCACTAGCAACCGGAGAGTGTTGCTTCCACTAAAACTTACCCTTCATATCACTAGTAACCGAAGAGTGTTCCTTCCACTAAAACTTACCCTTCATATCACTAGCAACCGAAGAGTGTTCCTTCCACTAAAACTTACCCTTCATATCACTAGCAACCGAAGAGTGTTCCTTCCACTAAAACTTACCCTTCATATCACTAGCAACCGGAGAGTGTTCCTTCCGCTAAAACTTACACTTCATATCACTAGCAACCGAAGAGTGTTACTTCCACTAAAACTTACCCTTCATATCACTAGCAACCGAAGAGTGTTACTTCCACTAAAACTTACCCTTCATATCACTAGCAACCGAAGAGTGTTACTTCCACTAAAACTTACCCTTCATATCACTAGCAACCGGAGAGTGTTGCTTCCACTAAAACTTACCCTTCATATCACTAGTAACCGAAGAGTGTTCGTTCCACTAAAACTTACCCTTCATATCACTAGCAACCGGAGAGTGTTCCTTCCGCTAAAACTTACACTTCATATCACTAGCAACCGAAGAGTGTTGCTTCCACTAAAACTTACCCTTCATATCACTAGCAACCGGAGAGTGTTGCTTCCACTAAAACTTACACTTCCTATCACTAGCAACCGAAGAGTGTTGCTTCCACTAAAACTTACTCTTCATATCACTAGCAACCGGAGAGTGTTGCTTCCACTAAAACTTACCCTTCATATCACTAGTAACCGAAGAGTGTTGCTTCCACTAAAACTTACCCTTCATATCACTAGCAACCGAAGAGTGTTGCTTCCACTAAAACTTACACTTCATATCACTAGCAACCGAAGAGTGTTGCTTCCACTAAAACTTACCCTTTATATCACTAGCAACCGGAGAGTGTTGCTTCCACTAAAACTTACCCTTCATATCACTAGTAACCGGAGAGTGTTACTTCCACTAAAACTTACACTTCATATCACTAGCAACCGGAGAGTGTTGCTTCCACTAAAACTTACCCTTCATATCACTAGTAACCGGAGAGTGTTACTTCCACTAAAACTTACCCTTCATATCACTAGCAACCGGAGAGTGTTACTTCCACTAAAACTTACCCTTCATATCACTAGCAACCGGAGAGTGTTACTTCCACTAAAACTTACCCTTCATATCACTAGCAACCGGAGAGTGTTGCTTCCACTAAAACTTACCCTTCATATCACTAGCAACCGGAGAGTGTTGCTTCCACTAAAACTTACCCTTCATATCACTAGCAACCGAAGAGTGTTACTTCCACTAAAACTTACCCTTCATATCACTAGCAACCGAAGAGTGTTACTTCCACTAAAACTTACCCTTCATATCACTAGCAACCGAAGAGTGTTACTTCCACTAAAATTTACCCTTCATATCACTAGCGACCGAAGAGTGTTGCTTCCACTAAAACTTACCCTTCATATCACTAGCGACCGAAGAGTGTTGCTTCCACTAAAACTTACCCTTCATATCACTAGCAACCGAAGAGTGTTACTTCCACTAAAACTTACCCTTCATATCACTAGCAACCGAAGAGTGTTACTTCCACTAAAACTTACCCTTCATATCACTAGCAACCGAAGAGTGTTACTTCCACTAAAACTTACCCTTCATATCACTAGCAACCGAAGAGTGTTACTTCCACTAAAACTTACCCTTCATATCACTAGCAACCGGAGAGTGTTACTTCCACTAAAACTTACCCTTCATATCACTAGCGACCGAAGAGTGTTGCTTCCACTAAAACTTACCCTTCATATCACTAGCAACCGAACAGTGTTACTTCCACTAAAACTTACCCTTTATATCACTAGCAACCGGAGAGTGTTACTTCCACTAAAACATATTATAACTATACGGGTGTGTACAATATTTTTACTACTTGAAATCAACTACTGTTCTCAATTCTTGCAATTGAATAAGTGGACATACATAAAAATCTAACTATTATTTATTATTAATTTAATTACAAACCCTGATTAACTCAACAGATTTTATAAGTCATGATTAAGAACAGTGTGTATGCGATTCCATGTAAGTGTGGAAAAGTACACAAAGGTGAGACATGTCGTCCACTAAAGGTGAGGATAGAAGAACACCGGAAAGCCGTAATACATTGTATAGGTAAAGGAGTTATCTACTCCTGTATGGAAAGAGTAAACGGGAGTTATCTCCCCCTTAGTATGGTATAAAGCAAGCTGGAAAAGCCGCCATCTTGTTTTGGAGTTGTAAACAGTGGTGGACGTTGGAAGGGACATCTTCCATACTCTACATATGTGAAGAAATCGAAAAGTCGGGTATGGCTGACCACATATGGAAGGAAAAGGGAAACCATCTACCCTTATGGGATGAAGTAAAAATTATAGATAGAGAAGAACGGTGGAGAGTAAGACGACTCAAAGAAGCAGCGCATATGTTAGGCGACAATGACTTACTACGCAGACCTAGTATAGAATTCAATACAATACGGGAACCTATAATTATAAATAGATACGTAGTGATCTATAGTGATAAGTAGGTAGATCAAAAACAAGAAATAGGTTTATGGCTCCCAAAATTCATACTAGAATTGGCGCAGTGGATATAGTACTAAGTAAAATTCGGTTCTAAGTGACAGTCATCTGAAGGTTTCGGGCGATACGAAGAATTGCGAATTACTGAAGACTTCTTCCCAGTCATGGCAGATGGAACGAGAGCATGCTACCCCCGTTGATTTAATAAAGGGTTCCGTTTGAAATTCCGTCCAGATTCCCAAGTTCGGCAGAAAGATTCCCGAGTTCGACAAGGTACACCTAAAGAAGATCGGGGGCTACATCAGCCGAAACGTTGTGATAAAAACATCCAAGATGAGAACAGTTGTCCAGATTTACCAAATTCTACAAACTAATTTATTTGTTCACTTAAAATTTACTCCGCTTTAAAAACGTGGAGGTTATACCGATAACCCTAACTGTATTATTAGATTTTAATTTTTAATTTCTAGTTTAATTGAAATCAAAAATTAAAAATTAAACCTTAGTTTTTTACTTATCAAGGGATGCTTTAATTATGTTATATTTAAAGTTTAATTATGGTGGATTTACTAAGTTACTACCATACTTATCCAGAGTGAACTGTTTGAAGTGCTTACAATTAAATCCTATCTCATCTCTTTGATTCAACAAACCATTCTTATCATACAGACAAAGAAAACAGGCTGGATTGTGAAGTGTAGGTGTTGAAGCCTTTTTTAGAATACTCCATTTTAGTACAGTTACTATATTCTTTTTGGTTAGAGATAGTATGTAGTTAGATAATTATGTGCCTGTTCTATTATCCAGGTTATTAAATGATATTTTGTTTCTGTATCTAGCCTTAAAATCAGTACTTGTACCCCCTATGTAAAAGTGTTTTAAGTTGAGATAATTTTCCGGTTCTATTTGTCCTTCTAGCGTTCCTATTCTTTCTGTTGTGGTATCCAATGTTGATGTTAACATAACCACTATTTTGTAAAACGTTGCTGTAGGTATAACTATTACGATTAAAATATTCTTAATTAGAGGTATTATTGCTAATTCTATGACTAATTGATATTAATAACACAATGTGGATGATTCGACTGGGGATTAACATATATTGGATCGTAATTTTCTTTCATATATGGTTTATAATTTCCCTGGTTAAGTGTTACATCTAGGAAGTGTGTGATCTTAATTCCCGCTGTGATTTCAACTTTAAGCCCTAAATCCTTTATAATTTTGTATATAAACTTTTTAATTCTTTCAACGTAGGAGCATTAGTATTTCTAATTATAACTAAGCCGTCATCCCTATACAATCCTATATCATTAAGGCTAATCACCCCCGTTTCCGTAAGTTTATATAACATAAAAAGTCCCACCAAATCAGAAATTTCAGCTGAATCCAGTGAACCGAATGCTACATCAAAAGAATCCGTAGAATAATTTTTCATCCATTGCTCATAATTACAGATTAATACTGTCTTCTAGAACTTGTATATCATATCCCTGCTTTTCACCTTTGGTTTTCTGGGCAGATTTCAAAAGTGATATTCACTTTTCGACAGTCTTGAGAAGACGCATATGCGCTGTAACACGAATTAATTATTAGTGTCGACTGTCTCCCCAATGTTTATTTAATATTTTTTTAAACTCTACTTTGTATTGAGCACTTTTAGAAAATATATTGGTTTTGTGTTCATTATGTCAATATATTTAAACTTGAATAATTCATATATATATATATATATATATATATATATATATATATATATATATATATATATATATATATATATATATATATATTAGTTGCATTCCAATGACCATAGTAACAATCAATCTATAACCATAACTTTAATCTGTTCTTTCATTTTCTTTATTTTCATATATTGGCGAATATATGTAATTCCTGTTTGTCTCAGAAACAATTCTTTTCATATATTTATATTTTATGTTTATGTTTTCTAAATTAAATACTTTTTCTACATCTTACGTGCGATAAATACACAGTCTTCATCTTAATCATCAGAGAAATCGCTGGCTTTTGTACTATTTGTAATTTCGTATTAATCATTAGTATGAATATGAAGTTTTCTGAGGAGATTCTTTAGCTTCATGATTAATAATAATTTATCAATCGGTTTTTCCAGTTTTTTTGTGAATGAGTCTTTCTTTCCATCGGGTTTTTTTTTTGCTTTGCAGTCGGGTGGGTTGATGCTATCTTAGTTGAATTTGGTTGTAAGAGACGATTCGAAGAGTTGTTTAATGTTTTGGGAATAAGATGTTCTTGAGGAGGAGGGTTCATGGATTTTTGTCACCATTTTTCATGTGAGTCTTTTTTGTGTATTTTGACTTGCCGTTACCTTTGTCAAGAACTCTTTTTAAACTTTTCCAATCTTCATTTTTCGTGTCTTTGGAATGATATGATATTCCTATTACTATTGAATGAACAATTTTTCTGATGATATATGAGGTTAAGATGAAGACTATGTAGAAAAAGTATTGAATTTGGAAAAAGTATAAAATATAAATGTATAAAAAAAATTGTTTGTGAGACAAAGAGGAATTAGATATATTTGCCAATAAATTAAAATAAAGAAATTGAAAGAACAGATTAAAGTTATCGTTGTGGATTGATCGTTCTTATGGTTATTTAAATGCAACTATAAAATATATATGCTCTGAAGCTTGTAATACAACTTGATTGAGCTTGCAATTTTGAACATTTTCGGATATTATAAACAGAGTATGTACTTAAATATATTTTTGTAAGAACACACACACACACACATAAAAATATTTGTTTTTATCTACATAGATATACGTTTCATACTTACGGGAATCGTCAGTGTAGAGATTATTATTCATACTGGTCGCAGGACTCGAACCCCGGAACACGAGTCATATTTTTAACTCAAATTCCGACGCTTTAATTAACACAGCCGGTATAAGCAAGCCGACAAATCAGCGAAAGATTAAACATATTACAGGCAGCCGCCGCCAAGAGCGTTCGACTGCTGAAGGAACGTGCATTAGAGCTACGACGACGGCTGTGTTAATACTACTCACTACAGTGCCCAGCCTAGATTGGGGGGACGACAAATGATATATATATATATATATATATATATATATATATATATATATAGGTACGTGCATAATCAATGGCCGATTTGCAAAATGTAAAAACATTTTGACCGGGGGGGTCAAAATGTTTTTACATTTTGCAAATCGGCCATTGATTATGCACGTACCTATATATATATATATATATCATTTGTCGTCCCCCCTTCACTTAAAAATTCACCAAAATTCAGGAAATCAACTAATTTTAATGAAATTTACAGTATTTATTAATCTATGATCACGGAATATGATGAAACCATTATTTTTCTTAAAATCTTAGTGAAAATGTTTTATTTGTTGAAAAAAATACACTTTTACTAAAGTTATATTTTTATGTATTAATAAAAAAAAATGCATTAATTTTTTTTTTTTAAATTTAAATGAAAATAAAGCACTGTAGATGTTAAAAAAACACATTTTAAAAAATATTTCATATATATAACGAAAAGGGCGCGTAAATTCCGTGTTAATAAAATCACCATACCTCGAAGAAAAATTAATTTCTTATATTATCTATGTCATTATTGAATAAAGCATTGTTTAATCAATATTTTCACCAAAAAAAATAATATAATTGCAAAAAATATTTTATGTGATTTTAATGATTAGAGTTTCTGGGAAAATTAAAAATGCGATATAATTATATTTCTTTTTCTGCACATAGACGTGTCATCATCAGCGTAAGATTTTTTTTATAATCTTGAAAATAAACAAAACAATTTTTTTTAATGAGGATCAGGATCATTACGAAAAAAAACGAATTTAAAAAATTGAATAATTTCTACTAACGAATTAAGTTGGATTTGTATGATGGCCCTGTTCTGTAATAAACAGGCGGGATTAGCCTTCCAACCACCACTAACTTTTACACCACCCTCAAAATTTTATTTTTAGAGATTCAACAATTTCGTTAATTTCACAATTCATCGTCAATTATTCGGAAAGTTTGTATTTGTTTTGTCATTTTTTCATTAATAAATATTTAAAAAGTTAAAAACAATTATTTATTAATAAATAAAGAGAATTCAAACATGACATTTTCTTTCAAAATTGAATTTTATTTATTTATTAATAAATAATTGTTTTAACTTTTTTTCAATTAATAAATTGTCAGTGTAGTCATTGACTTTAATTTACTTTTTCACGCTTAAAATTTAAAAAATATAGTTTATTTCAAAAATAATTAATGTAATTTATCGTTACGACACGTTAAAATAAATCGAATAACTAAAGTTTTTAATCATCATGTAAAAAAAATAATGAAATTAACGCAGTTTGTAACATAAAAATAATTTTTAACATTTAAAAAAAGTTTTATTTCAAATTCTAAGTAATTGGTAATCAGACGTCATCAATAATTTCAGAGTATTACTAAATTAAAAACTAATACCAAGTTAAATGTGAATCTTTTTAGTTAAAAATAAATAAAATCCTTATTGCGTACTACCTGGCACGCTAGGAAGTAAGTGTAGTATCTGTTCCGATGGATACTGCACCCTATAGACGGGTGTCGTCTTGTCCTTCGGGCCTTGATTCCACCTGTCTGTGGGTTTGTCCTGTGCAGTTCTAGGAGGTCCACCCTCCCAGGCTTCGCCTCCCCTCTTTGGGGAGGAGTAAGTTTATTGCTTACTGCCTGAGGCGCCCCTACCAGGGAATGCCGACGGGGCTGCCCAGGCAATTTTTAATGGCCAGAGTGCTTACTTTCTCGGGCGCTGGCTTTTCAAACCCCACTTACTCGACCCAAGCTGTGGTCACATCTTACTTGTGGGAGTAAGATAAAACTGGCCTTGTGCCTAACTCCTGCAGAGGAGTAAATAAATACATTCACAAATATTTTAATTAAATAAGCATTTCCTTTTTTATTACAACAAAATAAGGCTACTTAAATTACCCCATTTAGGGGCCAACTCCTTAAATATGGGCTTAGTTAACCCACACCTCCATCCGTTTCGCACAAAATCTCTTCCCCTCTAAAAAATTGAAAATAAAAAAGGTTAGATAGATAGATAGATAGATAGATAGATAGAGATGTGGAGGGCAAACAAACTGGGATAGATAGATGACACTTATCCTCAATTGTCATAGCTATATTTATTTACTCCTCTGCAGGAGTTAGGCACAAGGCCAGTTTTATCTTACTCCCACAAGTAAGATGTGACCACAGCTTGGGTCGAGTAAGTGGGGTTAAAAGCCAGCGCTCGAGAGGTGAGCACTCTGGCCATTTAAAAATTGCCTGGGCAGCCCCGTCGGCATTCCCCGGTAGGGGCGCCTCAAGCAGTAAGCAATAAACTTACCCCTCCCCAAAGAGGGGAGGCGAAGCCTGGGAGGGTGGACCTCCTAGAACTGCACAGGACAAACCCACAGACAGGTGGAATCAAGCCCCGAAGGACAAGACGACACCCGTCTATAGGGTGCAGTATCCATCGGAACAGATACTACACTTACTTCCTAGCGTGCCAGGTTATTTACATGTCTCTCATTGTAGCAAAGTTAGAACAAGATCACTTTATGGTGCAGAATCGTTCCCCTCCAATTAGCCCTAATCGGCCGTCGACATTCCCTTGCCTAAGAAGGGGTAATGCCTGGGCGCGTGGCAGTCTGAGACAAACTATAAAAGATATTAAAAGAAGATCCGAAGTTATTGCTATATTCTGTTCTTAACTTCTTACTAGAAATTGTATTCAACTCTTCTTCTAGGTTGGGGTATAATAAGTGGCGTAGAAGTTAACCGCAATTATACGGGCGATGCACACCCTTACGCCTTCTTCTCATCCCTTCCAGAGAGCCGTACTGACAGCAGCAGCCGTAACCATGGCAATAAGTAATAATAATGATAATAATTGCTGGCATCGTATTAGCCTTTCTGTCAGGCGTGCAATGGCAACTGTTTCGAGGCGAGAGTCTGGAAAGAAAGAAAGAAAGAAAGAAACCGAAAAAAGAAAGAGAAAATAAGACAGAAAGAAAGGAAGAAAGAAACGGAGAAATGAAAGAAAGAAAGAAAGAAAGAAACCGAAAAAAGAAAGAGAAAATAAGACAGAAAGAAAGGAAGAAAGAAACGGAGAAATGAAAGAAAGAAAGAAAGAAAGAAAGAAACCGAAAAAAGAAAGAGAAAATAAGACAGAAAGAAAGGAAGAAAGAAACGGAGAAATGAATGAAAGAAAGAAAGAAAGAAAGAAACCAAAAAAAGAAATAGAAAATAAGACAGAAAGAAAGAAAGAAAGAAACGGAGAAATGAAAGAAAGAAAAAAAAAGAAAGAAAGAAACCAAAAAAAAGAGAAAATAAGACAGAAAGAAAGGAAGGAAAAGAAAGAGAGAACGAAAGGAAGAGGGAAAGAAATAAGGAAATAAAGAGAGAGTAAGAAAGGGAAAGAGTAAGAAAAAAGAAAGAAAATAAAAAGAGAGAGAAATAAATAAAGAAAGAAAAGAGTACGTATGAATTAAAGTTAATTCTAAAAAAAACGACATACGGGGATGACAGCTTTCAACCGGGAAAATACGTTCCACACTGTAGCTTAGCATATATTTGCGTAAAAAGAAAGCTTCATCAGATTGTTGAGTATTGATTTACTCCTCTCCAGGAATTAGGCACAAGGCCAGTTTTGATCTTACTCCCACAAGTAAGATGTGACCCAAGGTTGGGTCGGGAAAGTGGGGTTTAAAAATTGCCTGCGCAGCCCCGTCACCATTCCCCGGTAGATGCGCCTCAGGCAGTAAGCAATAAACTTACTCCTCCCCAAAGAGAGGAGGCGAAGCCTGGGAGGGTGGACCTCCTAGAACTGCACAGGACAGACCCATAGACCAGCGTAAATCAAGCCCCGAAGGCCAAGACAATACCAGTCTATGGGGTGCAGTATCCATCGGAACATGTTGAGTAGAAAAGACAATGATGAGAAGTGTCAATTGTACTATAGGGACCCTTAAAATATCTCGCCCATTTCTATTGATATTGGCCCAAATGCTTGATAAAATCGAGTCTTGAATGGTCTGAAATGGTACTTTTAGTCCCGAAATAAAATTCTAATTTAGTGTTTAACTTATATAAAACTAGCAGGGCCATCCGGCGTTGCCTGGGATTATGGATATCAAAATTAAAAGGTTAAAATGTGTGTGTAACAGCTTTCTTTTACCCCCTCCCATTCTCTCTCTCTCTCTCTCTCTCTCTCTCTCTCTCTCTCTCTCTCTCTCTCTCTCTCAACTGATGCAATATAAAAGAAAGACAAAGAAAGCTGACAGACTGCTCGACCTAGTTTCAGTGTTGTTTTGAAAACAAGTAAGAATGAAAAAAAGCTATTTTTATTTTGGGGGGGGGGGGGCATTATTTTGATCTCTGGAGACCCCAACAGAATGAATATTACAGTTTTATATATTTTTTTGTTGTTTTTGTTTGATTTTTTACCATAATCAAATCGGGCTCTATATCCGATGATGTAAGGTTTGTAAATGTTTGTAAATGTATCTTGTGAAGTTTCAAACTTTTACCAGATACACACAGAAATGTTTTTCTCTTTATATAATAGCCTTTATTACAATAATATAACTTTTATTACTTTCGACAATTTGTTATTCTTTAATTAATAATAATTAACTAGTATATGCTTTTAACCTCTTTATCTTTGCTTTTAAATTTGTTAAATTCCGTTAAAACTTCTTTTTTGCGTAAAAAAAGTGTTTGAAGTTTTTTGGGTTTTTTGTGGAAAATAAAGTTTTTTGTGAGCAATAACTTTTTTTTAAGTGAAAATATTTTTGGTGCACGACAAGAAAAAACAATAACCAAAAAAAACAATAACCAAAAAAAACAATAACCAAAAAAAACAATAACCAAAAAAAACAATAACCAAAAAAAACAATAACAAAAAAAAACAATAACCAAAAAAAACAACATGTCCGCCAGTGATTGTTTTTACGACTTTAAAAAAGTAAATAAGAATTTCATTTCGGGACAAGAAATACAATTTAAGACCAACAATCAATTTTATCGAAAACTTGGGCGAAAACCAAGCGAATTCGATAAGACATCCCAACGAAAGTAAAACTGAAGTTTCTTTCTTGTTGCTGTTGTTTTAATAGTTTTACGTATATAAAAAAAATGACAGTGCTGTCACAGATTTCAAATTGATTTGAAACCAGTGAAAACAAAATACGGTTAACTATTGGAAGCATTTTTTTTTAAACTAATGAGTCACCACTCATCAAGGCCAAAAGCCACTCAGGGATAAGGGTTGTCAGTTGAGTGATGAAGAATATTATGAGAGGATTGAAAATGATGAATGGAATAAACAAACTTTGATTACTCATCAGGACTGTTTATAACAAATATTGGTTTTATGGGTGCACGTTCAATGTTTTTGATATCTTGTTAGTAAAATATATTTTTTTGCGTAAGTGGATTAATGTAATATATTACTTACATCTATAAATAATATATTACTTACATCTATAAATAATATATTACTTACATCTATAAATAATATATTACTTACATCTATAAATAATATATTACTTACATCTATAAATAATATATTACATAAATACACTTATTCAAAACTTTAATTTACTAATTGTCTTTAAAATAATTTTAGAAAACTGATATTTTTATTTTATTTTTTATTTTTTCGATACTTCTGCAGTTTACGGACCGTATTTTTTCGATAGGATTTTCAAGTTAAACTCAATTTTTACGGTATCTTTTGTTTATTAAATTGTTATATGAAAGTACAGAATAGTTAACAAAGCCCCCTTCCCATGTGAAAGACTGGGTTTCTAAATAATGTTATTATTTCAGCACGGTCCGTAAACTGTAGAAGTACCTTTTTTATCGCTGTCAGTAAAGTTGTTGTTTTTTTTTTGTTTTTTGTTTGTTTTTTTTTTGGGGGGGGGGCATTTTTTTTTCTTATTATTTGAATATGATACTATTTTGTTTCGAAATATTTTTTAGATGAGGATTGATGGTTTTTATCGTACTACTGTTCTCATCTTAGTTTCGGTTGATGTAACCACATACATGGTCATATGGTGTTACGGTTATCAGCGTTGGTTAATAATACGTTCTACGTGACAGTCTTATGGTGGTTGAAGGTTCAATCCTAACTACAGGCAACAATAATTAAGAATAATATAATTAACACTATCACCCAGTCATGGGTGACGAAATGAGAACAATCTACCTCTGTAGATTAATTAAAGGTTTCGGTTCGAAAGTCCGTACAAATTCCCGAGTTCGACATAAAAATTCCCAAGTTTGATTAGAAGGTTCCCAAGTTCGAAAAGATGCACCTGAAGAAGACCGGATGTTGCATCGGCTGAAACGTTGTAGATTTGAAAATAACAACCAAGATGTTGAATGATCCAAATAATACATATGATACTATTTCTTGGTGTTTCTACAGAATTTGAACCCAACCAAACCGACTTTGCTGAACTAAATCTAAAACTTAGGTTAGGGTTTTTAAAAAAAAACAATTCGGTTCAAATTCTGTAGAAGTATCTATTTCTTTTATTCCCGATTAATTTGAAGTTTGTTTGATCTTTTTTTTTGGGGGGGGGGGCTTTATAGTTTCACTACGACATGAAAATATTTACAGAAATGTATAAACTTTGTTATGTACTTAAAATAAGATTGTACAGAAAATATTACGCAAATTCATCAAGTATTTATTGAATTATAAGAAAAAGAAGAAGAAAACGATCTTACGTATCGGTAGACATTTCAGCTTACGGATTAGGCAAGAGAGATAACTTTTGGAAAAACTCAAAATATAAGAAAAATGGCGACATATAGATAAAATCGTTTTTTATTTTTTAATAAATACTTGATGAATTTGCGTAATTGTTGGTGTACAGTCTTCTTTTCAGCTACCACGTAAGTACATAACAAACTTTATACATTTCTTTAGCTATTTTTTTTAAGAGAGGCCTAACATGTCATTGTGAAACTGCAGAAACACCTGGGTTTTTTTTCTTCTTCCTGAATGCAATCAGAACTTAAATTATAAAAATAATCTGTAATTATTATAAGTAAATCCCGTTTAAAAAATGTTTAATTCGGGAGACAAAAACGAAAAATTCTTCCCATTGATCAAACGGTGCCAAAATACGAAAAAGTCAATTTTGATGAGAGAGAGAGAGAGAGAGAGAGAGAGAGAGAGAGAGAGAGAGAGGGGGGGGGCAGCAGTATGGAACGTAAATCCAGATAACACCGGTCAGCCTGTGGCGGTAAGGGTTTTAATATGTTCACATGTGGCAACTTTGTACAATGTTATCAGTGAGTTGCTATTATTAAGAGACTCTACCAAAATAAAGCACACAAAGGAATTGGCTTACCTTTATTTAAATCTGCCATGACGATCGCACGGAGGTTTTGTTTATTGTTTTGCGTTATTATTTCGTGCGATGATGGCGACTGAGTAATAACTAAATCCGAGGGTATTGCGGTGCCTATCTACTACGGCGACATGTTGGGAGTTGAAATCGACGTACTGCCCGCTTGTGCCCTCTCTCTCTCTCTCTCTCTCTCTCTCTCTCTCTCTCTCTCTCTCTCTCTCTCTCTCTCAGACAGTCGTTCGGTCGGGCTATTGGGTTATTTATAGATACCCCCACCCTAGCCCCTGTGCCGACCTAAGCTCACTGAATTTTAAGGGTTTCGCCCTTTTTTTTTCTTTTTTTTTTTTTTCGCCTTCCTTTCACTATTTCGGTTCCCTGCTGTTTTTTTTACTCACACTCTATCCGACCCTTTATAATCTAGCTAGGTGATACATTTCATTGTTTACAGCTGACAACATACACGCGCGAGCGCACGCAAACATACACACATACACATGCATACATACATACATACATACATACATACATACATACATACATACATACATACATACATACATTTCATACATACATACATACATACATTTCATACATACATACATACATACATACATACATTTCATACATACATACATACATACATACATACATTTCATACATACATACATACATACATACATACATACATACACAACAAGAAGAATGCTGACGGGAAGCTGTCAGTCACCGCGTGCCTTCGACTCTATACCCCCCCCCCCCCCCCCCAACAAAAAAAAAACTTATACGCCAATATTGAGCACTCTCCGCTTCTTATAAACATAGCGATGTGGCTAAGTTCACTTTATAATAAACTAGAAGACAGGTACATTTAATTCCCCCAACAGAACAGTTTTGCATTATGTCCACTTACAAAGATTAAAACCAATATGTAATGCTACTAAACCTTATGTCTAGAATCCTTATTCCAATGTTGATTAAAATCCATTACCTAAATCTAAAAAATGTCTATAATGTAAGGGATCTTGAGAAGAAATTTAAATTAAGTCTATCTTGCTTAATATTTGCATTTTCAAATGGGAGGTTGTGCCCATATTATGCCCCCCCCCTAAAAAAAACCCTTCAAGATTCTTCAAAGAAACTGAAATTTTGTAAATATTTATTAATTGATGTCTAATGATTATTGTTAAAATTTTACATAAAACCGGATGTATCTGAATTTCACGAAGGGCCCCCTCCTCTTTGCCCCTTTTCATAAAACTAAATTAAAATAAATATATCCCACATTACACACCCTTACGATCAGCAACTGTGTTCCGAAATTGATAATGCTCGCTTTATTAGTTTAGGAATGAATCGTATACGTAGAAATATATAAACATATACGTACACATAACTTCCTATATAAATAGACACATGAGATTATACTTTTTTGGTCCCTGTTTACTTGTCTCCCCACGAGAGCAAAATTAGAAACAAGGTCGGTTGTTATATTAAGAAATATAAAAGAGTTGTTGAATCAACATAGAGTGAAGGGGCGAGAGAAATCCATAGGTAGGTAAGAGAGAGATGTGCGACTTTTTCAGCTAATTATAAATTACGTCTAATTAGAAACATTTAAAAAGATTTCTTTTCAAACACATCTCAATCCCAGAATTAAGGTATTTTAGCATGTATTTTGTGCGATTTTTACTGAAGCCTAAGAGACTACCGTGATAGGGTCAGATTTATAGGGGTAACCTAGGTGTGCGCTTGGGCAGCAAGATGTTTGTTCACATTACATTTAAATATCTGCATGTTGTCTGAGAAACAGGGAGTAGGTAGGGCATTCCTAAGGTAAGCAGTCCGAGGAAAGAAGCCATCAGAGTAGAAAATCTTCCAGCATCGAGGGACCTCTACAGTGAACGGGTAGGGTCTACTAGATGTGAACAGACTTTGTGCTGCTCACGGGCGAGGATTAAAGTATAGTATATGTTCTGTCATCATTTGCATGAAAGATCTATTTTTGTTTATATGTACGCGCAATATCGTATGTTATGTCGAGTTGTAATATGGTTGGCGTATTGATACATGCTCACGACTAAGTTCCGCCCAGCTATTTCCCCAGGCAAATACAAATCAGTTCCCGATTAGATTTCGTCAGCGCAAAACTTTTTTATCCAGAAGCGGCCAGGTGAGAGAGAACTTCAGGATACTACATTCTGTTTGGGACAAAAGCTAGCCGACCTAATAACTCTCTTTATGTTTCAGTGTTCTTTT
The DNA here is from genome assembly GCA_963556195.1 of Sepiola atlantica. NCBI lineage: Eukaryota > Metazoa > Mollusca > Cephalopoda > Sepiida > Sepiolidae > Sepiola > Sepiola atlantica. Next base: position 15,732,304 of record OY744539.1, read on the forward strand.
TTGAATAAATATATTTTCGAGGAGATGCTAGGTGTTTTTCATGGAAGATGGTGACCCTTTTATTATTCAACTAGCGGGTACCTGGCGCCCGACTTTGCACGGGAGAAATGTAACAGAATGAAATGAAATATGTCAACAGGCGACCGCACGCAAATAGTTCATAACGGATAGTGTCGATGTGTTGGATAATGGCCCTGTGGGGCCGGACGCATGTTGAAGTGGGCATATGTGTGAGGGATCGTTTGGTTTGGCTTGCGCGATTTAGTGCGGGCGAACCCGTACAACCGAGTGCAAGACAGGGATGTTCTCACAGTCGGGGCTCACAGACGTTGACAGGGCCACCACGTTAACGATACCTCAGGTCAAGAGTCAAGGTGCACCTGCGCATAGGGGTTCTGTGACGTCACTGGCTTTTATGTGGGAAACTGTGTTTTGCCAGTTTGGGTTTTTGGAAGCAAGCCGATCAGACGATTTCTCTATGTAGTCTTCAAATGATTAGGGGAATTAAATTCCCTAAGAGAATACAGGCGTGAGATTCCTCCTTCCCCACTCCTCGAATGGCTAAGGACTTAAGCTAGGAATTGACAACGATAAAGTAATAATTTGGTCTCTCCCTTAACGTTGGTGAAACATCTCCAAGATCGACGGTAGACTGGCACCTGAATAAAACAAAATCAAAGTAAAATATTGTTGCCTCGTGAATTTTGTTGGGGAGGTTTTTGTTGTAGACACAGCGGACGGCGAAGTTCACGGCAGTACAGAAACGAAGAAAGAAACTCAACCACTAGACGACATCAAGACGGCGCCCCTCCACGCGACGAAGAAGAGAAGGTACGAGAAATTAAAGACTATTCAACATATTCCTTTTTGGTGTTAAAAATGACCAGTTGTTTAAGCATGAACATTTGAAACGAACGGAGGTTTACTGAGATAAGAGAGAAAGAAGGAAATTTTTTTTTAAAATAATGGTAAAATTAGTGTTAAAAACCCGAGTGTTAAAAATGCCTTAACGAAAATGTTTGAAAACGCTTCCAAACTTTCGTATTTCGAGAAGCGTTTAAGAGACTTTTCGTGGCGTTGATTTTCATTGATAATTTAACAGATGTAAAGAAACAATTGTCGGATTGGAACCGAACCAAACAGAATTTTGGCGAACGAAAGTTAAAACATATATTAGAATAATTGGAGGATTAGGTTAATCTTACTCAGAAATGCCCCCCCCCCTCAAAGTAAAACAGGTTGGTTCAAAATGTGTAGAAGTACCAAGTTTTGATTTTTTTTTGTTGTTGGTAAATAAATAAAACGTTTAAGTTTTGTTATATGTTGATTATGTTTTTGTTTAGTTTTTAATCGAATTGTGGGAATCTTTTACAATGATCAGCACAGTCGCGAACGGGGTCCAAAAAAAGAACGAGAAAGAGTTTAAAAACATAAATTTGCAACAAGTAAAGTTGACTTATGTCTAGAATAGACATTTTTCTACTTACCTATGTAATTTGTTTGTATTTTTACGTAGTATAAATGGCTTTTTATTAGATGTTAAAAAAAAATTCTTGTTTTTTTTAACATCAAATTTGGCAAGAAAAATGGACGCCAGTCCCTCTATATTATTACGTAAATCGGCCATTTTGATTTCTTCGCTGACCGTGTGTCGAACTTAAATTTCTAATAAATAGCACTTCAAACGGGTTTAAAATACAAACAAATAGCACATGCAAGTTTGAAACTAACTTTTACAGCTTACAGTTACTTTTATTTGTTGTATATTTGTTTTTTTAGCGTTTTTACTCTGCTGAGCGTCGTAAAAGATCCCCCGTATAAGTATTGTTAGATTTTTATTCTGTTTTTGTTTAGTTTTTTTAACATAATTATATCGCCCCGCTCTCCAATTAAAAAAAAATCAGTTCGGGGCAAATTCTGTTGAAGTACCAACATGTAGTTTTTATGTTTGAAAATAAATAAAACGTATAATTATTTGTATATTTTGCTTCTGTTTGTTTTTAGGTTGTAATCTAATTGTTATAAAAAACAGAAAGGAATAGCTATTTTCCAAATCTGTAGTAAATCGAAGAATAACTTTCGATGACGAAAACATGAAACGCAGAAGTATTTTAATGTTTGAAGTTTGTTAAAAATATGTAGAAATACGAAGAACATTTTTTATTATAAATAAATGAAAAGCACAATTACCTGTATGTTTTTATTATTAGTTGTCTGTAAAATATTATTTAGGTCATGGAGCGTTGTAAGAGTAATGGATGTTGCTTAGTCATAGATTATTGTCTGGTTAACGAATTCTGAAACCGGTGGTTTTTTTTTAATTTCGTAGCGAATTAATAGAAATGCTACGCTAGCCGGTGGTCATGAGGTTGGTGCAAGGACTTTTTTCTTAGCGGGAATACACTTTACTACCATCTCTTTGGCTGAATTATTTGAGAGAGGCTTTGAGGGGGGGGGTCAAAAGCTAAGGATTTTGGTTTATGGTGTAAAAATATTTTTAATTTTCTGGAAGCACAGACGAAGGTACTACACAACGGAAGTGATGTGTTTCTATGCGTACGATGCATTGGTTTAATAGTCTATTTCGAACTGATTTGGGTGGGGGAAATCGTCTTTACTTTATATAGAAGATATTAAATTCCAGTCATACAAAACCAACTCTACAAAGTGACTTTCTTCATCCTAATGTGCTTCCAGACCAATCATTATGTTTTAATCCTTCTAGACTGGATCAATTTTAATTTTTATTCCTAATCTTCGTCATGTGGGTAAAACAGCGCGCATATATCAGAGGCAATGGCTGAATCCTTGGAAAGTGACCTCCAGTCTGTAGTGGAATGAGGTCATAATTTAATGATAACATTTAATGCTGCAAAGACCAAGCTCCTTTCCTTCAACAACTACAAGAAACCTCGTCAACCACCGGTTGTCATGGCAAATAACATCCTACCTGAAAGTCCAACATTCAAACTCCTTGGCCTAACATTCACAAGTAACATGAATTGGAACAAATACATAAAAGACATTGCCAAGGCTGCTGCAAATAAATTGGGCTCCCTCTAACATGCTAGAAAACTTCTCACACGTGACAGTATCCTATGTCTTTACAAAGCCACCATCCGCCCATGCATGGAGTATTGTTGCCACATCTGGGCTGGACATCATCCACTAGTCTCTCCCTCTTAGACAAGGTTTAAAAAAAGAGTCGCTAATTTAATAGGTCCCTCACTATCCACCAAGCTCCAGCCCCTTCCTCATCGCCTGCTGCTCTCTGCCCCCGTCGACGGAAATACACTCGACCAACCCGACAATCTGCTAACGCTCATCATTCACTGTGGAGGTTCCCAAATGCCGGAGAGCATTATACTCCAATAGCTTCTTTCCTTGAGCTGCCGGCCTTTGGAACTCCCTTCCTGCTCCCTGCTTTCCCGGCTGTACCGACATGCAGAAATTTAACGCTAATGTGAACAAGCATCTCGCTGCACAGCTCCCAATTTAGGATGACCCCCTAAACTTTCACCCTAATTCTCAGTAGCCCCTTACGTCTACAGTTTGGGGTGAACTAATTTTTTTTTTTTAATTTAATTAAAAATCCAGAGTCCATTGTTTGTTTTTTTATTTGTTTTTTTTATTTCTTGTTGTTTTTGTTTTTTTTAATTTATTGTTGTTTCTGTTTTTTTTAATTTGTTGTTGTTTCTGTTTTTTTTTAATTTGTTGTTGTTTTTGTTTTTTTAAATTTGTTGTTGTTTCTGTTTTTTTTTAATTTGTTGTTTCTGTTTTTTTTTAATTTGTTGTTGTTTCTGTTTTTTTAATTTGTTGTTGTTTTTGTTTTTTTTAAATTTGTTGTTGTTTCTGTTTTTTTTTAATTTGTTGTTGTTTCTGTTTTTTTAAATTTGTTGTTGTTTCTGTTTTTTTAAAATTTGTTGTTGTTTCTGTTTTTTTTAAATTTGTTGTTGTTTCTGTTTTTTTTTAATTTGTTGTTTCTGTTTTTTTTTTAATTTGTTGTTGTTTCTGTTTTTTTTAATTTGTTGTTGTTTTTGTTTTTTTTAAATTTGTTGTTGTTTCTGTTTTTTTTAATTTGTTGTTGTTTTTGTTTTTTTAATTTGTTGTTGTTTCTGTTTTTTTTAATTTGTTGTTGTTTCTGTTTTTTTAATTTGTTGTTGTTTTTGTTTTTTCGCAATTACGGGAAAGATTCTTCTGTTTGCAATTTCTTGCAAAATCGACCCTGAACGTTACCTGAACAAATTTGAGACTCTAAAATGTCTCGATTATTAAAATTTCATGGTAAATCAATTAAATGATCATACCCGTCAACAAAAATACCTCCGACTCACTCAACTAGCAGCAAAATCCATCACTTTCACGGTACAGATCCCTGGTCCCTCGATGCCGGAACATTCTTTTACTCTGATAGCTTCTTTCCTCGGCCCGCTTGCCATTGAAATTCCCTTCCTGCCCCCTGTTTCCCCAACCGTACTAACATGCAAAGATTTAACTCTTAAATGCTTTATTTTTTATATTGCCTTCAATAAAGTAGTATAAATGATTTTTGGAAGAAAAAAAACATTCATTGCATAAAAATAAATGATGTTGCAATTGTGCAACAAATGGCATAACATTTTACATGTATAACAAAACACTACAATATATGCATTTAAATAATCATAATACACTAGAGAATCATAAAATAATTTTTACTTACCATTATAATGACCAGATTTAAAAGTTATGGCTCTCGAATTAGGCAGATGACACACCGATGACACTCGCCCGTGACATCGAAGATATTTAGCGGGTGTGCTGATGCAACATCATACTAATACCTACTCACACTTGCCAACAGGCTCGTTGCAGATGTGAAACAAGTTGCAGTTTGACACATTTTCGTTGAATATTATATTAACTAGGTATTTTGTTGGAATGTGTCAAAGCATTTAAGGGTTAAATATAATGTGAATAAACACTTTGCTGCCCAACTCCCCACTAAGGTTGCCCCCTATAAATCTGGCTCATATCACAGTAGCTTCTTCGCTTCAGTGGCAACATGTCTTGTTTGGGGGCGAACAAAAGTAAATCAATCAATCAAATTCACCGCTTCGAAAATGTTCGAATAAACACTGTCTCGGGTCCATTTGGAGAGATATTTTGTAGTATAGTATCTGTTCTGTCCCCAGTCAGAAGAACGAAATCCTTATAGACTGAGGTAATTGTTATTTTTATCGCTAACCAGAATTCCCCTTTATTGGAAGCTGGATGTCCTTCATATTCAAACTTTGTCCACGTGGAGGCAAGTAAAAAGGGACTTTTCGAGTACGATTTTAAGGTCCAAATAATTTATTCGTTTTTATTTATTTATTCTTATTTTTTACGGAAATCGCTCCAGACAAGGCATGAAGCCACTTGATGTAAGGAGTTAAATAAAAATACTACATAGGGTCAGAAACTAGCCAACGATAAGTTTTAGATGCATAGATTCCAACCAAAAAACAGCAATTATTCCCCCTTTGTCAGAAACATCGCTGACGGAATGTGAGGACTACAAGACAAAATAGGGGGAACAAGAGTTATGAGGCTGCTGAAAGTAAACCCAAGGTCAACTTTCTACTCTATAATAAAGACCAATGTGTATTTATTTGTATGTTTTATATAAGTAAATATAATATATCCGTCTCATCACACAAATGTTAGCGAGTAAAAAATGCGCCTTTTTCTAGATCCAGGGCGGAACCTTTTTAAGTGGCGCGAAAGCAAATAGCAAGTCAGACAACCCCCGCCGCCTGAAATAAATTCGGAAAGAAATCCTTTACTCTGCGATAGAAAGTCAATGGTGGGTGTTTGTTTCTTCTTTAGGTCATCAGAAATGATAATAATTTATATATGAAAATGTTAATTACTGACGTAATTCTATGATTTTATATGACTATTAGTGCGAACACTAACGGGGCATAATTTTTTTTTACGTCATTACACCAGTTTTAAGTATATTCAGTTATTGGCTTTCACGCATGTTTGCTTAAAATAAAGACAACAGGTAAAAGTACAGAATAGTTAACACTCGATAACTTGTAAACCCAAAACCACAACACATAATTTATATCAAACGCATTAGAATTAAATTCTCTACCTAACCCAACTAGTTTTAACGTTTATAACACTTTATTTCATAATTTTTTTCTTCTAGAATATTGGTCTTCTCGAGAATCGAAAGTGCAGTTAATGGTCTCCATGCATGAAGCTGACCGCCATTAAATCTCGATTTTTGAGAAGACAGCTTTTGTAGAAGAAAATGTATGAAATAAGAAGTGTTATAAACGTTAAAACTAGTTGGGTAAAGTAAAGAAATTCATTCTAATGCGTTTGATATAAATTATGTGTTCTTCTTTTCTGTTTTTGTTTTTTTTGATTTACGAGTTATCTAGTGTTAACTATTCTGTACTTTTACGAAAAGGATATTGAGGGTTCATTTTTCTATCCAATATTTTCCACCATTTTGTTTTTCATCTGTTTGTATTTGGTTTTGTTTTTTTGTCTTTTGTTCTTTGCTTTTGTGAACAAGTAATTAAGTATTTCCATCTAAGATGAACAAACAGTTCTCAGAGATGTTTGTCACTACATTCTCTATTTTCGGCGGTTTCGACTTCCATGAATCATCATCAGGAAAGAGGTGCGATGTTGGGCGGGAAATTAATTAGTGTAATGTCACGTGATGTTTGGAGTATTTTAAACCCCCACTCTCTATCTTGTATCGGGTTTGGCCTAATTATAGCTTAGCAACGAGATGAAATGATCAACACTTCTAGCATTGCCAGGCTTGTGGCTGATATATATATATATATATATATATATATATATATATATATATATATATATATATATATATATATATATATATATATATATATAAGCCATTTCCGAGTAAAATTGAAAGTTGGGCACTGTTGGAGAGATTAAAAACAAAAATCCGCCTAAAAGCTTCAATGCAACGCTACAACCCTGTCGTTGAGTGCTATCGAATGTTTTAATGTCTATGCTCGCCGCTTTCAGTGTAGAATCACCTTATTTCTCCGTTATTACGTGACAATCTCCCGTGGCCTAATGGGACATGGTTAACACTTACAGATCCAAGGTGTATTCATGACCGTCTGAGATTGTTATTTCCCTGCGCTGATGACAGCCATAAGCTCAAAACGACGTCGTACGTAGGTAAAATATTAAAAAATAAATGAATATTATTATAATATTACATATATATATATTTAAGACAGGTTTATTGTATATTCTAATAACCAGAGTTTTTATTTTCTATTTTTATTTTTTCACATTTTCAAAAAACATAACATTTCTGTAGT
>OY744539.1:15744652-15929652 GCA_963556195.1 Sepiola atlantica
TTTTTCATCGCTGAACCACTTCACAGAAGTGCAATTGTGCTTGATGAATGGCAGGATCTTCTGGCACATCTCAAGCCTTTTTTTTGCTTCATGACATCGGTCAGAAGATGTCTTGGTTGTCTAACAAATGACGTGAGACATAAGTTCCGGTGCACAGCAGTCATTACGGTCTTGAGTCAACCTTTAGAACCTTAGCATATCTTCTCATACTGACAGTGGAGTCTTCCTGGATTTTGCTCTTGATGGTGTTTAGGAATGGTTCATCTCTCTTGCCAGGAAATCTCATCGTGCCCGAACCAGATTTTTTGGCACGCTGGATGTGACGGACTGTTCTCTCACTGATGCCAGCGATCCTGGCAATGTCCTTCTAAGAGATCTTGGTGTCCTGGAGATCTTAATCCCTGCTGCATCTCAACTCCTGCGCGCTTATTTTCCAATATATTCAAATCTGAAATGCAAAAAAACCGTTAGTGAATAAATAAACCGTTTTAGCAGTATATTCAAATTCGTCAATAGGACAAATTTGCTTCCCCGCCCTGTATAAATATATACATTTATACTAGAAGTATAAATATATACATTTAAACTAGAAGTATAAATATATACATTTATACTAGACGTATAAATATATACATTTAAACTAGAAGTATAAATATATACATTTATACTAGAAGTATTCGCCCGGCGTTGCCCGCGTGGAGATTTATTGGTGGAATAATTTCAAATATGTTTACAAATAATGTCTTGAAAGAACATTTTTAAATAATATATAAGCCAGTAATAAAAAAAAAACTGTTAGCGCGATGGTGTTTTCTAAAGAAAACTACTTGTTGGCGCTGCGTTTCTTACAGACAACTGTAAAACGGCAAATTAATTTAATGAATCGAAACAAATTCGTTATTATTTAATTATTTTAAATCATCAAAAATACCAATGAAAATAATCATTAAAATGTTAAAACCTTTTTTTAAATGCATTATTCACTGTGATTGTCTTTGTTTAATTGTATTTTTGTTTTTTTAAACGAATAAAATCTATTCGTCAAAAATCAATTTTGCTTCTTTATGTTCTAATATATTTCAGTTATTAATGGATTTAACCGATAATTTCCCCTAGTCACCCCAGATGGATTCGAAAGAAAATGTCAATAATGTGTTTAGATAACGTGAAAATTGTTAACCCTTATTGAAACTTATTTGAATGTTCTAACTGTTAAAATATCTATTTCCATAGCACAAAAGCAGACAAACATTGATTTTTATAGAGAGAGAAGACATTTTGTGTAATTTACTGTTATAGGAAAAATAACCAGAATGCTTAATTTTTCAATTTACATCATAGTTTACTCTTATCTTCCATTGATACCTTCGGTTTCACATAAACACTGGAAACTCAACCCGCATTTATGTGTAAACATTCGCAGTGCAGTATGTGCATGTTTAATGGGGTGCATCGCTGCATCATACTACTGCAGATGGAAAATATTAAGCTTAGAGAAGAGAGACAAGTCAATTAATGGGATGCCCGTTGAAATAATAATGTCTTCTTGGATACAAAGTTACATGCTGTGAGTATGGTCCACTTGAGACTTTCCAAAAGTTATGATCATCTCAAATCCTGACCCCCTGGTCAGTAAATTTTTATGTTCAGTAATAAAGTAGATTGGTCTTTTGTAAGTGGGTGGCTGCATGGTCTATTTTAAATGACACCCGTATATATATATATATATATATATATATATATATATATATATATATATATATATATATATATATATATATATATATATATATATATATTGTTGAATATAAGAGACAATTTATGTCTGGATATCCTTTGTTAGATCCTTTCAATAGTCCGAATCAGGATCTTAGTTCAGGAGGGAATTGGCTGATGAATTTGCACTAGTTTTGATTTGTGTCCCAAGTACTTTCAGACCCATCCGGGTCCATCTTCAAGGGAATAACGATAATCAGGTACAGACCATGTCTTAAGGCGCGTTAGGCGCGGGAATTATGGTTTGGGCGGGAATTATGTAATAAGTACGAAGCTATTGAAAGGATCTACCAAAGGATATCCAGACATAAGATGTCTCTTATATTCAACAATACTTGCCTGCAAGAGAAGATGCTGCCTATATATATATATATATATATATATATATATATATATATATTATATATATATATATATATATGTGTGTGTGTGTGTGTATATATTAATATATATATATATGTGTGTATATATTAATATATATATATATGTATATATTAATATATATATATATATGTATATATTAATATATATATATATATGTATATATTAATATATATATATATATATATGTATATATTAATATATATATATATGTATATATTAATATATATATATATATTAATATATTAATATATATATATATGTATATATTAATATATATATATATATATATATATATATATATATATATATATATATATATATATATATATGTATATATTAATATATATATGTATGTGTATATATTAATATATATATATATATAAGAAGGAATATGTAAAATAAGATGTATGGGAAACTACATCTTGCCCATTTGGCCCGGCTGTATAACAACAAGCCGGTAAAGAGATAAAAAATACAAATCCGATGACATCAGGATATATTACACAGCGAGGATGTCAGGTTTTGGCGAAATATCTGTATCACTTTAAACTAACAAAAAAAAATGCTAGTTTTAATAAAAAAAAGAAGAAAAAATCGGTTTCGATTTATTATTTTTCTTTTTTATAAAAAAAAAATTGATATCGCATCTTAATGCTTCAAAAGGTATTTATTTTACCTATTCCTTCTTAAATTTAACAATAGATGCTTTTAAAAAAAAATATGAACCTTAAACACTTATATATATATATATATATATATATATATATATATATATATATATATATATATATATATATATATATATGTATATGTATATGTATATATTAATATATATATATATGTATATGTATATATTAATATATATATATATGTATGTATATATTAATATATATATGTATGTATATATTAATATATATATATATATGTATGTATATATTAATATATATATATGTATATATTAATATATATATATATATATATATATGTATATATTAATATATATATATATATATATATATATGTATATATTAATATATATATATATATATATATATGTATGTATATATATATATATATATGTATATATTAATATATATATATATGTATATATTAATATATATATATATGTATATTATTAATATATATATATGTATATATATATATATATATATATATATATATATATATATATATATATATATATATACCCATACCCGCAGATTGAGAAGAGGGTGTCAGTTGGGTTTCTGTGGGTCTCACAGACAGATTGCTATTTGAGACCTAAGCTGAAGGGCTTGCGTTTTGATTCGCCTGCATTAAGAACTCTGATTGCAGGTCTGTCGTTCGCTAAAAGATCGAGTGTCATTGTAACCTCTCAAAATAAAACATTGTTACTTTTTCTAAAACTCGAGTTGTGATTTTGTTTCGAAGAAATATCATCTTGTTAAAGCAGCTACCTAGACCACATGATTGACACTAAGGCCAGTTTTGAAATCAAGTACCGAATCTTAACTAAGACAATGAACAGGCGATAACGGCCTGTACAATGAACGCACACAGACGCACGTTCACGTATATAAAAATGTACTTCGCTCCCGCCACGCGAGTAAAAAAAAAAAAACGTGCCCAACGAAACCATTTCAAGTGTTTCGGAAAAGTAAGAAAGCAAATAGCAAGTCAGACAATCGCCGTCGTCCGAAATGAATTCGGAAAGGATTCCACCACTCTAATTGCATAATTAGATGTTTTCTTTCTTCTTGTTTTTCTTTTCTTTTTACTATATCGATTGATATTTTTTCTATCTTTTTTATTTAACTTTTCAGCTTTAGAGGTTTTCCTTCTGCCTTATTTCTGTTTTTTAACTTCACCGACTGAAACGTTATTTCATATGAATATTAATGCAAATACTGGCAAAGCACATTTTTCCTGTCATTTTTGACGAAGGATGTATACTCGTATATATATATATATATATATATATATATATATATATATATATATATATATATATATATATATATTACAATAAATATTATTAAATGTAAGTGGTAGTATACAGACTTTAAACGTGATCGTAAAGATTCAAATAATGTTGAACGCTCAAAGCGCCTAAATTTGGCAGTTGTGTCAGAAAAACATAGAAAATGTCCAAAAACTCGTTTCTGTCGATCGTAAATCGAAGTTGCGTGAGGTAGCAAAGGAGTTTAAGATATCAGAAAGCAGTGTATTCAACGCTTTGCATGAACATTTGTCAATGAGAAAAATGTGTTCAAAGAGGGTGCTGCATTTGCTCTCAGTCAATCAAAAACAACAACCCGTCGACGATTCAACTGTTTTAACACAAGAAAAAGTTTTGGCGTTAATATGTGGCAATGGATGAAACACGGATATACCTATTTACGTCAGAGTCAAATCAGCAGTAAACTGAGTGGACAGCAGTAGATAAAAGCCGTCGCAATCAACGAAAGACGCAAACATCAGCAGGCAAGGTTTTGTTGCCACCGTATTTTGAGATGCTATTATGTTAGCATTAGTTATTATTGTTAGTATGAATGTACATTTTGAGTCAGAAATGTTGTTTATTGAGAAAGGATGAACTCATCGAAAATTTAAATTTAAATTCCCGTTAATGATGCTGTACGCCAGAATCGCGTCTTCTCACATCCTCCTCTGCTGTTTGTTTCGAACCGAAAACAAGCAGGTCGATCTCAAAATAGGAGTGGGGCAAGTGGGAAGAAATGAAATAGAGGTAGAGTTTGGTAATAGATGAGGTCCTTTCAAGATAACAAAAACAATTGGGGAAACGAAGAGCAAAATAGAAGTAAGGAGTGGGCATCTTGGGGGTTTTCTATTACCAGAAAATAATTTTTTAAAAATGGTGCAGAACTCATTTCTAACCTGAAGGTTTGGATAAACTGTCCTTAATGTGTACACCCTATAATACTGCTTAGTTGCTAGGAGATGGAGGCGTATATGCTAATCTTCGAAACTAGTTTAAAAAATCAGATTAAAACGACAGGTGGGTCTCAGAGGCCCACCTGCCGTTTTAATTTGTATTTTAACACCTTTAATGTCAGCTCCGATTGTAGGAGATTGATGGTGCTATCTCGTTCAATATTCCCAGCCCTTACTCATTGTCCAGGGACGAAAGTAACCCTTCACCGCCCCACCCCACCCAACCCCACAACCAACCCGCCCCCACCCTCGATGACTAATACTTCTACTGATAAAAGCAGATGTTCGAATCTAGGTGAGCGCAAAACTACGAAAATTGATTTTCGTGAAGACGAGTATCCGCACTACATGTCCGGAAGTATTTTTATTTTATAATATACTAGCATGGTAACCAGGCGTTGTCCGGGCGCATGGACGAAAAGATAGAAGAGTTAAAAAGTGTGTGTACCATCTTTCTTTTAAAACCTCTCTCTTTATCTATATATATATATATATATATATATATATATATAGTAATATGGTTAAGAAGGGCAATGCAAAGTGCCGAGTAGGTTGTAAGCTGGAAAGAACAAAAATAATAAATTGAATAAGGGACGGATTTACTATTTATTTTTTCTTAAAATCTTACATAACAGCAAATTTAATATATATATATATATATATATATATATATATATATATATATATATATATATATATATATCCCTTTCCTCTCCTTTCTCCCCCTCTTCCCTTCTCTCCTTTATCTCCCCTATCTACCCCTCTCTCTTTTATTTCCCTTTCTCTATCACCCCTCTCTCACTTTCTCTGAAGATTGGAAAAAAATCGCTCTAAATTTCGACACCATAACTAATTCTGTTCCTGGTGACCCTCCCCCCCCCCAAAAAAAAAAATGAATAAAAATTCCACAAAAAATATGCCGAAGCAATGGTGTGTGGGTGTGTCTTGTGTAGTTTTTGCTTTTTAACAATTTAACAAAATTTGATTACATATGAAGACGGTTTATAAATATTTGTTGACATTGTATTTGAAAATGATTATGTTGTAGCCCACATGGAAGCAAATCCGAGGTTACGTGTTCAACAGATAGGAAGTTTTTTTCTAGAAATAAACTCTTTTTATGGAAACTCCGTTTCGATATTAGACACACGGAGAAAGAAAGGAAAGTTCTTGCTATGAAATTTTTACAATGGGGAACCAGCGATTGAATCTCAGTCAAGCACCTTCCATGGAAATAACGATAGAGTAGAGAGAGACTAGCAACGTCTCTGCTGTGAGAAAGAAGCTGTAGAGAACATGTGATTACCTCACACACGCATACACACATACACACTTGATTGCGAAATAGATTTTTTACTCTACCAAGTCAAGAAAGAGTGCTTTGAGCGACACCTCCTCATATATGACAGCAGACTATATGACTCTTATTTTATTTATTACCACAACTTTGGAATGCGCACTTAATTCAATTCTTTTCACAAATCGGTATATGTCATTTAACTAAGTTGCCGAGGATCCACAACTGTGGTATAACTAATGTTATTGTCAGAACTTCGGTGTACGTCATTTCACTATTTTTTTCTCACAACTTCGGTATATGTCATTTAACTCATGTTTGTTTTAACCTTTCATTGTAATAACTTCTATATGCGTCATTTAATAATTTAAATTACATACTTAGGTATACGTCATTTAATTAATTTGTGTGTCACAACTTCGGTGCACGTCATTTGATTATTTAACGAACAAACTTTCATAAATCGGTACATATCTCTCTCAACTAATTTTTGTCACAATTTTCGGTACATGAAATGTAACTCACTTTTGTCATACCTTCGGTGTACGTCATTTAACTAATTTGGGGATGTTACAACTTTAATATTAGTCATGTAAATAATGTTGGGTGGGTGGGGGTCACAACTTTGATATGTTATTGTCCTTACTTAGGTATTCATCATATAAGTAATGTTTTGGTCACAACTTCGGTAGTCTAACTAGTTTATTATTATTATTTTTTATTATTTTTATTTTAAATTTTTCTTTAATTAATTTATTTTTTTAATAATTGTATCTTATTTATTATTGTCACAACTTTTTAAAATGTCATTAAACTATTTTTTATTATTATTATTTTATTATTTTTTTTTTAATAATTGTATCTTATTTTTATTATCACAACTTTGGAAAACGTCATTTAACTATTTTTTATTATTATTATTATTATTATTATTATTATTATTATTATTATTATTATTATTATTATTATTAATGATTGTATCTTATTTATATTGTCACAACTTTGGAAAACGTCATTTAACTATTTTTTATTATTATTATTTTTTTTTTAATAATTGTATCTTATTTATATTGTCACAACTTTGGAAAACGTCATTTAACTATTTTTTTATTATTTTTTTTTTTTAATAATTGTATCTTATTTATATTGTCAAAACTTTGGAAAACGTCATTTAACTATTTTTTATTATTATTTTTTTTTTTAATAATTGTATCTTATTTATATTGTCATAACCTTGGAAAACGTCATTTAACTATCTTTTATTATTATTATTTTCTTTTTTTAATAATTGTATCTTATTTATATTGTCACAACCTTGGAAAACGTCATTTAACTATCTTTTTCACAACTTGGTATGCATCATGTAACTAATTATTTTTTTCACCATTAAACTATAGTTGGGTGTGAAGCTGCGTTTGTGTGCAGTCACTGCACAGGCCATGATCGTCCGTTTGTTGTCTTCGTCCGAATTCGGTGCTTGATTTCGACACTGGACGTAGTGTCAATCATGTGGTCTCGGTCACAGCTGTCATAAAAGCATTTTCCTTCCAAACAAGATCACAACTCAAGTTTTAAACATGCAGCAATGTTTTATTTTGAGGTTACAATGACATCCGGCTTCTTCACCGAACGACACACTTGAAAATCAGGAAAACCTATCTTCCAACGGAACACAACAGTCAAAAAGTTCACTCGTCTCTGAGACACACAGAAACCAACTGACCCCCTCTATCCGTCTTTCTGGAATATATATATAGATATTCCTGTCATTTAAGGTAGCCCACCCAACGAGACGACTGGAGAATCATGAGCTGTTTTATCATTGGACATAAAGACTTACTGACCAGGATGCCTCTTATCTAGAATCACTGAATATTTATTCAGTAATATTTCAATTGGTCTGATCCCCCAGTATAGACCCCTGTTTTAAAGAGGCGTCACTTTTTTCAAAGAGATCAGCCGATTTCTTAGGTGGTCTACCCCGAGCAAGATATTTTTCCCATCGCCGGTCTGTCGTCTGCAGCATTCATCTATTCATCCCACTAAACATGCAGCATTGTGCATGTTTACATTGGCACAATTTCATTATACGCCATCTTATTATTTTAGAGAATCACAATTTCATTATACACCATCTTATTATTTTAAAGAATCACAATTTCATTATACGCCATCTTATTATTTTAGAGAATCACAATTTCATTATACGCCATCTTATTATTTTAGAGAATCACAATTTCATTATACGCCATCTTATTATTTTAGAGAATCACAATTTCATTATACGCCATCTTATTATTTTAGAGAATCACAATTTCATTATACGCCATCTTATTATTTTAGAGAATCACAATTTCATTATACGCCATCTTATTATTTTAGAGAATCACAATTTCATTATACGCCATCTTATTATTTTAGAGAATCACAATTTCATTATACGCCATCTTATTATTTTAGAGAATCACAATTTCATTATACGCCATCTTATTATTTTAGAGAATCACAATTTCATTATACGCCATCTTATTATTTTAGAGAATCACAATTTCATTATACGCCATCTTATTATTTTAGAGAATCACAATTTCATTATACGCCATCTTATTATTTTAGAGAATCACAATTTCATTATACGCCATCTTATTATTTTAGAGAATCACAATTTCATTATACGCCATCTTATTATTTTAGAGAATCACAATTTCATTATACGCCATCTTATTATTTTAGAGAATCACAATTTAATTATACGCCATCTTATTATTTTTAAGAATCACAATTTCATTATACGCCATCTTATTATTTTAGAGAATCACAATTTCATTATACGCCATCTTATTATTTTAGAGAATCACAATTTCATTATACGCCATCTTATTATTTTAAAGAATCACAATTTCATTATACGCCATCTTATTATTTTAGAGAATCACAATTTCATTATACACCATCTTATTATTTTAGAGAATCACAATTTCATTATACGCCATCTTATTATTTTAGAGAATCACAATTTCATTATACGCTATCTTATTATTTTAGAGAATCACAATTTCATTATACGCCATCTTATTATTTTAAAGAATCACAATTTCATTATACGCCATCTTATTATTTTAGAGAATCACAATTTCATTATACGCCATCTTATTATTTTAGAGAATCACAATTTCATTATACGCCATCTTATTATTTTAGAGAATCACAATTTCGATATACTAATGGAGATTTGGTATGTATATTTTTTTATGGAAATCGTTCTAGACAAGGTATAAAACTTCTAGATCATAAACTAGCCAACAATAAGTGTTAGATGGATATATTCCGACCCAGAAAGCAGCACTTCTTTCCCATTTGTCGGAAACATTGCGAACTAAAGGACAAAATAAGGGGAGCGAGAGTTACTAGGCTGTTGAAAGAAAACCTTTATGTCTGTCTGAAACCGAAACTATACTATTACTTCTATATCTTAAGCTCAAACAATACTGAGCATTGACTACGAAATTCAATATGATACTGCGAACAAGATTTTTAATCCAATGGAACATTCCTTTGCAAGTTCGAATCCTATTTGCAGTGCCATATTGTTTAGTAGTCAAGTCTCAGCTGTCTAGCTGAGTTCAAACTAAACAAACTGAGATAGAAGCCAGAAAGTTGGTTTATAAGCATGTTGGGATGCTCCATTATTATTAGATGGGCAAGTCCATTATCTGGATCCTGATCTGTTGCTAGGAGTGGATTTAAATAGTTCAAGAAAAGCAAATTCAAGCAAAAATTTTCCTATCAACCTGTCAACAGTTGGAGCCCGTATGCCAGTTGATGTCAATTTGATTCTACAGGGATAATGTACATTTTTTAGGCAAATGAATAGTGTATTAGTCATGAACTACATGTCTGCTGTGTACGGTGGAAGGACACCAGGTGTAATTTGGGCGAATTTCGGGAAGCATGAGGCTTTTAAAGGGTTCAGTGTCTCGACAGCTAACAACTGATGCAAACAGTTTGTTCCATGTGTCAACACTTCTGAGCATTAAACAAATGTTTACGAAAGTTATGATGAAGTAGTCGTTGTCTCCTCCTTCATGTATGAGCATGCTTCGGCTTCCTACCCGAGGAAAGTATTTGGACAACGCTGGCTCTGATAACATCATACTCCTCCTCCTCCTCCTCCTCCTCCTCCTCCTCCTCCTCCTCCTCCTCCTCCTCATCATCATCATCATCATCATCATCATCAGCAGCAGCAGCAGCAGCAGCAGCAGCAGCATCGGTTTAACGTCTATTTTACATGCTGGCACATGTTGGAGGGCTTTTAGTAATTGACTTCAAAACTATGAATCTCTGTGAAAGTCTTTCTTTCAAATCAGAGGTAGACTACACCTTGCCGAAAAGTGACCTGGAACTGCGCAAGAC
Source organism: Sepiola atlantica (assembly GCA_963556195.1). NCBI lineage: Eukaryota > Metazoa > Mollusca > Cephalopoda > Sepiida > Sepiolidae > Sepiola > Sepiola atlantica. Next base: position 15,755,478 of record OY744539.1, read on the forward strand.
AGGACGTTCAGCTCCCTGAGGTATTTTACATATCCTGCATAGCATGGCTGTAACACTGCCTATATGCATGTGGTAGATCAAAGGGAAGTAATTCATCCAAACTCGATGCAGTAGTAGTAGTAGTAATAGAGAGTAGAAAGTGGACTGTGGGTTTACTTTCGGCAGCCTCGTCACTCTCGCTTCCCTCATTTTGTCCTTTAGTCCTCACATTCGATAGGCGATGTTTCTGACAAAGGGGGAAAATTTGCTGTTTTCTGGGTCTGAATCTATCCACGTAACACTTATCGTTTACTAGTTTTTGATCATGAAGAAGTATTTTTTTAAACTCCTTACATCAAGTGGCTTTATGCCTTGTCTGGGGTGATTTCCATTAAAAATAGCTATCCTTATCACTTCCTCCCATGTTTCCATTGGTCTTTTCCTGCCAACTGACCATGCTACATCAACGGTTCTACATATACTAACCAAAGAACACCCATTTATTCTTACAATGTGACCACATCTGTTCTGCACACATCTTCCTATACTGTCCAGACTTATTCTTCCTCTGAGGTTATCAGATCTAAGCCCGCCTTTAACACTCACATTACACATCCATTGTATCGTTTTCATATCATTTCTCCATACAACACATATCCTCAACCCTCACTTGCCAGGTTTCACTTCCATACATCGTCACACTTCATACACATGCCTGATAAACTCTTCACTTGGTCGACAATGGTAGCGCTCTGCTGGTAAGTTCCATGAATTTACTCCATTCACTAACTTTTGCAATCCTACTAGCACCAGCTCCTTCCTGTGCTCCAATGGTGCCACGAAGGTAGCAAAAGTTTTGGACAATCATATGAAACACACTCACAAAACAAAGACTTTTTGAAAATAAATTATTTTAATCTTTTTCTCGTTTGAGAAATTATATTTATTACATATGGAGATTTGGTATCTGTCTGCCTGATACCGTAACTATACTAGCACTATCTTTTAATGCTCAATTGGATGTACTATACTATTGCAGACTAATGTACTAATTTTTAATGTTCGATTCAGGAAGTAGGCTAGTTTGATTAATTCTAACACTAATAATGCTGAGTGTTTAGTGTTTACTGTGACCCGCCCGAAGATTGAACCTTGGTCTCCCGACCCATTAGCAAACACTCTAACCATTATGTGGTTTGTTAAAGAAAAGAAAAACAGTAAGTTATAGCAAGTTGAATCGTACATGCGAAACGTTGAAAGACATCTAATGTTAGATTTTAAACGTGACTGATATAAACAAATCGAGCAGGGGACAAAGGGAGTTAACTCTGTTCATAATAAACAAATCGAGCAGGGGACAAAGGGAGTTAACTCTGTTCATAATAAACAAATCGAGCAGGGGACAAAGGGAGTTAACTCTGTTCATAATAAACACATCGAGCAGGGGACAAAGGGAGTTAACTCTGTTCATAATAAACAAATCGAGCAGGGGACAAAGGGAGTTAACTCTGTTCATAATATGCCAAAAGAAAAGTAACCCCGTATCTAATAGAAAATGGGAATAAAAGCACGTTATCTATTTATTTTTTTTAAGAATGTGAGTAGGGATTATCTTCCTTATATGAAATTATAATGAGAGGTTCCTCCCTTCGCACCCTGCTCGAATTGTTTATATCGACCATGTTAAAAATGCTATATGGCTATATTTGTTTCAGCGTTTCGCGTGTACGATTCAACTTGCTATAACTTACTGTTCAAAAAAACATTAAATATAATGGTTTCATGATATAAGTTGCTTTGAAATAGTGCCGAGCATATTTTTAAAGATTCCTCTAAAGATATGTTGACCATAAACGTATTTGGATTATTCGGACTACTGTTCTCATCTTGGATGTTATTCTCACGGCGTTTCCACCGATGTAACCTCCAACCTTCTTCAGATGCATCTTGTCGAACTCGGTAATCTTTCTGTCGGACTCGGGAATCTATAGGGAACTTCGAACGGAAGCCTTTATTTATTCTACGGGGGGGGGCGATACTAAGAATATAATTACGAATTACTTAAGACTTCTACCCGACCCGACCTTGGGTCACATCACATTGGGGCACATCTTATTTGCCGGAGTAAGATAAAAACTGGCCTTGTGCCTAACTCCTGGAGAGGAGTAAATCAATACTTAAGACTTCTACCCGGCCAATCCTCATCTAAAAAAATCAGCAACAAACTTTTTTATACTCTTTTTTTTCACTCTCACATTACCGTTCTCTCTCTCTCTCTCTCTCTCTCTCTCTCTCTCTCTCTCTCTCTTCTCTCATTTTTACTGTCACACCCAGACAGGCATGTGTAAGTTATAAGTTTACTCTCACATTCCCACCCCCAATTTCACCTCTCTCTCTCTCTCTCTCTCTCTCTCTCTCTCTCTCTCTCTCTTCCCTTTTTCTTTTTCTTTTTCCTCTTCCTGTTTATGATCCATCTTCTCGCCTTCCGCCCTCCCCCTCTACCCTTTAGTCTTTCCTTTTGACGGATGACTTCACTAAACCCTGACTCACACTATCACCCCCACCACCACCACCACCGTTTACCATTACGCGTGCCCACGCCCACCCCACTGCCTTCCGCGTAATTTACTGACATTGGACCGCAGCGGAACGGACAAGTCGGAGCATCTGTGAAGCTTGATTCATAAAAATCGCCGCCATTTATTTTTCTTGTAGCTAGCTGTTGCTGCTGCTGTTGCTGCTGCTGTTGCTGCTGCTGTTGCTGCTGATGTTGCTGCTGCTCTTGCTGCTTATGCTACTTCTTAGGGTGTGCATAAGTAGCCTAAGGGATACTAACACGTACTTTGTACTCGGACCAGCCGAGTTCAAATCCTATCGCTCCGATCGAGGATCTACTGCCTTCACTTACACGCTAACAATGTTACGAAAGGTATGAACCCATACCACAATCCCAGCTACGAGTAAAATACTTTTTGATACGACAGTAATGCGTGAAAAAAATGACACTTCCTTTTTCTAACCTAATAGATCCTGCACTGTCTGCTAAGCTCCAACCTCTGTCGCATCGTCCAATGTTGCATCTTTTATGCCTGTTTTACATGTACTTCATTCGACTATGATCCGACGAACTCACTGCACTTGTACCTCCTAAACAAAAATACTCCCGATGCCTTGTTTGGGGTGAATTATGTTTAAAAAAAAAAAAAAAAAGTTAAAATCTTTGATCAATGTTAGTACTTTCATAGTTTTCGTCATCTCTCGGCTGGCAACTATCCCCATCTCACTAACCCTTATCCTCGAGTGGCTCTTGGCCTTGATAAGTGGTGACCCAATAGTAACAAAAAAAGTTGAACATGAATTAGTTTTCTTTTCAGTTCAAGATATAAAGAATTTTATAAATATGGCATTTTTGTTTGCTTTTACTTAATGTGTGGAGTCCCAGATCACGTGACAACGGAGGGATCAACCATAGTCACAAGTAAAAAAAATTTAGAATTAAAAAAGGTGTCATTCAGAAGTTCTCTTCCTCTTTCCCCCCTTCTCGGTTTGACCACCGAAGTGACAACATCGTTTGTCCACATTCCTACATGTTAAGATCAGTTATGTCACCATGCGATCAGTCGTTTCTTTATCAAGACCAGTTTCTGTGCCATATATTGATAGGTTTTCCTTTTCATATATCTACGTATAGGAAGCTTTATTTTTGTGTATTACTTCTAGGCACAAATAAATCCTGTTATAATTTTTATTTTTAAGTGAATCCTCCTAGATATTTGACGTCCCGAACAAGTTTGATTGGTACACAATCTGAAGAGACCGGGTGCATGCATTTGGTTTTGAGAGCATTCGGGAAGGATCCAACGTTCCTGCCTTTTCTGACCCCAAAAAGAAGATATTTTTTATAAGTAAGGTTTTTTTAGCTCTTTTTGGTTATGTGTGAGAACAAATATAAATCGTTTATCAGCAGATGAAAAGAGGGCATCAACAAGAACGGAGACAAAATTAACGATTCAATAAATCTGATATTGTGTTGTTGTTTTCTATTCTTGTGGTGGACGTGATAAACCTGGATCAAGTGGTGGAAATAATTTTGACTTATCTTATCGGGAACGTCTCTGTCTAGTGTTCAGAACTTGAATGTGCAAAAAGAACAAGTCCACATTATTCCCGAGTTTAGTATTAAAAACGGTGTTATTGGAGAAGAGTATACTCTATAAGGGAGTTCCGATGGCGAGCACATTATTCCAGAGGGTTTTTTTTTATATATTGAAAACGGTTTTATTGGAGAAGAGTATACCACATAAAGAAGTTTCAGTGGCAAGAATGTTGTTTCTATCTCCAGAGACCATCTTTTCCTCCCTCCTTTTTTTTCTTTTATTCCTTCAATTCTTATATTGGGCCTTTAAAGCAGATAGAAGTATCGTTACAAGCTGATCTTTAAACAGTTTCAACATCTCTTTTGGCTAAATTTTACTTTACCTTTTTATCTTCCTAATTAAATCTTTTTAATAACACTTTAATATTAAAATACTTGGCATTCTATTTTATTATGATTAGCAATGCGTGGGTAGAGAATTTAAATCAATTATCTGAGCATGTGGGGTGTTTCAAAACGTATTACATGTGCAGTAATACATGTGTTTGGAAATAAATGCCAGTTTAAAAGCCGTTGGGGACAAAGGCATTTCATTTATTTTATGGTTTGTCTACGGCATATATATATATATATATATATATATATATATATATATATATATATATATATATATATATATATATATATATATATAAATGGATAATACAACGATCAAAATTATATTAGATCCTATCGGGATACGGTAGAGTTCAATATATTGATAGAGCATTTATATATGGATGATGAAGTCATGAAGTGGATAACATTTGTATAGTTTACCGATTTATTTATTCATCAAGTGATCTTTTTCAGGACTTAAATCTAGACATTTTTCACCTTTTTATATTTGTTATATTTTTTATAGATTTTTCAAAATCCGCCACATTTAAATTTTCAGATTAGTCACTTCTAATAGTTTATTAATACTCAATTACTATCGATCGGACCGTCTGACGATAAGAGCGTTATCTTTGAAAAGCCATGGTTTAAAGCACTTTTTGTATGTGTATTCCTTGTTTGAATACTTGATGAATAAATAAATCTGTAAACTATACAAATGTTATCCACTTTATCATTGATATATATATATATATATATATATATATATATATATATATATATATATATATATATATATATATATTACCGTGTGGTTAAGGCGTCGGATTTGAGTTGCAAATGAGTCCCGATTATTAAGGACGAAACGTATACGTACGTATACGTACATAGACATTATTTGTCGCTCCTCGAAAAAGTAGAGCACTGTCAGTGTAGTATTAACACAGCATGACGTCACTAGCTTTAAATGCATCGTTGCTTTCATTTAAAAAAAATGTAGAACGCTCTCAGACATTAAGCCGCCGATAAAGTGTTAAAATTATCACAGTTTATTCGCTATTTAAAATTGGCGTCGGATTTGAGTTGCAAAATACTCGTAATCCGGGGTTTCGAATCGCATGACCGGTAGTGAATAGTCATATCTCTATGCTGATGAGTCCCGATTATTAAGGACGAAACGTATACGTACATAGATAATAAACAATAACAAATATTATATATATAAATATATTTATATATATATATATATAAATATATATATATATATATAAAAAAATATATATATATATATATATATATATATATATATATATATATATATTTTATTGATGATTTTATTCCATTACTTGCGACAAAACATATTCTGTTTCGTTAACACTTGCAAATAGCGTCAACTTCATCAGGCTACAATGGAATCCAAATGGTTTGGATTTCATTGTAGCCTGATGAAGTTGACGCTATTTGCAAGTGTTAACGAAACAGAATATGTTTTGTCGCAAGTAATGGAATAAAATCATCAACAAAAAATATATTTTGCTCTGAATTTTCATTGAGCACTCTCATAAACCCGGTTTCAACTTCCTTCGGATTCATACCCCCTGGATATTTGTAACAAGTTAATTATATATATATATATATATATATATAGAACCACTGTAGCCATTTGAGGGCACCCCAAGGCCACTCTAGACCCCCATAACAGAAGAGAAAGTTAAGACTGCCATCACTACACTTCACAATGGCCGTGCCACCGGTCCAGATGGTGTGAACAGCGAGCTGTTTAAGCACTCAAAGAACATTGTTTCTCGCCCATTGGCTAAAACCATCAACTCATCTTTCGAACACTACACACCCATAGAGACACTAGGAGCAGTACATTCAGGGCTTTACACGCTCCACTACTTTTGGAGCTGCTCCCGCTCCTGCTCCAACGCTCAAAATTGGAGCTGGCTCCTCTCACGCTCCCTTTTTTCTCCAACTCCTATAAAAAAGGAGCGGCTCTTTTCAGCGCTTCATAATGAAAATGTACCTTCTTTCATAAACCCTTCTATTCTGCCAATGAGTGGTCGAAGGATAGGGGTGGGCGTCAATATGGGTTGGGATGGCACTTTAAGTGAAAGACCGTAAGATAATATTTGACAAAATCTCGCTAATATTTTGAAAGTTATAGAAGAACATGTCGGACGAAGCATAGGATTATACATAAATTTTCGTTTCCTGAGGTATAAAATAGAAATAGAAAAATCCCTGAAGCATTTTAAAACCATTTTAATCTTCATTACATTAACAACCTATTTTTTCGAGGAAGGAAAATTTGACCCGATATTTTTTCTATTTATTTTGGAAGGGAATTTAGATCTGTTTTAAGTAAATAAAGTTTTACATTTAAACAATATTAGTGATTATTTTCTTTTGAAAGAAAACATTTCTCTGGGAGAGGAGAAACAGCCATATATATTTATTTGTTTTACGAACGTAACTATATTGTATAATGTATATTATTATTTACAACAGAGAAACGCGCAAGTACTTTCAAACAAATCGATGTATCCATTTTTTTTTCAATAGTAAAATTTGGTGCGAAAAAAAAACCAATGAAATTCATTTTCTAAAGATTGAATAAAAAATTTTATTTTTCATAAGTTGGCCAAAAAATATCGATAAATTGTCAATAAACAATTCAGAGATCCATTTAATGTCTTAACATTTCATACAAAATATCTGGCCTAGACCTTGGGAGTTGAAAAAATATCGGGTCAAATTTTCCTCCCCCGAAAAATTAACTGGAGCAAGTTTTCCTAGGTCGGGCAAAAATATTTATTAAAATAAAAAATTTGAATAAAAAAGGTGAAAACGTCTATATTTGAAATTTCTAACAAAAACAAACTGTTTACAATTTTAATATTCGATCATAGATTTTTTAAGATAAAGAAAAATATCTAATCTACTTTCGGTTCTAAAAAACAACAAATTAGTCAGAAAGTCTAATTATTTGCTTTTTTAAATTAAAATTTAAGATATTTTCTTTAATTTAATTAAGTTTAAACATCGGTTTAATTGTAGAATAGGGACCGCTGTTTTCTTTTGCTCATTTCGCTTGGTATTCTCCCAAATTTTTGATGAAACTGATTGTTGGTCTTAATTGTCTTTTTGGTCCTGAAATAAAATTCTCATTTACTTTTTAAAGTGTTGAGAATCTAACTTTAATTCGAGGTCTTAATCGCTAGCGGCCATGTTGGTTTTTATTGTTTTTTCCTTGGACTAAAGATATTTTTTCCTTGGATTAAATATATTTTTTCTTTTACTGCTTTAACAATTTATTACACACGCAAAACAAAAACTTTGATTATTTTATTTACAAAAGCAAGTTTTAACGGAATTTAACGAATTTAAAAGCAAACATGAAAAGGTTAAAACATACTAGTCGTAAATTTAAGAATAACAAAATGTCGCCGAAAAGACGACAGGTAAAAATGTGGCATAAAAGTTCAATTTGATATATGCTAAAAAAATAAATTAGAATTTTTGTCAGGACAACATGTATCATTTCACCCCAAAAATCGATTTTGTCGAACATTTGGGTCAATACCGAGCGAAATGGGCGAGAAAATCCAACGGCCCCTATTGTATAATTGAACCTAAAATTCTTTATCTAAAAACACGAATTAAAAGAAAAATTGGCTTATTTATTCAATCGGCAATAACATCCTTGTCATAAATACAAAAATAGTTCAAATCTATAAGAAAATAACTTCAAAGACATCTATAGACTCACTGGCGCCAAATTGTCTGCTGCCTTAAGAAAACTGTCCCATTAAAAATTTAACATGTCGATGTGAAACTTCAAATGTTTTTATGCTTAATTCTCTAGTTCTTTCTCTCTCTCTCCCTTCCTCTCCCTCTTCCTCTCTCTCTCTCTCTCTCTCTCTCTCTCTCTCTCTCTCTCTCCCTATCTCATATACATTTACCAGAGAAATAATTTAAAAAATAACTCAGAGTAAACTCTGAGACTTTCTTTTCTTTTTCTTTTTCTTTTTATCGCTAAATAAAAAACTAATGTTTTTTAAAAAAATCAAATAATTTTGGAGCGAGGAACGCGGAGCGCTCAAACCACGCTCTTTAGTCCTAAATGGCGTTGCTCCCGCTCCACTCGCACTGAATATAAAATGAGCCCTCCTCTCCTTCGTTCCATCACCTTACCCGAGCCAAAGAAGCCCCCTGGGCCATCAGCCAACCTCCGGCCAATAGCCCTGCTGAACAACATAAGAAAGATCCTGTCTATCAAAATCGACTACTTCATGGGACCTTACCAAAGTGGTTTCAAAAGACGCAGAAGCTGCGCAGACATTGTATGGGCACAGCGTATGCTGGCCTCAGTAGTGATGACAAAGAAATGGGACTTCTACAAGATGGGCATTGATATGGCGCGAGCCTTCAATCCCATCAAGCAACAACGCATCCTAGATGTCTTACTGCAAGCAGGCTGCAATGATGACGAACTAAGAGTCCTAAGATCTCTGTTAGCAGGGACAAAGCAAAGAGTCCGAGTGAAAAACGAGCTGTCTGACTCATTTGAGACCACTATAGGGTCCCCCCAGGGCGACAGCCTCTCACCGGTGCTCTTCACCTGCTACCTCGCTGCAGCACTCTCATCCGTCCGAGAAAGCTCTAACAGGCCCAACCCACCAGTCTCCAGCCTGGGTCTGCCATTAGAAATGGAATATGCAGACGACGTTGATTTCCTGGATGTAGGAAAGAAGCATCTGGATCAGCTCCAGCGAATAGCGGCAGAGAAACTGAAAACGGACAACCTCTTCATGAACGAGATGAAAACAGAGTTTAGCCATGTATACCTTGCAGAAGCCACAGAGTTGGACCCACAAGGCAAGACCCTCCGTGGCAATGAGAACTGACGCAAGAACAAGACCCTGAGCTCCCTGCTGTGCAGCACTACAAACGTCACAGCCCGCTGTATACATGGCAATGTAGCGTTTCATTCATTACATAAACTCTGGAGCCGACGAACCAAGATCCCGTTGAAGACTAGACTCTGTCTCTATAACGCGTACTGCGTGTCCATCATGCTCTACAATAGCAACAGCTGGGCAATAACAAAAGCCATGCTTGACAAGCTGGATGCGTGCCACTGCAAACACCTCCGTTCCATCACAGATCACTGCTGGCCAAAAAAACTTATCAGCAACAAGCACTATACGAGCTGTGCAATGAAAAACCCTTGATGGTCTATGTTAGGCCATGTCCTACGAATGGACCCTGACACTCCCGCACAGAGGGCACTAGACTTTGCCGTTACTGGCTCGCAAGCCTACCAACCGCGACTAGGACGGCACTGCACAAATCTGCTGGGCACACTATGTGCTGACATCAAGCAGGCGGGACTAGGACCACTATGTACAGCGAAACAACTTCATTGCCTACGACAACTTGTGCATGACAAGACCAGATGGCCTGGGACTAGCATGGAGGACTGATTGCAGCTACGGGATGTCATTTGACTACCGTAGCTGCAGAACACAGTTTTAATAAAATAAATATATATATATATATATATATATGTTTGGTTATACCTATTTTTATCTTTTTAATTCTTCTAATGTTTTTTTTATGTTAAAATCAATCACATTAATGAAATATGTGTTACAAACGTTTTCGATTCTTTTTCGGATCATCTTCAGGTGTTGATAGCAAAATCGACTAAAGCGCTGGTGAAACGATGGGATATTGAAAATACATCGGAGAGACGTGCACATAAAAAAACGCCTGCATTGTTCAAAGAAGACGGATGAATTAAGTGTTTTTAACTTACTATGTAGTTATTCATTTTTTAATTTTTATTAAAATTAATGGCTGATTTATTTGGTGTAGTCGAATAATTTTGGGAAGGAAAAATAGGGAGTTTGGCAATAATTAATTTAATAAAATGTCCCTTTTTTTCAAATTTGAATTCAGCGACACCGGGGTGGTGTCCCTGAACTAAATTAAACTATGCTAAGCATTTTAATATGGTTTTACTAGTCTCATATGCAATATTATTAATTTTAGGTTGTTGTGTTTTTATGTATATGGCTTCAAGTATTTTTCATTTTTTCAAATTTGTCTCAGAATGTATTATTTTGGTGTTGTTTACTAAAGTTTTTCTTAATTCAGATGGAGTGCAGTTATGTATTTGTAGATTGAACTAGAGTTCACGGGATGCATGGTGAGGCGGTGGGATAGGTTAGTTGTTGTAAAACCAATATATATATATATATATATATATATATATAGTCTAAAGAAGCTTTGAGTCATTTTAAACAAATGAAAAAAAAGCATTCGTTGGAAAATTCATTAAAAAAAAAATTTAATTAAAAAAAAAAGTATCTAACAGTGAAACAAAAAACAGGAGACCTTAACTTAAGCATGAAACATTAAAACGGGGATCATCAGCTGTTTACCATGTAACTGTTTCGGAGATTTAAAAACAGGACAGTTATAATATTCATGGCTCTCCAATGGTACTGATCAAACGACCATTTCCCCAATAATCAAGTGTAGAAATAATTCAGCTTAAATTTCACCAATATATACATTAAAAAAAAAATAATAATAATAATATATTACCCTTAAGACTACTGTGTGATATGGTAATTTGCATATCAAATAACATTAATTATAACAATAAAAATAATAATAATACTATCTAAACACTACACCCAAGAACCATTCTGCGATATGGTAGCTAGCTATAAAATTATATAGGAATAAAAGTTGTATTAAAAAAAAATTTAGAAAAGCTTAAGCACCTTTGGTACCAGATAGGCAAGTAGATAAGAGGAAGGAAACCTAGCCATACAGATCTATAGTCTAAAAAAGCTTTGAGTCATTTTAAACAAATGAAAAAAAAAATGCAGTTTAAATTCCCAGAGAAACTAACTAAATCCAAGATATCGCAGACTTTATCTATATATATATAATTCTCAAAGAATCTTTTTTATATTTTTTATACATTACCTCGATATTTGGCTCTGTTGAGCGAGGTACGAAACCGGTCAGCTGCCCATTCATCTTTTTAATTTCTTAATTCATTATGAGTAATAAATATTGTCTCTTCAATGCCATTTTAAAGTTTTGTACGACAAAGAAAATATTTAAATATATATATATATATATATATATATATAGAGAGAGAGAGAGAGAGAGAGAGAGAGGGGGGGGGTAAAGTTAAATGCTTAGACTTAGGCAGTATTCAAATAAACGAAAAAATAATGGCACCTTAAATATACATGGGATAATGGTGAAGGCAAATTTAGCCCATCAGATACCCAGAAATACTACAGTTACTAAATCAGCTTTATGGTTTAGACTATATATATGAGAGAGTAAATAGGAAATAAAATTTCAGACAAAATCGAAAATTGGTTTATGGAAATGTGGATAAGCAAGTCAACATGCTAGTAGCAATAAGGACACAAACACATCATTAAACCTGGACCAAGATATTTCAGCCGATAGGTTCGACCATATTCATTTGGCAAAATGAGCTTTATTTCACAGAATTCGGCATTTTATACATTGAAGGAAGAAAGATCAGGGGATGAAAACCGGTAGTAAGAAGGGGCGGGCAATAAATGCTGTATGTAGTAGGTTGTGTACGTGAAGAGAGGAGGGGGTGGAGGAGTAAAACAGAGGAAGAGTAGGGGACGGGCAGTAAGGAAGATGCGAGAGGGAGGAGTAGGTAGAATGGTAAGTAAGAAGGAAGGAGGTGAAACACTAGGTGGGCGGAAAAAATTTAATAAATGAAAACAGGTGGAGAAAAAATGAAATTATATTAAAACCACATGGTGGAAAGAATAAAATAAATTAGAAACACGTGATGGAAGGATAGTAAAAATAAATTTAAATAAAAATAAAAACAAAAAAATAAAATTAAGAGTAAATGACAAAATAAAAATGAAAATAAAATGAAACCATGTGGTAGAAAGAAAAAGAAGAAAAAGAAAGAGAAAAGAAAAATGAAAATGAAAAAGAAAAAGAAAAAGAAAAAAAGAAAAAGAAAAAAACGAAAAAGAAAAAGAAAGAAAAAGTAAAGAAAATAAACATGTAGCGAGAGCATAAAAGTTTTGTGGGGATCGAGTGATTAAAATTACCAATTATCGTATTTGTTAACTTATTTTCGCAAAATATAGTTTTGGCTGTGATGTCAGAGATGTTGTAAAAATAAGGTCTTTATGGAATGTTGTTTTTGTATTGTAAAATAAGACTTGATTCAATGAGGCGGCCTAATTTTATGTAGTGAATGTATTTTATAGTGATGGGATGATTCCAATATTTTTCCGATTCCGATACAATTACCGATTCTGTTCTAAATCCCTAATTCCGATACAATTACTGATTCCGATTCTAAAATGGTGGAATTTCATTTTTTTGGAGTTTGGAGAGGGGAGAGATTTAGCAGAGTGTTCTCATCTACTTTTAAATGTAGATATAATTTATTTTTAATTTGACAAACTTCTTTATGTTTTCCTTTTGTGTATTTTATCCAAGATTTTCACAAACTCATTGCGAGATTTTCATCTATATTTTTCACTCGTGCCATTTTTACCTATGCTATTTTTCACTCGTGCCATTTTTACCTATGCTATTTTTCACTTGTGCTATTTTTACCTATGCTATTTTTCACTTGTGCCATTTTTACCTATGCTATTTTTAACTTGTGTCATTTTTACCTATGCTATTTTTAACTTGTGTCATTTTTACCTATGCTATTTTTAACTTGTGTCATTTTTACCTATGCTATTTTTCACTCGTGCCATTTTTACCTATGCTATTTTTAACTTGTGCCATTTTTACCTATGCTATTTTTAACTTGTGTCATTCTTACCTATGCTATTTTTAACTTGTGTCATTTTTACCTATGCTATTTTTAACCGGGCCATTTTTTAATGTTATTTTTACTTAAATTCGTTATTATGATCTAGAAATTTTAGTTTTTCTGGTAGTTTAAAATCGATAAATATTTATCATTTTATACTTAGTACCAGCAATAGAAAATTAAGTTTTAAATTTAAAAAAGTTTTTTAAATCGTTTTTGGAATCGGAAATTAGCCTAAATTTTTTTCTATTGCAATACCCCAAAAAGTTCCGATTTTTCCAATACCCAATTCCAATTAATCGTCCCAACACTACTATTTTATAGTTTTTGCCTTTAGCGTGTCAACATGATGACTATTGGAAAGCATATGGCTAACCAATGAGTGTAAAGTATCTCCTAGCTGGATTGAACTATTATGTTTATATATCCATTTTTATGGAAGAATCTTAGCGACATCGTGTTATCCATAACAGAGTTAGAAGCACTCAGCTTCGGCCTAAAACCTGCTACTGGAATAAAAAAAAAACTCCATCACCCAAAGAAATTGGTTAGCCTCATTGATAAAATAATGGCTTCTTAAAAACGAAGGGCCATGCCGAGAAAACAGACCACTTCTACAGAAGTTATGTCCACCCCAGATAATAGACACCCTGGTCAGTCAGTTTTGTAAAAACTTGAAAACAAGGATTAATGCTGAGAGAATAGACCACTTGAAATACTACAGAATTTATGTCCACTCCAGATAATAGTCAGATTTTTATGTTCATAGATTATAGGTTGGTTGTTTGTTTTACGGCATATCAACCCTTTTCGGGTTATTTCATTCCAAATCCGGTCATTTTGGTAAATGCTTTTATGCTTCAAGTTCTTTACATCTTCAAATATTTATTCATGATGTTTAGTTGTTTTGTAGAGGAGTATTAATGTTTTTGTTTTTAGCTTTGCAGAACAAGATTGAGTTGTGCAAAGAGAAAGGAAAAAACAATAACATCAATGTTTGGTGCATTTTAAGTTAGGAAACCGGTATCTTCAGACAGGGTCATAGATTATAAATAGCTGATAATTTTCAAGTGGTCTTGTTGTGTGGCTTACCCGAAATGAAAGTACTATCTATAGATATATATTCTGAAAAAAAAAAACTGAGAAACAATTTGGGCGTTTGAGTCAGCTGGCAAGCAGGCTGCGACTCTGCTGTTGTTTTGTAGAGAAACCAAGTGTCATTTTAAACCTCTCAAAATAAAACATTGTTACTTGTTTTAGAACTTGAGTTGTGATTTTGTTTGTAGGGAAAATCCTTTTCTTACAGCACTGACCAACATCACATGATTGACATTATGACGCGTGCTAAAATCAAGTTCCGAATTCAAACGAAGACAATAGTGGACAATCACGGCCTGTGAACGCACACAAGCACAGATTCAGTCTCCCGCCATCTCAATCCTCCCACAGTTATCATTTACGTAAGATGTCCAATCCAGGTTCTCTTTCAGTTGACCACAACGCCTGTCTGAATTACAGCTGACTAATTAAAGTAAAAAAGCAAGAAAGAAAAAGAAAACCAACTGCTGATTGTTCGATGGATAAAGCTGAAAGAAAAAAATACACATGCAAATAATCAGAAAACACACATCTCAGTTGTACTTACGAAAGAATGAAACAAAAAAAAACAATGTAGAGATTGTCGACAGAAATGTCATAAAGGCCATTTTGGTTGAAGTTCACTCCCTTATTCTTAATTAGTTTTACCCATTTGGTGTTACCCGGGAGTTTTGGGGTTTTTTTTTTTTACTTCAATTTTTGTTTCGCTTTTTTTCTTTTTTCTTTTCTTTACAAAATTATCATTTTTTTTTAAAACTGATTTTTAAAGGTAAATTTAATTATTACGGTACTGTTTGGTCATCAAATTATTAATTGCACCAAATTGCTATAAAACTATAACTAATTTTGTTACGGTAATGTTTTAATCTCTATAAAATTATTGGATGTGTAGCAGTCACATATTCTAATTGTATTATGTGCTACTTTCCGTTGATGTAAATAGACAGGTGTACCCCCCCCCCCTCACAACCAATCAGAAGCTCTGGTGTAGGAACACAAATCGCAAAACTCTGCTGGAGCCAGTACACCGTTCAGAGCAGACATATTTCATTGGTTTCCTCAAATCGCAAACAATATTTTTTTTATTGAAATCGCTCCAGACAAGGCATGAAGCCACTTGATGTAAGGAGCTAAAAAGAAAAGAAAAACACTACTTTAAGATCAAAAACTAGCCAACGATAAGTGTTAGATGGATAGGTCCCGACCCAAAAAACAGCAACTCTTCCCCCTTTGTCAGAAACATCGCTCATGGAACGTGACGACTGAAGGAAAAAATAAGGGAAGTAAGACTGCCAAAAGTAAACCAACGGTCCACTTTCTACTCTCCTTAAATATGGTAAATCTACTTGAGTTGCATACCGCCCTTTGTAAAGACAGACTATGTAGCTATTTTGTTCCTTTTTCAGCGCAGACCAATAAAAGGTATTTTCAGTTGAAACTATGATGTCGTCTGCTGATAACATTTGGAGTCAGATAATCTTTCTATTGCAGCATACAATTGCTTTAATTATAATGGAGAATGACACACCACATTACAGATGTAAATAGTTTACAAAACTTTCAATCTTTTAATCCCATTATTTGACAGTTTAAATGCTTCTAAATTCCTTTAAAGTGTCACAAAGGAATTCATTCTTTTTTTTATTATCAACTATTAAAAAAAAGATTCAAATGGCTGAGTTGTTTACGAAGAAACCGAAAAACATTCTGGTGGATTTAATTTTGCTATCGCGTTTTTGATTTAAATAGATAATCAACTAATATTGAAGAGAGAATGGGTCATGTTTTTCCCGAAGCGCAATCCACATAAACTGTTCAATAATCTATTCGACAGGTAAAATCCAATATAAATAAATTGAGTTGATCGATTTGTCTATTTCATGACAGAGTTTGAATTACCTACTAGACACTATCGGATCAAGACTACAATAAGGACCCCAGTTCATTAACACAAGACGCGGAACATATTCTGGAAGTCACCGGCGTCTTCCGGTTGACCTCGCAATACACGTGGTCACTATTTACAAAAAACCTTTTAAATAAACCTTTTATTTATTTTAATAAATGCAGTATATTTCGGAATTTTTTTTTTCTTTTAACATGTTAATATTTATTTTAAGGCAGAGGGTCCATAAATAAAACAAATAAAATATTAACATGTTTTCTTTTAAAACATGTTTTTGTGTCATTATTCACTTGCCTCCTCACGAGGGCAGAAATGGGGGGGGGGGGGGTATGAAATATTTATCGCCGGACTTAAGTAATCTTCCGTTTTGTAGGGAAAAATCAAGCTTCCCAAAAAGGGGCACTCTGGATCTTACCTCAGT
The DNA here is from genome assembly GCA_963556195.1 of Sepiola atlantica. NCBI lineage: Eukaryota > Metazoa > Mollusca > Cephalopoda > Sepiida > Sepiolidae > Sepiola > Sepiola atlantica. The sequence goes on from OY744539.1 coordinate 15,772,228, forward strand.
TTAGAAGGATTTTTCCATACTACACTTTGCTCCTAGCCCGAGGAGGCAAAACGGAAGATTATGCAAGTTATTTTAATAAATAAACGAAATATATACGCTTTTTTAAAAATCGGCTGACTTGTAATCTTTCATTTTGCCTCCCCATGAGGGCGGAGTTAGATTTCAAAAATCAGTTTCTAAACGGAAGCAATTTAAAGTTTATGAAGTTTTTGTCCTTTTTTTCTGTAAGCAAAAAATGAAATAAAATTTAACAAATACGAAGTTTTATTTATTTGTTTATAATTGTTGCTTACAGAAAAAAAAGGAAAAAACTTCATAAACTTTTAATTGCTTCCGTTTGGAAACTGATTTTTGAAGTCTAACTCCGCCCTCATGGGGAGGCAAAAGTGTAGTATCTTTTTTTTTTGATACTACACTTCATCATTCCTATCTGCGGTCAGTGATAGAGAAATCCTTCTAAACTGAGGTAACTTTAATTTTCATTCCGAGGTAATTTTAACCTACCTTGTGTCTACCTTTGCACTTGTAGGGAGGCGAGTAAATAGCGAAGTTTTGTTTTTTAATAAGAAATAAGTTATAAAAAGATTTGTAAATAAAATTATGTATTTGTTAAATCTTATTTCATTTGTTGCTTACAGAAAAAAAAAGGACAAAAGGATGCTTCACCCTACAAGTAAACCCTGACCAAATATTCAAAATAACATAGTATTCGAAGCACAAATAAGATCCCCTCAGCACAGTTATACACTTGCTCATACAAGGAATAGTGCACCTTCTCCTAGTGATGCTGTAGCAGTCACCAATAGGGACTACTTTTGAATGCGTAATCACTGTCCCTGTGAGCTGGCTTGTCCAATCAAATCACAGGGCGCAGTAATATCGTTAGTTCCCTAAGGCAGTGGTCCCCAACCGGTGGGCCGCGGACCGGTGCCGGTCCGTAGACCAATTGGTACCGGGCCGCGTAAGAAAAACAAAATATCGCAATAAACTAGACATAAGCAACACACTCCGGGTGTCATTGTCTCCTATTGCTCCCAGATGGGACCGTCTGATTGCAAAGAAACAAGCTCAAAGTTCTCATTGACTTGGTGTTCTAGTAATGTTAAAATGTTCATGCACTTTATATTCGTTTTTCTGGTGTACCTGTATTTTATTTTGAAAGGAATGTTTAAAGTAAATTTTTAATGTAAACTTTTTAATGATATATTTATTATTATTTCGAGGCTTTTATTTTCATGTTATGTTGTTGGTACGATGCTACATGTAAGTTGCAAGTAAACAATCTACCCCCGGGCGGCGGTAAAATTGTCTAACGCTTACCGGTCCGCGGCAACAAAAAGGTTGAGGACCACTGCCCTAAGGGACTACTTATGTTCCCTTAGGGTTCGAGGAAAAAGATGAAACGACCTCCTGGCACCAGCTTGGACACATCGCAGAGAGCACCAGCGAGGAACGAGGAAACGCTCTCTCTACGCCGCCGTCGCCCACCAGCGAGGAACGAGGAAACGCTCTCTCTCCTGCCGCCGTTGCCACTTGACGACTACTACCATCTTCACCTGAAGAAATCTACGGGTGGCCCTAAGAACTCTTATATTCTTCCTCTTCCTCAGACGGACACTGTCCCACTCTCATCTACCTATACAAAACGGTATAGGTAACCTTGAGTTAATAAAACCCCTTTTTGTTATAGTTACAAAAATACTTTTCGTTGTTCCGTTTCTTTACGAGAGGATAAAAGGATAACCCCTTTCATCCACTCCTCATCAAACCTTACAAATGGTGACCCGACGCTAAAAGAAAAAAAAACAGACCTTCTGATATACGAAACGTAAGGAAAAAACTGAATATAAAAAACAAACAAAAAAAACCCATTGAAAAGTTATTTCTGCGACGAAAAGGTTTTAAAACTCAACCCCACGGTGACAAAAAAACTCTGTCGTTTTAAAAGAAAAAAAAAAAAACAGTCACAAATTGAGCAAGACACGAAACTCCGCGTTTTTGTAAACAGAAAAAGAAAAAATTTCAACCTTGAGAGATTCAGAAACTTTTAAAATTCTCTTTAAAAGCTTTAAAAAAAAAAAAAAGGACAGTTATTTTTAACTCCAAAAAAACTACCGAAATCCCTTTTTTTTCTCTCTTTCTCTCTATCACAGTAAAGGCGTACTTCGCATTGAAGAAACTTTTTCTTTTATAAAATATTTTTTCTGTCTTTAACTGAACGAATTCTTGACAGAGAAATACTTCAAAATACCTTAAAATATAAAACTATTAACAAAAAAAAAACTTTTTTCCGAATTACAAACAAGTTTCAAACAACTTTAGACGGTCACACTTTCTGACGCCGCGACGTATCCACCATCCAAAATGGCGCTGACCAATTCTTTTGACTCAACAAACGAAGAAAGAAAGCATTCTTTTTGCCTTTAACAAAAAAAAAAGACTTTTGTTTTTACGAATAATTTTTTTTAAAGGCTCCTTAAAAGAGTAAGTACATTAGTTTTTTCCCTTTTACACACAAATACATACACTCAAATATATCTATCCCCTCTGTCACCCCCCCCCCCCCCAAAAAAAAAGATACATACTTATTATATTTTTTTAACTTCTTGGCTTTCTACACTTACACAATTCCTCTTTCGTTTTTTCTCTCTGAAATGTGTGTCCATGACGATGTTTTCAATTTTTAGTTAACCTAGATTTCTTGGTCTGGGGTCCCATTAAAAAAAAATGAGCACTTTATCTGCTAACGCCAGAGACAGCAGTCAACAGGTCACATTGGCCATACTCCATGCGATAGAGCGACTTGAGAGAAACATGCGAAAATTAAGCATGTCTAGACCTCAATCGCCTAGACGTTGTAATCGTTCGTCATCCCCACACCATCGCCACTCAAATAAGCCAGGAGTGTGTTACTACCACAGTCGCTATGGCAACCAAGCACATAAGTGTAAACAACCTTGTTCGTTCCCTAACCAGGGAAACTAAATTCTGAGGACTCGAGCACGGCACGGTGTCCACTAGGTTCTCATGATAACCGTGCATATTTCATTAGGGACTCAATATCCCAGCCACGTTGCTTGGTTGATACTGGGGCCGCTTGCAGTAATTGGCCACTGAAACTACTAGCTAAAAAGCCACCAGTGTCGCCCATTTCACTGCAAGCCGTAAATCACTCCCCTATTCCCACATACGGTCAAATTTCTCGTTCTTTGGACTTGGAATTGCGCAGAGACTTTACGTGGGTCTTTACAGTCGCGGATTTACTCTACCCCATTCTGGGCGCGGACTTTCTGCACCACTTTAATCTATTAGTGGACATGCGCAGACGACGGCTGATAGATGCTAATACGGAACTTTCCATACCGGGTTTTAAATCAAACACCCCATCTGTCAGCCCGGTATTCTTTATTGCCGCAACCGATGACCCATACCAGACCCTACTCCACTCCTACTCACTCAACAAAACATTATATTGAGACCACAGGAGCTCCTATGTTCTCACGCCCTCGTCGCTTACCTGCAGAGAAACTAAAAGCGGCGAAGGCAGAATTTAACCATATGCTGCAACTGGGAATTATACGCCCCTCGTCCAGTCCTTGGGCTTCCCCTTTGCATATGGTCCCAAAGCGCTCCTGGGATTGGCGTCCGACTGGGGACTATCGACAACTCAATGCCATGACGGTACCTGATCGTTACCCAATCCCACATATACAGGACTTTGCTTTGTCTCTGCACGGTTGTAAGACCTTCTCCAAACTGGACTTAGTAAAGGCTTACCATCAGATTCCACTGAATCCGGTCGATATACCCAAAACGGCGATAACAACTCCTTTTGGAGCGTTTGAATTCCTGACTATGCCTTTCGGTTTGCGAAACGTGGCTAGTATCTTTCCGTTGAAAGGTACCAGCCACGTTTCATGGACGAAGTAGTGCGAGATCTTGACTTCGTCTATAATTACATAGACGACATACTTGTGGCAAGTGCCTCACCTGAGGAACATGTCACCAATCTCCGCTTACTGTTCAAACGGTTTCAGCAATACCAGGTGAGGATTAACACTGGTAAATATGTTTTTGGTGCTTCGTCACTAGTTTTCCTGGGCCACATTATCAGCCCTGAAGGCATATCTCCCTTGCCTGAAAAGGTTAAAGCTCTACAAGACCTTCAACCACCCACTTCACTCTGCCAACTAAGGCACTTTCTGGGTCTGTTAAATTATTACAGACGTTTTATCCCACACTGTGCAGATCTCCTGTCTCCTCTTTCCGACCTGTTACGTAACAGGAAGAAGAAAAACGAGCAGATTTCACTGAATGATGTTCAGTTGAAGACATTCAATGAAGTGAAGCAAAAACTAGCGACGACATCATTGCTTGCACATCCTGTGTCCAATGCCCAGTTTTCACTGGTCGTTGATGCATCGGGCACAGCTGTAGGTGCAGTGTTGCAACAGCAGCACCAAGGCCAACTGCAACCTCTCAAATACTTTTCGAGACAACTGAAACCGGCAGAACAACGTTACAGTACGTTTGGCTGTGAACTACTGGCAATGTACCTCGCAGTGAAACACTTTCAGCATTCACTCGAGGGCCGTCAATTTGTGATCTACACTGATCACCGTCCATTTACATACGCACTGCGTGCTAAGCCGGACAAATATTCTCCTCGCGAAACTCGCCACTTGGATTTTGTTTCGCAATTTACTAACGATATCCGACATATATCTGGTGAACAGAATGCGGCAGTAGACGCCTTGTCCCGCCTTCCTATAAATGCTCTGTCTTCACCTTCGGATATCGATCTACAACAGATGGCTCTAGACCAGCCATGTCTGAACACTCTGGATCTGTCATCACCTGAGTTTGCAACTTGCAAATTCAAATACCTGCCTGTGCCCACTTCGGACACGCAGATCATCTGTGACACTTCAACAGATTTACCTCGCCCTTTTGTTCCACTGACTCATCGTAGGGTTGTTTTTGATACCCTTCACAACTTGGCACACCCCGGACTCAAAGACACAGTGAAGCTGATTTCAGCTAGATTTTTCTGGCCAAATATGAGGCGTGATATCACTGCCTTGACACGTTCCTGTGTATCATGCCAAAAGTCAAAGGTGCACAAGCATATCCGTGCACCCCTTGGAACATTCAGCACTCCAGACGCTCGGTTCAGCCATGTTCATATTGATCTGGTTGGACTATGGCCTGTCAGTCAGGGATTTACTTATCTCCTGACCTGCATAGACTGTGTTACACGATGGCCTGAAGTGACATTTTGGCTGAATCCGTAGCGCGATCCCTTATATCGGGCTGGATATCGCGCTATGGAGTCCCCTTAACTATTACCACCGACCGTTTTGGACAGTTTGAATCCCACCTATTCCAGGAACTTTCCAGGATTTTAGGGATTAAACGTATCCGTACGACCAGCTATCATCCAGCTTCCAATGGGATGATAGAACGCTTCCATCGCCAATTGAAAGCCGCGTCGTTGCGTGCTTATTCTGACCAGCAGCGATGGAGCGAGTACGTACCTGTTGTCCTACTTCGCTGTCGCGTCGCGATCAAAGAGGACCTCGGATACTCTTCAGCCAAACTTGTCTATGGACTACCTCTATCGTTGCCGGGTCAGATGCTGACCCTGATAGATTTAACGGCAATAGATACAGCTCTGTATATAAACAGACTGCGAGCTTACTTTAATGAGCTCCCACCTATGCACCCTAGGCAACAGACCATTAAATCTTCGGTCCCTAAAGACATTTCCTCGTGGACTAATGTTTTTGTGCGAAAAGACTCTGTGAAAGCCCCTCTTACACCTCTTTATTTAGGTCCTTATCGCGTGCTTTCACGCACTGACAAACTTTTCACCCTTGACATTGGTGGAAAAACATACACTGTATCCATCAACAGGGTGAAAAGAGCTTTTCTTAATGCAGATACACCTGAGCCCCATATTCCCCCTACTGTGCATCAGATTACTGCAAATACACATTTACTTTTAGAAACCCCTAAAGAAAATTATGTCACCACCACACGTCTATATATAGAATGAGCCTTGTACTCTATTTTTCAAAACATACTTCTCACATTAAGGATCCACACTTCTCCAAAATTACTTTTTTCAAAGAGAAGACAAACTCTTAAATAAAAAAAATATATATATATTTTTTCATTAATATACAAACATTTCCTGAAAATACTTCTTGCAGAAAAGACGTTTCCCTGCAAAGCAAAAAAAAAACAAAAAAAAAACTTTTTAAACATTTGTTAATTGACAAATTTTGTATTTTTCTTATTTCCCACTGCTACATTTCCTATTATTTCCTGTCGGCTTTCAGCTTAAGCAGGGGGTTATGTAGCAGTCACCAATAGGGACTACTATTGAATGCGTAATCACTGTCCCTGTGAGCTGGCTTGTCCAATCAAATCACAGGGCGCAGTAATATCGTTAGTTCCCTAAGGGACTACTTATGTTCCTTTAGGGTTCGAGGAAAAAGATGAGACGACCTCCTGGCACCAGCTTGGACACATCGCAGAGAGGAGGAACGAGGAAACACTCTCTCTCCTGCCGCCGTCGCCGACTACTACCAGGCAGTCCTAAGAACTCTTATATTCTTCCTCTTCCTCAGACGGACACCGTCCCACTCGCTTCTACCTATACCAAACGGTATAGGTAACCTTGAGTTAATAAAACCCCTTTTTGTTATAGTTACAGAAATACTTTTCGTTGTTCCGTTTCTTTACAAGAAGATAAAAGGATAACCTCTTTAACCCCCACATCATCTCCTTACAATGCTACCTCAAGAAGAACACTTAGCTGGATAGTCAACCAGACTAGATGAATTGTTGTCCTGGAATCTGGTAAGACCAAGAGACCACAAGAAAGATATACTATAACATAGTTAACTGGTCAATTGGTTAGAGGAAAATTAATGTTTTTAACTTCTTTACAAACTCAACGTTTGAGAGATAAAGGAGAATAGAATATTCAAATATTTATGTATCTCATATAGAGATCAAGTGTTAGCCTTAGGAAGGGGCCCTTTTGATTTCTGAGAACTTCGATTGAAGTAAATTGAAACAAAATTAGAGTGTTTACTAATGGGCAGGGAAGCTGACGTTGAATTCTTGGTTGAGTCATAGCAAAGATTCAAAGAATGGATTTGATGCCTCGTTTTAAAACTATCTGCATTATAAGGTGGAGATCAAGAATAAGTCGAGCCATCCACGGAAAGGAGTGGCGCCCTCCCCTACATCTTGGTGTAATAGCCAATGAAAACGAAGCCTCCAGGTCACTCTCAACACCTGTCGATCAATGGCAGCGGACTACATTTAGTGTAGAGTCTCCCAGAATACTGAGTGACTTCTACAGCACATATGAACAAGTTTTGTGCCATGATAGGGCCACGATTGGTAGCACAGTCATGCCATATTTGGTGCCTTATGACCCAGGATTCGACCCTGAGAGATCCCCATGGCACAGCTGCACCACATTATGTATTTTACAAAATTCGAATTCTTCATCTTTAAAAGTATCTCTTTCGTGCGTATGTTATGTAATTTAGAAGAGCGCATCAAGAATATGTAGCAAAATGGGGCATTTTGAACAAAAAAGGGGTCAAAAAACAAATAGGCAACAAATAAATGTTACGAAAAGTAAGATAAGTTACTCTTCTACTAACATGGATAAGTTTATTTGTGTTTTAACTTATTTTAAATAGTTTTTTTGTTCAAAACAAACCTGGTGTCCACCTGTTTAATTAGAACAAAAAAATGGCTGAAAAGTACAGTTTTGATAATCGTTCAAAAAACGAAAATCAAACAAAATACTGATAGAGCATTACATTTTCCCACGATTGGTGACATTTATTGGATGTGTTTCTAACATTATTTTGTTTATTTTTCGATTTTTCACCAATTATCAAGGATCCCCATGCAGGGCTCATGAACAGCCATTTTGTTTTGCGTTCTAACTTAACAGGTGGACACCAGGTTTGTTTTGAACAGAAAAAAACTCTTTAAAATAAGTCAAAACACAAATAAACTTTTCCAAGTTAGTAGAAAAGTAACTTATCTTGCCTTGTATAACATTTATTTGTTGCCTATTTGTTATTTTTATCCCTTTTTCGTTTTGTTAGCTGTCGTTAAAAATGATCGCAAAATGTAAATATAGCAAAAGTTTAGATAGAAATTTCATGAAAGAAAAAAATAATTGGTGCTTATATAGATCAAGGCACACGTGAAAAACGCATTTCTAAATAAAAGCTCTTGTTTATGCTTACGTAGCAGACAAAAATTAGTATCGAAAAAAATATCCAGCAGATTTTGAATAAACGTAAAAAATCAATTTTATTGTATTTTGCATTAAACATACCGCATTTGGGAAAAATTAGGTAAACCAGGAGGAGGTAACTCTCTTAAAAGGTTGTGAGGTAACAGGTCGTAATTTCAAGAAGTCATAAAGTTTTTGATGGCAGACCGATTTATCTTCCTTTCGATTACCTCACTCTTCAATATTACCTGCGTTACGCTACTGCCATGGATACAGAAAATACGATAAAATTGATTTTTTACATTTATTAAAAACTTAGTTGATATTTTTTCCTAATTTTTTTTCTACTAATTTTTGCTTGCGACGTGAGTATAAACAAAAGTTTTTATTTGGAAATGCGTTTTTCATATGTGCCTCTGATCTATATAAGCCCCAAATAATTTTTTTCCAAAATTAAAATAACAGGAAAAACAATAAAAGTAAAAAACAAATTCATGACTTTTTTTTTTATATACGTAAAAAAAAAAAAAAAATAATTAAAAGAGGAAGGATTATATTTTTTCCGTACTAAAATTTCTTTTTCCAATCCATTCCTTCTTTTACGGTTCGTGTTGTCCGTCATATTCCCCACCCAAACTTTCAGGAAGAATCTCTAAAAAACGTTTTCTTTAATTTCAAATCATTTTGCGTCGCTACCACATGAAATGTTGGACTTCATTAGAACCAGGCCAAGTAAAAGTTCTAAAAGCAAACATATATATCGTCACAGCGTTGACAAACATACCGAGCAAGAATTCCAGACCCATCTTCCATGTTGGCGTCGGCAGCGGCATATTCACGCGAAGGATCAGGTAAGGAATGATGAAATACCGAAACTCTAAGAGTTTCTGCGGAACGAGGGAAACCAGAACGCAGACAGTGAAAATGATTTTCCAGAATATGTTTTTTTTCTTCATGTCAACGCACGCTTGGAAAATGGCAAACCAGTAGACCGGAATGAGTAGGAAGCGCACTAGAAAGTGACGTCGAAATATTTTGGACCACACGTAAAACGTGTAATGACGATTGTCGGCCAAGAGGTATTCGTGAACATACGTACATCGATCGATCGCTAATGCCGCGACGGCTGCAAAGCTGGCAAACCACATTCTTTGATGTGTGGAGAATTTTAACCAGGTGGTGATCTTGGATGTTGAAATAAGATGCGGGCTGGAAAAGAACAAAGCCACCATCGAAAAGTAAAAAATCTGCGGAAAATTCAGGGTAACTTGATGGTGCGTTCGATCGCCAACAACAATACCATTGTTAACGTAGATGAATAACAAGAACACAAAACCTACGACGAGGTAGCTCCAGGTTTTGCTTAAAATGGTGATGAGAAGTTCGAGAACGGCTTTCCGGTTTCGTTTCGTGTTCGTGTAGACGAGGTTGAAGAACGTCTGTAACAGGACCAGGTCCTGTTTCCTCTGAGACTTGACATTCTTTTTCTGGATTGCCATCCACTGAAGGATGGTGTGCTGCATCGCGATGCCGACCATGAAGGCCACCCACACGATGTTTGTCTGGCGGAACATGACGGCGACGACTCCTGCCGACGCAGCCAGAATGCTGCACTGTTTCAAATGGAGCAAGTACATCAACAGCGTGAAGAAGGTCGAAGCGACGTCCGTGTAATAAAGGAAGGTGAAAAAGTAGAGAACAGGGAAACTGCCAAGAGTTACGGCAACAAGGAATGTGTAGTTGCTGTTCATTTTCTGAAAAAGAAATAAAAATTAATATTATTTTCAGAATTTTTAAAATGAGAACTGGGATTTTATTTTCTTTCTGGTCGTCAAATTCACGTTTCGAACGATACTTCAGGTGCATCTTTTCGAATTTTAGGTTCTTTTAGTCGAACTTGGTAATCTTTATGTTGATAACTTGGACAACTTGGTCATTTAAGTCGAAACGTTTCAGCTGACGTAACCTCCAACCTATTTCAGGTGCATCTTTCTGAACTTAGGAACCTAATAGCCAAACTTTATGTTAAACTCAGGAATCTACAGAATTTTGAAATGAACCCTTTATTTAATTCACTTTGGTAGATTGTTCTCATTCTGTCAGCCATGACCGGGTAGAAGTGTTATGTAATTCTTAGCACTTGTAAAGATTGAACCTTCAACCTCCAGAAGACTGTCACTTAAAACTGATTGTTAACCAACACCCTTAGCCATTAAGCCAAATCCCATCCATTCACTGTAAAGGTACCCAGATGCTGGAGAGTTTTCTACTCCAATAGCTTTTTTCCTTGAGCTTCCAGCCTTTGGAACTCCCTTCCTGCTCCCCGTCTGTACCGACATGCAGAAATTTAAAACTAATGTGAACAAGCATTCTCGCTACACGGCTCCCAACTTAAGATGACCCCCTAAACTTTCACCCTAATTCCACGTAGCTCCTTACGTCTAGTGGCAACTTTCCTTGTTTGAGGTGAACTAAGTTTAAAAAAAGAAAAAAAGTAGGTTAAAAAGATAAAATATTTTCGTTAGATCGATGGCTTTGTGGATATAGCATTCACTTTCAGTCCGAACATTTTATGCCATTTTCAGGGTTCGAATCTCACACTAGACAGTGTTCTTTTTTGTTTTGTTTTAGCATTCAAGTTTTTTTCTTACTAATTTTGATAATCACCATAAACCTGAATTTTTTTTTTTTTAGCATTCAAGTTTTTTTCTTACTAATTTTGATAATCACCATAAACCTGAATTTTTTTTTTTTTTTCTTAAATTGATGAAAAATATTTTATAGATGTTCTAATTTCTTATCTTGGCTACAAAAATTCAAGAAAAGTTGAGAAACTCGAAATAGACGGGTACTTCGGCTAATAATTTATGAGGCAAAGAGCAGGATGATGCATTACTTTATCCTAAAACTGTGAAAGAGTTTATCAATAGATAATGTGTTAATATTACTTTGTGGTTGTCTACGTGGCTTTATCTGGTATCTGGACGCTCCACGTGTGGAACACAGGTCTGAGTCACTATCTTGTCTTTTTCTTGATTAGCTGGAAATACAAAGTTGACACCCCAAAAATGTCACCCATGGAATCATTATAAAATTCACAATCCTTTCTGCAATCTAACTATATTTAGTAGAAATAAATTTTAATCTATGGTTGACTTGTTCGCCAAATTTCAGTTATGAATGTCCAACAGTCTTTTTGTTTTATCACCATTCAATGATAAGCACACCAGAATACGACGTGCAAAATTGCCAATAACTGACGCACTCTTCTTTTGGCACTGCCTTGGTTTCGGCTGTGATGGCCCTTCTTCAGTTCAGGAACCTTTATTCATTTAATACACCATTCAATAAATCCTGGGCCTAACTAATGAAATACTTTTTAAGCAAAATTTTACTTTATTCCTCAATATAGTCTCCTTCTGATTCCAATGCTTCTCTAACAATTCAATGCCTTTTTTGTAGAACAGTTAGTTTTGGGCCTGAAAATATGATGCAATCCTATAAGATGGAGTACTGCTGCCACATCTGGAGAGGTGCCACTCAGAGCACCCTTTCTTGGCTTTACGGAGTATAAAATCGACTTAAAAATCTAGTGGGGAATGATCCCTTTTCTCGCAGAAGAGACGTTGCTTGTCTTTCTCTACGTTATCAGGAAGACAATAACAGCAAGAACTATTCTTGTTACCACAACTGTAAAGAACTTTCCTTTCTTCATCAGTGTGCCTTACATCAAACAGAATTTCCATGAACAAAGTTTCTTTCCAAGAACTTCTCAAGTGTGGGACATATTACCATAGGACTACTTCCCTGCAGACTACATGAGCGTCTTCAAATCCAATGTCAACAAATATTTGTCAACAACCATCCTCATAAGTAATACAATTGTGTTCATTCCATTTTTCATTTTCAATCCTCTCATAATACACTTCATCATTCAACTGACAATCTATCCATCTCATTAAACCTTATCCTAGAGTAGCTTTTAGCCTTGATAACAAAAAAACAAATAAAAACTACAATAGTCAGATTTTGATCTTACGATCATACGGGTATGATTTTATCTGTGATTTCCCCAATCACTTAAGTCACCACTCGGAGCAGATGGATTACCTGGTTACATTTTGAGTGAGCTTTTGTATAACTATGCCCGCGGATCTGACTGACCACTGTACCCTAAAGGCATGTGCCATGGTTCTTCTTATGGGTCGTGTCGGGATTTTAGTGTAGTACACAGTTTTCATACATAATAAAGACAACACAGGTACAGACATTGTATACTTACAACTTGTTGGACATGGGTGTGTGTGTGTGTGTGTCATTAGGGTCTTGTCGCTAGTGTCTCTACATCGGAGTTAAATCTCCCAGTGACTGTTGAGTGTCCTCACATGATTATTTTCTTCTAACAGCCAGCATCTCACGAATATATTTACTTTTCGCCGAAAATCAAGGTGTCCATTTTTTTTTCTCAGTTTACTTTCACCGGAAACTAGAGATGTCCGTTTATCCAACATTTTTCCAAATTCTCTATCTTGACACACACACCCGGCTATTAACTGCTGAATGCAATCGTATCGCTGGTTTGTAAAGTACAATGGGCCCGTCGCTTTTAATGTCTTTCTGTAATGTCTTTTTATTTTCATTCATTTCCTAACTAATCATTTCTGGTCCTAGTAGTGTGGGGGGGAAGGGATTTCATAGTATCACACTTGACCATCAGCCGCAGGCATTCCATAGTAACAAGAATACAAGCTTTCTTCCTATATAGCACAAAACTACTGGCTCAGAACTATAGGCATATTCCCTATATACCATATGTCTGCCTGTGCTGCCTCTCACTAACTGTTTGAAAATACTGGCTTCCTGACCAAAAATGCACCAAACATTGATGCTATTGTTTTTTTTTCCTTTCCCTTTGCAAAACTCTAAATCATGTTCTGCAAAGTCAAAAATAAAAACAACAATTTTCTTCTACAAAACAACCAAACCAAACACCATGAATAAATATTTAAAGATATATAGAACTTGAAGCATAAAAGCTTTTACCAAAATGACCGAATTCGGCATTAAATAACCCGAAATGGGTTGATATGCCATAAAGCAATACAACCAACCAAACAACTAATCACTAACTACTAATTCAAAAGTACCCTTTCTCTAACTAACCCAATTGACCAACCAGAGCCCTTGCTAACCTTTATCCCCACCCCCTTTTTATTAACAACTTTGCCCAATGATTACAAAACAAGCCAGATGAACTACTTACAGGATGCATCTGTTTTAATAGCAAAAAAAGCACCGCAACATTTCCAGTCGAGAAGAAGAGATTTGTACAGCGTAAGGCATATGTCGTACAGAATATGTCAGCTTTGAAAGATAACAGTTGAGCCGGCAAAGCTAACATCAAATATGACGTGAAGTACAAACCAGGAAGGGTAGTTATCATCGGATCCCACTGAAAAAGATAAAAAATTTAAAAATTAATGAAATTATGACAATGTGCCATAAACTGCACTCAAAAGTAATAAGAGAAAATAATATTTGAAATGGAAATGGAAAATTATGAGAGATTCACTAAGGATCAAACCTGAAAAATTGACCTGCCAATTTTTTATTAAAATTCAAGAGAATTAGGAATAACAGATTTTGCTTTTCTCGCCCTCTTAACCACCATAAGTTCCTCATATATCGGCTTGTTAACAATAAGTAAGAATTCACAGGTGGTCTCTATTTCAGAAATGATAATTTAAAACAGCAGTGCTCCACTGTGGGAATCTGAATGTAAAAGATTACACTTTTCAAAAATGTCATTTATGAATTTAGATTGCTGGGCGGGTTGTAACCAGAATAATAGGAATAGATAAAATCGGTTTTCAAAACCGAATTAACCCATCTGTGAACCTGCCCTAGATAGCAGTTATTATGGAAGACCACTCTCTATTTGAGAGGAATAAAATGATCAAGTTTGTCCAGTTGTATCAAATAGTTTCTTGGAAAATTCATATAGCAATAGAATTCTATCTAAGATACGAATGTTTGTTTTTTTACAGCATATCAACCACTTTTAGGAAGGGGGTTATTTAATGACTAAACATCTATTGGCTATTGCAAATAATTCAGTGCACACAAGTTGCTATGAGAAAGAAGTATAAAGAAATACTTAGAGAAAGGTTAGTTTGGAAGTCAATTTCTAAAAGCCATCCAACACATGCCAGCATGTACAATGAACATTAAACCGATGATGATGATGGGTGTGTAAATTGTGGATTCATGGCTTTTTCAATATTAGTCTGTAACAGAACTGATAAGATTTGACTCGGAATGGTCAATTCCACAATCTATGACTGTAACCATTAATCTACAACCCCTCCCTTTCCCAGCATTGTTTAGTTCTAACCAAAGATCAGTCAAAGATATTTGTAAAAAAAAAAATAATACAATATATATTTATGTGTGAAAAAAGACAGACGGAAAACAGGTTAAAATGCAGGAGAAAAACAAGAGATTTGACCGGTTTCGTTCGTATTAACGTCTTCAGAAAAAGTGAAGATTTGGAAACAATTTTATTTTGAAGGCACACACATGGGAGAAGGAAAAGATGATCGATTGTGTGAACCCCACTCGTGCTAACAGATCTTGCCAGACTGAACACTCTTCAGCCGTAGTAGCAATAAAAAAAATATGTTTAGCATCATCTACTGTCAACTAGATGGTCGCAGGTTCGATCCCCGGTTGAAGCAGTTCTATGTCTAGACACACCAAATAACTGTGAGGCAGTATGTCTGTCGCTGACTATATATGTGTGTATTTTGACGATTTAAATCATTTTTCAATATATATATATTGATATTACGGGTGAAATAGCCCTTCTAAAAAAAAAACACAGATTTATTCCGTCTTATCAAACGGAATAAATCTGTGTTTTTTATATATATTTATGTGTGTGTGTGTGTGGGGGGGGGTAGAAAAAAAGACAAATGGAAAACAGGTTAGAATGCAGGAGAAAAACAAAAACAAGAGATTTGTCCGGTTTTGTTCGTATTAACGAACGTCTTCAGAAAAAATGAAGATTTGGAAACAATTTTATTTTGAAGGCACACACATGGGAGAAGGAAAAGAAGATCCGATTTGACCATATGAGAAGACTTTTAGCAACATTGAAATACGATTTGACAAGTAGGTGACATATTCTTCTTTTTTTCTTTTATCTTATATTTTTTCTTTTTGCACCTACCGAGCTAGTATAGGGGAGGCAGTAGGCAGAAGGGGTGAAGGCGATGAGAGGGAAGAAGACAGAGAAACTAGTCAGGATAAGCACACATAAAGTGGAAGATATATATATATATATATATATATGTATGTACAGAGTAATCTCCTAAACTAATGAACGGATCATTATGAACTTTGGAATGTAAATTCTTGGCAACCTGGTGAGCACATTATTTCTTTTGTAAATTTTACCAAACTCGCACCAAAAAAAACTTAAAATAAGTTAGATACAAAAAAGAATTGCTCTACATCAATTTTTGAGTTATATTAAATAATACATTTTAAAAGGATCAGTGCATGCACGTGAGCGTCAATAATATGTGTGTGCTTGATAAAATCTCAAACTATTGAACTTATTATAGATTATGGAATATGTATTCTAGGTAATAGTGTGAGTAATGCGGGCACATTATTTTTTTTTTTGTAAACTGCCACCAAAATTGTACCATAACCGCCCCCCAAAAAAAGAAACAACATCCAAATTTAAAACTAATGCTATATTTATTGCTTATATCCGTCCTGAGTCAGATATTCTACTCGTATACATGTAAAATACAAAAATTGTGTCAGTCAATCCTCTTTTTATATTTTCCCCTTCCAATGCAGACCTAAAACTAAATATACATCACTGTAGACTGATTGGGATTTTTTCTTGTTTCATGATACATAAACCCTAACGATGGAGACTAGAAAGGGGAAGAATAGCGGATCCCAGTGCACGCCCACACCAAAATGGAAAGAAGCTGATTGGATGAAAGTGTTGACCAATGAGATTGGATGTGAGGAGCCTAACAAGTCTATCATTAGTTAGGTTGCAATAAAAATTAATTAATAAAATTGAGGTGAGGAAACTGGCAAAAAGACTAAAGAATTAACTAGCTCTGTCGAACCCCTATTTCAGTTTGGGGTCAGTTTCCATATCAGTAGAAGATTTTTGCATCTTAGAGAGAATCTCTCAATTGTAATGGGAGAGTATGTTTCTCAGAGAGGCTTCTGAACTCGCTACTCCAAAAATGGACTCTCCGACAAAGCGGTAGAAAACTCAGAATTTTTAATGTCAAACTTACAATGTCCGTGGAGTGTTTTATTTCATACTAGCTTTGCCCACTCGCTATGACTTTGTAATTTAATTCATATTCAGTATTTGAAATCATTGAAAAAGACAAAACTAATCGATAAGACAAAAAAAGAAGACAAAACTAATCGATAAGACAAAATTAAATTAATTAAAAAGTAGAAATCACAAAAATTAGAGGATTTTTC
The DNA here is from genome assembly GCA_963556195.1 of Sepiola atlantica. NCBI lineage: Eukaryota > Metazoa > Mollusca > Cephalopoda > Sepiida > Sepiolidae > Sepiola > Sepiola atlantica. Next base: position 15,789,035 of record OY744539.1, read on the forward strand.
CTTCAATGAAAAATCAGTCAAGCAATCGAGATGTTATTATATGGCAGAATAATTAGGACCCTACGTAGAAATGAGGTAGAGAATTAAGACTAGTATATATTCAACCCAAATCGGCCATCCCGGCGAAGGAAAGGAAGTGGCGTCAGTCGTCTGGCAAAAAGCGTGTTAGTTGTCAATTGCAATTATCACCACATAAAGACTCACGCGTACCAGATGCTTTTGGAATTCGGGCAGAGTCCTAATCACTAGTGGACTGGTGGGGGTGTCAACACTTGGGAGACAGAGAGAGGCGGAATGATGGCTTTTCTTTAGAGATAAGGTCTAAAGGAGAAATTCAAATTGTCCGTGTCCCACAACCCTAACCCACTCCGAGAGAGAAAGACTCAAGGAATAAGAGATGGGAGAGAGAAAGAGAGTAAGTCAGTATACCGTACACCACCCACCCCCGGGAGAGAAAGACGGACCATAGAAGTGGGTTGGAAAGGGAAATACACGTTTTCGGTTTTGGGTTTAGAATGAGCTGAGATCTCGGCCCGAAAACTATAGTTATCTATAAACACGAGAGTTCTTAGTCAAGGGAGATAATCAAATATTTACTTTCCTGTCTTATATGCACATAAGATAAAGATAAACGAAGGTGTTAATAATTTTACTGTGGAGTTGATAGGCCAAATGTTTGACTCCTAGTCCTTAATTTTAAGAAGTCCAACTATGAACTAGCGTTTTTTCAAGGTAATGTGAATTCTACTCTGGTGGTCCTGGTGTTTAACTCGTCCGTCATGTTGCAGCTGGATCTGTTGGCGTCTCGTTCCATTACACTCCACACAAAGAAGTCAAGGGAGTTGTAGTCGGGCGAGCTAGAAGGCCAGACGTCAGGTGAAGTGTAGTCGACAAAGTTTATGACACCCAGGCCTAAGTCTTCCGGCTGGTATGGCGGGTGCTAAATCTTGCTGTCACAGGTACGGCCTACCTGCAGGTACCCGGTCAATCCAGGGTTTCACTACCTCACTCAGAGCATGGATGTAGCCATCAGTGGTCAGCCTGAGGCCGTCAAGAAAGAAGTGGGAGTAACATGACATCACCTTCACTGAACTTCAGCAACAAATTCCGTTATTCTGACGGCATCAGAACATCAATCGTTCGTTCTTTTCTCTCTGATGTCGCCTCGTAGTTAAATCCTGAATCTTTCAATTCCTTTACGACCTTTTCTACCATCATTTTGCTTATGCAATTAGGAAGTCTGAAATCTATTTGTCATTCCAGTGCAGGTTCCAAGAAGAACTTGTGTTGCTTCCACAAATATGGAGGTTCAAAATTAACCATAATCAATTATTCTGAAAAAGAATAGAAATATAATACCTGTTTTCATGAAAGTAAAAAAAAAAATGCATAAAATATGCAGTTAAAAATTGTGAACAATATCGTCAGCATCTTGTATATGTAAACAAAAAACAGACAAAAACTGATTCTGTTTCATGTTAATTCTTTTTTTTTTATGTAAATCACTCCAGACAAGGCATCAAGCCACTTGATATAACAAGCTAAAAAAAAAAAAAAATAGTATTTCAAGGTCAAAACTAGCTGACGATAAGTGTTAGATAGATCGATTATGACCTAGAAAACAGCAATTTTTCCCCCTTTGTCAGAAACATCGTTCATGGAATGTGAGGACTAAAAGACAAAATAAGGGAAGCAAGAGTGACGAGGTTGTCGAAAGTAAAGCCAAGGTCCACTTTCTACTCTCTAATACTACTACTACTGCGTCGAGTTTGGATGAATAACTTCCCTTTGATCTAGCACATGCATATAGGCAGTGTTACAGCCATGCTAACTAATGGAAGGGGCAAGCACAATTATATAGAAGATAGAAATCCCCTAGAAAGAGGAAAATTCCCCTGCTCAGTTTATGAAAAGGGAGTCGGGTGCGACTCAATTTTTAATGGTATTTGTAAGAATTGGGTACACAAGAAGTGCAGTGGCATTACAAGTTGAGAGATGATAACCAGTTCATGTTTAAGAAGTGTAAAACAATGGAGACGGATGAGAACTCGGATGTGGAGAAAGTATATTTGGATGGCAAAGCTATTGAGGTTATTCAGAAGTGATGTTACCTTAATAATGATACCATTGGAGTACAGGGAGGAGCAGGTGCTAGTGTGATTGCAAGACTTAGGAGTGGATGGAGTAAGTTCAGCAAATTTCTGTCATTACTAACAAGCAGAGCATTACTACTGTCAAATAAGGAAAGAGTTTACTGGGCTTGTGTATGTAGTGTTACGATGTATAAAAGTGAAACCTGGCCAGTGAGGGTTGACCATATGCATTGCATGTGGGTTATTTCATGTCACATCATCCAGGACTTGAAACCCATATCCTCAGATTTTGTTGTAACTTGCACCAAAGATAGACATCATAAAAACTAAGAAATCCTGAAAATTTGAGGATGCAACTCCAAGCGGTTTCAGATTGAGAGCAGTTTCCGTTTCGCGTAAATCGCGCAAGATGTCTTCCGGGCGACATTTTAATTACATTTTCTTGAATATTTTCAGTTTGGAACATGATGTGATGCTGAAAATTCACACAGATATGTTCTTCAACCAAAGGAACCCAAAAATGACATCAGCTTTGCTCAGAAATGAAGCCTTCTATGAGATTTTATCAAATTTTGAAATTTTTTACATGTGCACCAATATGGGGCAAAAAAATGATGTAGCTGATATGGTAACGGGGTTTTTTTTCTTTTGGAGATTCATTTAGACACTATGAAGTACCTCTGGACCAAAAATGGTAAATAATACTTTTTTTGTTCACTCAGTGTCTATTCAAAGTTATGTCTTTTCCCGAGGGTTCAGAAATACCCTATTGGGGGAAGCAACTAATGTTGTGTATGTGAGATTAAGTTGGAGGGACCGTTCATCTAAATTTATATAAAATTCACATTGAAATAAGTTTTAGAAAGTAAAAGTTAAATAGTAAAAGATAATACAGTCTCACAGTGATCAGATATTTACCATAAAAGCGGACTTAACAATAAAAACCAACATACGACAACATTATCGACATACTGATATTTTCTTTATGCCACTGAAATACAGAAATCGTTATTTCATACTCCTCATCAGTTATCTTGTATGTTCTTCCTGTATATGTTGTATGGGAGACAACACAAAGAATTTTCTTGATTGGAAAAAACCATGTATCATAAATTTGCGGCCAATTGAATGTCTTGCGTAGTCCATGAAGGTGCATGAACTTGACGGTTACATCACCTTCCTCTGCATTGATTTCATTCACAATGCCAATCCACCAGAAAGAATTATAAACACAGGTTACATATTGCATTGGTGAAATGTCAGAGATTTCAAGAATTGAAGGCAAGTTAAAATCATGGTCGTCTGTATATGATTCATCCTCGCTGGTCAGCTTATGACCAATGTTCGATGTTGACAACGGGGCAAAATGGTGGCTGCTTCTGCTTCCTGGTACTGTGTTTCCCCTGGCAAATCTCGCCTCAAGAAACTTTCTCACCTCCTCCATAGTTTCCATACTAATATCAAAGAACTTGATTGCAGACATCTCCAGGCAGACTTCTAGCATGGCTTTATAATCCAGGATTTGATTATTCAGAGGACGTTGAAGCGACGTTTAGCCACATGCCGTTTTACTGAACCACCGATTCCATCACAAGGGGATTTTCCATGGCTTGTAGCAAAGAAAACCCACTCTGCATCAGTCCCAAAGTCCTGTTTATGCAGACATAAATTTATGAAGTTTTTATAATTTTTATATTGACCCTCTTAAGCCATCACTGAAGTAAGTAATTTTGTTAACATGGGGCAATAATGCACGAATGTAGTGAACTGTCATTGTCTGGGTTTGATACACGAATGCAGTGTCGTGGGTGTTGTCATTAGAAATAAAACACAATGAAAGATTTCCATCAGAATCTCGGTAGTAAAGCAGTGCAGGGTGCAATATTCCTTGCTCCAATGAAAACTTTGGATTTCGTCTTGTATGAGAAATTGATAATTTTCTGCAAAGTCTACAAGGACAAAAACCTCATTTGAACAAAGATTCTCTTTCTTTTTAGTCAAGTATCTAGTTTGACATTTTGTTATATATGAGTGTCGTGTGAGATTGTCGATTTTGTCAATCAAGAAATCTTTGTATTCTTCATACGCTGTTGTACGAGTACTTAATGTGACACGGTCAGTTGCGTCCCATTGACTAAAATGAAATTCATCATCTGGATTCACATCAACCAGCTTTTCATCCAAGAACTTCTGCAATGCTTCTCTGCCAGGACATGCCTCACAACGGTGCATCATGCATTCCTTGTTGGAAGAATCACAAACTAGTTTTGAGATCAAATCCTTGTAAGTGACGTCCCAACCGATGGTGTCTACAAGAAGTTTTGTATTCTGATGTACACTACACACACAAACAGAATTGGTACCTTTAGATCCAGCTAATACACACCACTTTGGATGCAACTGAGAAAATTTAGAAAACCCCACCTTGACATTGGGATACTTCATACAGCATACAATTCATCCAGGTTACATAGTATTAAATGCTTTTGTTTGTGAACACCCTTTGCAATACTAACATAGTCCTTTTTGCCTGGCATTTGACGGCTGTATTCATCATTTTCATACATGTGTACTACCAGTTCTGCTGTCTCTGGGGAGAGTTTTTTTCCCTTTTTAGGGGCAGACTTTGAGAGAATACCACTCACATTCTTCAGTTGTCTGGCAGTTCGAACAACGTACTCTGACACCTTGAAGAATTTGGAACAATATTCACAAGACCACGAATCAGGAGCAAGTATCATGATTTGGATTTGATCTGGAGTCGAGGCTTTTTTTTTTATTTCTCCTTCATCAGATAATGTAATCTATCCAATTCTAATGCTTTCTCTTTGATTTTTTTTCAATATGCACTGATTCTGACACAGTCAATTCTTCAGCGTCGACTTTGTATACAGTCGACAGGTCGCTTTTGAGTGTTCCAATCACTTGTTCTAATTTCCTTTTGGCACTATGAACATGACTATGAGGAGCAACACCATGTAAAGCGACAGGAGAAATGTCCATGGATTTCAGACTAATATTCAAGTTTTTTTTGTGGAGTTTGCAAAAGTTCACTGGTGTAGTCTGCATCTATCCTGTTTGTATCAACGATCAGTCTCACATATTTCATCATCACAAAGAATGTGTTCTGGTGTTACATTGTACCCTCTCACCTCCAGCTCATTTGCCATCACCAATGATATCAGCCGTACGCCTTTGACTTTACTTTTATGTTGTAACAATCCACCGCGGCACTTCTTTGAGGCCTTGGCTCTATGTTCAAACACATTTCCAAAATATTTTTTGTGATGAAAGCAGATGGTTGATAACTCGCCTTTATGTTCCTTGAACACAGCTCTCTACAACAACGTCTTTGTTCAAGTCTGACAGATTCTCAATTCCTTCGGAACAATCATAGTCTAATTTGTGACATTCCAAATTGAGTTCGACACCAACGGAGCAAGCTTCATCAGTCATCTTATTTTCTTTTGTTTACTGTTGAATTGAAGACAAAACAATAAAATAGGATATATAGAGATAATCAGGTAACTTAAGTTTGATAGCAGGGGATGAGTAAGCAGTTAATGAACAGATTTATATACATTTTTCCAGTGAATTGAAAGGAAAATCAACATTTAAAATATTCATAAATTTGTGCCTACCTCAAATTCTTCTATATTTTCTACAGTTAATTTCTTGGTATAAGAATCAAGTGCTGCCTAACTTTCTTGCCTGCATAATGGAATAAACAAATTGCACCAACCACTATTATATATTTTAATTAGGTATAGATAATGTTTTTCATTTAAAATTATTTTAGGATTGTTGCAGTACATTATGGTGAACTAATCCAGCTCCATTGCATATGGGACAAGTTTTGCTGAAAAAATTAACCACCAACTAATGCAGGCATAATAGGCAAAGAAAAACTTTGTTATACAAGAAATATGATCAATATTTAAGCAGCTATTGTGGTTCAGTAGCCAAAATAGTCATAATCATTGGATTCTTGTGACATTGGACCAAAGCGCCGTTGTGCATGGGACATTTTGACGGTGTTTCGCTCAGTCATTTTACAATGGATGGTGTTAACAACCCAAAACTTTTTACCTTAGTAAAAACTGCTATGCAGTTATTAAATAAACACAAACAGTGCTAACTTCATCTATCTTATAAGTCATAAGTAAAACCATTCAACATTTATTCTCAGTTAAAATTGATGAGAATAACCCATGTAGATAATGTTGTCGTGTGCTGGTTTTTGTTGTGAAGTCAGCTTTTATTGTAAATATCTGATCACTGTGAGACTCTTTTAACGTTTACTTTCTGAAACTTATTTCAATGTGAATTTAATATAGATTTTGATCTCGCATATCCAAACTAGTTGCTTCCCCCAATAGGGTATTTCTGAACCCTCAGAAAAAGACCTAACTTTGAATAGACACTGTGAGTGAACAAAAAAAGTATTATTTACCATTTTTGGTCCAGAGGTACTTCATAGTGTCTAAATGAATCTCCAAAAGAAAAAAACCCGTTACCATATCAGCTACATCATTTTTTTGCCCCATATTGGTGCACATGTACAAAATTTCAAAATTTGATAAAATCTCATAGAAGGCTTCATTTCTGAGCAAAGCTGGTGTCATTTTTGGGTTCCTTTGGTTGAAGAACATACTTGTGTGAATTTTCAGCATCACATCATGTTCCAAACTGAAAATATTCAAGAAAATGTAATTATTAAAATGTCGGCCGGGCGACATTTTGCACGATTTACGCGACACGGAAACTGCTCTCAATCGGAAACCGCTTGGAGTTGCATCCTCAAATTTTCAGGATTTCTTAGTTTTTATGATGTCTATCTGTGGTGCAAGTTACAACAAAATCTGAGGATATGGGTTTCAAAATCCAAAATTTCTGGATGATTTGACATGGAATTACCCATAGAGAGAAATGATGAGAATGATATGATAGATGTGTAATGTGAGTCTTAAAGACAGGCTTAGATCTGATGACCTCAGAGGAAGATTAAATCTGGACAGTATAGACATATGTGCAAAACAGGAGATTTTGATGGTATGGCCACGTTGAGAGAATGGATGGGAGTTCTTGGGTTAGTAGATGTAAAACAGTTGAGGTAGCAGGGTCAGTAGACCAAAGAAAACATGGGAGGAAATGATAAGAGTTGAGAGAAAAAGTGATATAGACCTGGCTAGAAATAGGTTAGTTTGGATGCCAGTATGCAAAACAGACATTAAAGTGGAGATGTCGATGCTGCTGATTATGATGGATAGATAGATGAAGAAAGCAAACAGAATTTCTATCAGGGCAAAGTTAGACACAAAGCCGATTTTTAATGTGGGGAATATCTAGCGCCCCATAAAGAGATACTCTGAACTGGGACAAAAAATATCAATTACCTCAGTCTCGAACGATTTCGATCTTCTGACTAAGAACAGATACTACACTACAAAAATGTCGTCCAAAATAAAAGACCCCGCGTCATAATATTTAGATGTGAGTGTGTAAAGATAGGCTTAGTTTTGTAAATTTCCACATTGGGTTAAAAATTAGGTAGAATGGAATTTTCCAAGTAGAAGTTGTACAGGCTACGTGTCCTGGCAGTGTCAGCCTGTCCATATTGCTTGGTATTCATCAAGCATACCCTATGCAGACACGGCGTGACACTAGGTCGGTCTAATGTGTTTGGAGGGGGGGAAGTGTGCTTTCAATAATCAAGGGTCATTTATAAAAATTTCTGGGTTCATTGATACAACAGAGGAGCGGTCGAATAATACTCTTTTCTGTGGTTCATAAATATCAACTATAATACTTGACTTTTGCCGATGAAATTACTTTCTTCAACAGTTTAAAGGTTTTAAAATCATTTTTAAATTTCACATGGTAACGGAAACAATTTTTTTTTTTTTGTAAATGTTTTCTTTGTTCTGAATTCCATTTTGCCAAAAAACAAAAATTCAACATGGCAACGTTAACATAATCTTTGGAAAAAAGTGACACTGCGATACATGTGGAATCATTACAATTGGTGCATTTCATTAACCTGACCACTAACCCTAAATTCAGAGTGGCGTACTGCCATCTTGAACTTAGGGTTAGGTTGGGTTAATGAAATGGGTTTTTATTTTACTATTTTCGTTTTATTTTTCAGAAGGATTCCAATTATAGCGATTCTACATTCGGTTTTCGTGGTGGCGTAATAAACTTTACATCGTGTTTTTTTGCAATATGGAATTTAGGAGGCCACTAAGCTGATGTGGCGAATGGGTAGATAAGATCTTTTTCTTTTTCGATTGAACCAGCAACGAGAGAGCAGTGGGTGTTGATAGCTACTGTCCTCCTCCATAGGGAGGGGTTTGGGTGTTTTATGCGTATACACGTATGCTATAAAGAAAAACTAAAACCATAAAGAGATTTTTAAAACCTAATTGCATTTGTTGCGTTTCTTTATTAATAATGTTTATGAAATGTGTTATTGTTAAATGTGACCAGCTGATTCTGCTGCTGAAATGGACGAGCTGTCGCGATTGAAGACCACCCCAGCTATGTTACACCTGGACAGTTTTTTGCTGAACAAATTTGAAGCGGTGAATTGTTCACTTACTTGATTTATCGTGAAATTTTAATAATCAAGGAATTTTACTGTCCCAAATTTGTTCAGATAAAATCCGGGTCCATTTTTCAAGACATGATGAACAGAAGACCCTTTCTCTTAATTACAGAAAAAACAATTCTTCATAATCTTGTTTACTGAATAAATTTTACCCTTTCCCCTCCACACACACACTGTCAACAAAATAATAACAATAAGATTCTATTTTTTTTTATGCCATTACACGTCAACACCCTGGAACAGTCCCGAGTATTGATTTACTCCTCTCCAGGAGTTAGGCACAAGGCCAGTTTTTATTTTACTCCCACAAGTAAGATGTGACCCAAGGTCGGGTCGGGAAAGTAGGGTTTAAAAATTGCCTGGGCAGCCCCGTCTGCATTCCCCGGTAGGGGCGCCTCAGGCAGTAAGCAATAAACTTACTCCTCCCCAAAGAGGGGAGGCGAAGCCTGGGAGGGTGGACCTCTTAGAACTGCACAGGACAGACCCATAGATCGGCGTAAATCAAGCCCCGAAGGCCAAGACAATACCAGTCTATGGGGTGCAGTATCCATCGGAACAGATCTAGTCCCGAGTAGGATACATCCCTGACAATCAGTCTGACAGAGTTTTGGTTATTTTTGAGTAGGTGATGAGCTTGCATTCGTTGGTCTGAGGTATTGTTCTGTGTAGTTCTAGGAGGTCCACCATCCCAGACTTTACCTTCTATCTCTTTGAGAAAGGGTTAATATATTGCTAATCACCTGTATCGCCCCTACCAGGAGATGTCGACGGGGCTGCTCAGAGTGCACTTCTAATGCACTAGCTTTTTAAAGCCTTATCTGACCTTGTGTCTAATCTCCTAGAGAGGTCAATACCGACATGTTAACACCCTAAAAAAGGTTTTAGACTTTAAAGTGGAGGTTCATTTAACTACCTTCATGACCAGAAAGTATTATTGATCACAGTTCTTAACATAGCATATGACAGAACGAGTAACCACTTTTTGCATTTTCAAAATGGCTACCATTTTTTTTTCTTTTCAGAACTACTAGTATACTATAGATTTTTATTTTTTTTATTATACTGCCATCCCGGACTTAGGGTTAGCGTTGGGGTTAATGAAAGGCATGTTCTTTTAAGGGTCCTGTTTTTTTAACTGCTAAAAAAGAAAAAGAAAAAAAAATTTTTTTTTCAGCAGACCTAAAATCAGCAGACACCCCTTCTCCACACACGCAGACAATAAAATAAATTTTTTCTTATATATTTTCTTTAAACATTTTCAAGATATTGCACAAAAAATACATGGGATCTCATTTTTCCGGGCAAAGGGTAAAATTTTATAGCTTTTTACTATTTTTTTTTTTAATTCTCAAAAATCTAGATTTTTACACCTGCCAGCATCTTATATTTCTATAAAGCTGCTATTTGCTCGTGTATGCAGTCATGCTGCCACATCTGAACTAGTGCACGAACCATTAGCCGCTCCTTCTTGGACCGGGGGCAAACATAGAATTTTTAAAACAATATGTCAGGCACTGTTTGCCAAGTTTCAGCCCTGTCACATCGCCGCAGTAGCACCCCTGTGCTTGTTTTACAAGCATTTCACGGGATGCGCTCCGCTGAACTTACTGCACTCAACGTAAATGCCCACCTGATTAAATTAAATTTGTTTGCTTTTTACAGACTTAATTTTTTTTTATTTTACAAATATTTGATTTTTGCGGAATCATAAAAATTAATATTTGCAAAATTTAACTTACATAGGAAACTAAGTTAAATCTTATTTACGTCATGTAAATAATTTAGAGTGAAATGGGTTTCGGCAATTTATTTCTATAGGTACAACTGGTATATAAACCATGTTTCAGTAAAAAAAAAAAAAAATTAATATAAATAAATAAAAATTAATGTTATGGTACGTGTTATCATACACGTGAAATGTCGAATTGAAAAATACTTTTTGTATCCGCCAGAATTTGTCTCACGTGACTCAAATGAACCAATCAATCGCAATCATTTAAAAATAGAGAATCGTCTTCATTATTAAAGTCACGTGAGACAAATCCTGGCGGATAGTGGCGTATACAAAAAGTGCTGTCGAAAAATATAGTCACCATCTTTATAAACAAGCCGAAGCGAGGCCAAGAGGACACAACTCAAGTTTATAATTTTCCCGTTAAGGACAAGGAACTTTATTTTACCATTTTTTTTGTTGTAAATATGAACCAAACTGTTTGTTTTTTTAAGCCCTAAACTAACCCTAACCCAAGTTTTAGTTCAGTAAAAGTCGGTTTGGTTCGTATTGTGTAGAAGCACCTTGTTTTAGTTGAAATTTTGGTACTGATATTGATCCTGAACCAGCTTTCGTGACGTTCGACTCGGAATCGTTCGGCTGTCCTACGCAAACGGCCGAGTGTTGACGAGCTGAAGCAGCGAGCAGCCGATAACTTTGTTACAAAGTGAAAATAAGTGCTTTCGAAGACGGATTTTTTGCCAGGAAGTTTTTTTGAAGGAAATAAACCCAAAATGAATTACGAACAGCTTTGCACTGCAGTATCATCGCGAGCAAGTAAGAATAAATAATAAAATTAAAAAAATATGTCGTGATAAAAGTAATTTTGGTACTTTTTTTTTTTTCAAAAAAAAATTCCTTGTAAATAAAAATACAGTATTCATTTTATAACAGTAACCTCACTATGTTTTTTCCTGTTGTTTCTTTCAAAAAAATTAATGTAAATATGTTTAATTTTCTTTGTTGTTTCTTTAAAAAAATCCTTACCCTAACTCTAAACCTAAACCCTAACACTTTGGAGAAGTTTAAGTCCCAATTACAATTTTGGTTGTCTGGGCCGGGGTGGTTGGTCGGTGAAGACTATTCCTGGTCCTTGAGTGATCTGAACTGTCTGAGTTCTGACAGTCAGCGGATGGTACTGACTAATACCTTCTCCGTCTCACCGGTGATTCGTGATGTGATTCCGGTGATGAATGTCGAAGAATTTTCGTCTTTGGGAAAACTCATGAGAGTTTTGTCCTATGTGTTCAGGTTTGTGGTGAAGTTACGGAAGTCTGTGGAGGAGCCTGGCCTGGTGGCCAGAGTTTATTTGATTCGGTTGGAGCAGTCGTTGCTCCTTTCCAAGGAAAAATCCTTTCTGTTGAATCCCTCCAAAATGAGACTCCTCCGAGGAATGTTCCAATTCAGGAGATTCCAGCTGACGCTGTTGTTGAAGCCTCTGCCACAACCTCCGATTCTGGGCCCATTAGAACCCGTAGGAGGGTTGGTGATCAGAATGAAGACTATTTGTGGTGTTGAGATGAAATGTACAAAGAGCATGTAAATAGAAATTTTTTTATTTTTTTTTTCTTCTTGTCCGGAGAGTTTCGGAAATTTATTTCTATTTTGGGCATAAAAGGGGGGAGGTCGACATATTGCCACTGTGTGAATGAAGGTCAAGGTTGTTTGTATGGATAGCGTGATATTTCGCGCCATCTTTTTGTTTCAGTTGCATCATCGCTATAAATAAGTCTAGAATTGACGTCATAGCAGCAGCCTCGATCTGAAATTTGGCGTTTTTTTTTAGTTAGTTCGAACTTGGATTCTAGAGAGTGAAGTTGATTTTTCAAGGGACTCCGTCCATTCAAAATGGACGTAAAATATGTGGATGATTTCTACTCGTTCTTAGAGGAAGAACGATATATTTGAAATTCAGGGTATTTGAACGACCCTATTTATACAGAAACATTTTTTTCCTAGAAGGGATTAACGAAGGAAGTTTCTGGATAATGGAACACTTTATGAAGAAAAGGTGTTTGACTTTTTTGGAGAAATTCATTTATGAATTAATTTCAAGGATTGAGCCTTGGAATGAAAAATGTTCAAAAAAGGACAAAGAGGGACTTTTAAAACGGACATTTCAATGAAAGAAAGAAAAAAAACTGTGCCGGAGAAGATTCAGCAAACTACGGTCTGGTATATTTTGTTTTATTGTTTCAAGCCCCTTTGTTAAATTTTTAAGAAGACTTTTTAGTCGTTATTCTATGTTTTTGTATGAACAAAAAAAAGGAAAAGAATTAACTTGTTTCCAGGTTCGTTGTGCCAACGAACTAACCCCTTTGTGAATTTTCATGTTTTAAGTTTTTTTAATTTTTATCTTGGTTACTGTGGGTTAATATTATTAACCTTGCTTTGGGAAATAAAAGCAGCCAGCCCCATTTTTAATGTAAATAAAGCTATATTTTAACTCAATCGAACCTCTTATTTTTTCCTTTCCTCTTGTCATGTTTTTTTAAAAAACTGTTTTAACCCCCATGGTTACCAAGTAATGCGAATTTCGCTAACGACCGCGAAAATTTCGATAGAACGCTTCCGAGTCGAACGTCACGAAAACTGGTTCAGGATCGATAAGAGCACCGAAATTTTTTATAAATGAACAAAAATCGTACAATATTTTCTTTACATTTGTATTTAACTAGAAAATTATGAACTGGAGTTATGTGACCGTAGCTTTGTACCTACTTGTTTAAAGATGGAGACTATATTTTTCGGAATTTCACGTGTACGATGAAACGTGCTATGACCTTAGTGTTTGTAATGTAACATGGTTTAAGTAAAAACGAAATGCTATTACACTCTAAATAATTTGCATGACTGAAAATAGGAATTAACCAAATTGAAAATATGATTCCCACTATCCAACAGCAAAGTTCAATTTTTTTTAAAGGGGGGGGGGGTAAAAAGGGGGAATTATTTTGGTAAACACCGGTCGTAACGGAGCTATTTTACGTTGAAGTCGTTATAAATTGTGAAAATAATCGTTTTAGAAAAGAAAAATTTTATAATTTGAAAATCATATATCGATAATTATTCAATATTCTGAAAAAATATTAGAGAAAAAAAAGAATCTTGGTTTTCGAATCCGTAAAAACGAGTTTCAATAAAAGAACATGAAATGAGAGCATGTCTAAATAAATAGGTATGAGAGAAAAAAAAATTTAAAAGCATTTACATGAGTAAAGTTTCCATCGCAATAATGTCTAGCCTGGGGTACATGGAATATCTCGTCCATGTAAGGAGTTGGCCGGATCGAATGCATCCATTTTAAAATGAAAGTGGAAACTCCGAGAAAGGCGGCCAAACACGACGCACAAAGCCATGTGAAAGTGGACGCAGCCATCTTGGAAGACTACCGGCCAAATTAGACAGTGTTTTTTTTTTTCGTAATAAAGGGAAGTAACTCTCGCTAACCTCAACCAAGAACTATATCCTTCTTTGTGTATGTATTGTATTTATATACTTAGACATGATTTTTATCCGACCTTTTTCACGACCATTAGGATCAAAGTGTAGTATCAAAGTATATTTCGAGATCGATTCGCTTGTTTTTGGTTTTAAACAAACCGGAAACAGTGGAGGTCTATTTTTTAGAAGGGGGGGGGGTTAACTTTTTTTTCTTGTCCCATTACCCATTTTATTCCAATGAATTTGTGTGTATATATATATATATATATATATATAAATTAAATTAAAACTATTGATAAATAAAGTAGTTTATAGAGTAAATGTGGTATTGTGGTGATTGCTAATGTGGAGAGTTAATAGTCGAATAAGCAGAGATTGACCAGCGACCGTCTTTTGAGGGCCTTGTGCCTAATTTGTAAAAATGGTATCATTATTCTTTTAGACAATAAATAATTATTTATACATTTCGATTTGCAAAGACCATCAATGTGGTCTCTTGCAAGAGAGACAATCTAATCGGATAGTCAAGCCTCTTTTAGAAGATCTCCCCCCTCCTCCTCTATCTTTCTCTTATGGCCGGGGGTTGGTTCTTGGACAAAGAAGTTAAACCCATGTGGGGTCCCCCCCCCCCCGACCAAAGGTTGTGGGAGAGATGCCTTTATAACAGCATGTCATTCCCATTGTTCGAATGTGGCCCAACCACGTGTGGATAAAATTAACAGATTAAAACAAACAAAGGGAAGAAAGAAAACATTATTATAATATCTGAAATTATATTAGAAAGAAAGCGAAGGAATAATAAAGCTACACTCAAAAATGGTATTTTGTAAAATCAATAATTAAGAGTAAAACATTTATATTAAACAAAACAATTTATTTGACTAAGACATTTTGTAGAGTTCATATTTTTAAGGAGTAAAAAAGTTCCATTTGTAAGTTCATGTTTGTACGAATGTGTATATGCGAGCGTGTTTGATGTAAAGTGATTTTTGTGGCAATTGTAATGGTATTGTGTGCTTGATGGAAGTTCGTTATTTGTGGTAGAAATTAAAAGAGATTACCTTTTTGCCTCCCCCACCTCCTCGGTCGAGCCGGCGGGGGTGGGGGGTCGACGATCTCCTCTGTGTGCGTCGGCCGGAAAGTGGAAGAAAAAAAGAGAAAGAAAAGAGGGTGCGTGACTTGTTTTATAGGGAGTTAAATCACGTGTGGTCAAGTTTAGGGGCAACGTCACAATTGACAAAACTAATTTTCAGAAGCTCATCCTTTGTAGTTTTGAAGATATTTAGATTTATACGGCGTGTAACAGGGAAACTGCCGTGTTGTGAAGTTGTAAAACCATACCGATCCCCGACGATCGTCGACCCCAATGTTTGTACCATGTCTTCTCGTTCGTTGATCGCCGAGAGCGTAAGCACTGACTTACAAGTTAGATACAAAAACAAAAGTAACGCAAACTCAGAAGAAGAAAAAAAAAAAACTCAGATATATACATTGTATATATGACTTGTTGGTAACAGGTGTATATGTAAGTCGTTGGGGCCCACTCACTAGCGTCCACATGTTAGTAAAGTTCCAGTCTTTCAAATTCAGAATCTCAGCTTAAAACTTAACTGAGATAATTTATTTGTCAAGACCATCATTGTCATTCTCGAGAGCATTTACTCGGCAGCTCCTCTCATCGTCAGCTCGACCCGATCTAAATCTCTGCCGAACTCTTACTGACAACTCTGACTCGAACAATTCTGACTTAACTCCTTGGGTCTACGTCAATCTGATCTCTCCAATCTACTCGTCTTCTAAATATATCTACTTTTGACCGGAAATCCTAGATATCCGGTCTTACTCTCAGTCAACCTTAGCTGACCAGCGGAATCGACTACATCCGCCTTTTTCTCAGCTCACTCCCTCCATCGCCCTCTGGCCATCCAAAAGCGAACACTATATTGTCAGGCTGCCATTCAGTCTGCGAAGTTCAATATATTCGTGAACCTTTCAATTTTAACACACTTATCTTACCTTCTTATAATTTTTTTTTATTTTTTGTGAATCATTTCCCTAAGATTCTCCGGATCATAGCCGTGGGTGGGTGGATCGGTGGACAGGGGCAGTCCATAGCATCACCCACCTCTCATGCCAAACTTGTCATTTATTACATAAATTACAAAAAAAAATCATATTGTTATAAAACAAATCATACATTCATGCTACATTATTTACGAAACAGCAGAGATATAATAGGCAACTAAAATCAAGAATAACAAAACAAACCAGGATCACGAGGATGCATTTAACCTTCTCACCAGACAAAAGGCCTGCCCCTTAAAGAATTAATATATGCAACAAACCAATTACTTTTTGGGCACGCTCATGCTCATTGGAACTGGCTTCACATACCAGAGAGGGTAAATCAACCTCGCCCCTGAATTGAGGTAGAACTGAAAACAGGTGGACTTTTAACTTACCTCCCACCATGAGGATTTTCAAATCCCCTTCTTATATTAACAGGCATTTCGCTTCTTTTTTTTTTTATCCTACTCCATAAAAAGCAGGTGAACTTTTAACTCACCTCCTACAGAAAGACTTTTAACACACCTTCTACCAAAAGGATTTTCAAATCACCTCTTATATTCACTATCCCTCCCTCAACAGAGAATCAGGAGGAATTCTTTCACTTTTTACAAAGAAGACTTTATCAACACCTCTCACATTGTCAGGCATTCTGCCATTTTAATTATCTCCCCTCTCCCAAGAATTTTTTTAACCCCTACCAAGAGGGTTTATCCACAGCTATCAACTTGTCAGGAATTCTGCCAATTTTTTTTTACAAATAAAAACATCCTTACACAATTCTACAGACAAAAATGAAAGTGTCTTTTCGCAATAAAAACTTACATTTTTGACATAAAAATACAATATCTATGCGGTTTTCATTTTTTTAAACAACACATAAACAATGTTAGTCAGACAATCAGACCCAAAGCAAATAAAACTGCAACATATATAACACATAGGTCTCTTTTTTTCATTCTGATTGTCTTCCCTCATTTTTTAAGGTAAAGTGAAGAGGTTTTTCTCTCTCTCTCCCGGACGAATCATCAGCTTACCTCCCTTTTTTTTCCTAAAGTTTCCTACTACATGAATCATAGACAACCCTTGATCAGAAAATCCCAACATTAAAACGCTATGATTACTGACTTATCCCAGCTAACACAATCACCAATTGAGCTGACTTCATTCCTAACCATTAAACTTTACCCCCAGTCTTTTACACATTTATCCACTTTCTGGATATTACTTTTTTCTCTACTTCCTATTCCTAAACACAGGGTTGGCAGTCATTATCCACCAGCCATTGGAATGTAGAGCTATCTAATATTCGAGTTTCCAGATGCCTCATTTTCCAGCATCCCACAGCAATACATGTCTTGTGTTCCGCCAAATCCTCTGACACGGGTCAATCACCATGACTTCAATGCAGAATTCCTCACTGAATTACCCATACCCTTTCTGTTCAGTGTTTCCTTAACTACAACTCCACTAATACGCAATTTATCATTGCTCAACAGTCAGAAACCTTGTGAGATTTCTTAACAAGTCATTTATTACATAATACCTTTTTTATAAAATCTTTTATTTTCCTAGTAACCTTACTCCATGTCTTTTTCTGCCTGTCAACAGCGTACATTACATTATTTCATGGATGCAAAAACTACACCAAACAGGATTTAAAGATTACAAACATAGCAAAATCACACAGCTTTTGATATTAAGGAAAATTAGAATTCTGCATTTATTAAGCAGAATTTAAATGTTTGAGAAAATAGAAAATGGTAGTTTGCTTGAAGCAACAAAAATAATAAATCGAAGTGGGGGGGGGGGGCGCTTACTATTTATTTTTCTTTAAAACCTTACATAACAGCAAGTGTGGTGTCGGCTGTTTGTGTGTTGTCCAGATGATTATTAAAAATCATTTATTTAATATTTCGGTAAAAATCTTCCCTTTGTCAAAAATAATAAACATCAACGGAAAAATCCGTCTGTGTAGAGAATTCACCAAAATGGATGCCAGATTGAGAAAATGTTTATTTTATAAATCTTGCAAAACCTTCTGACATCATCAAATACTTCAAAATAAAATATCTTATAACAAATACCTTAATACTTTTCCTTTTCTTTTTAAATACTGTACTTGGATCTATTTCTGAATTGAAAGTGAAAAGGCAAATTGATTTCTTTCTTTTCCATTCTTTACAGTCACGTTTAAAAGATAAACAAATGTGTATCAAAATTACTAAAAATGTTAATGCTTATCTAACTATATGAATAAATGAGAAAGATTTTGTTTCGTGTTTACAACAAAGTTATGAATGAAATGTTTTAATGTTTCAAATATTTCAAGCAGCAAACTTTACAAAACGATAACGATCCGGCAAAGGCAACTAGTAAGATGATAAAATTTTAAACTAAGTTCTTTAGGCAAGGAAAGACTGGAATGACTGATGTTATCACCGCATAGCCACCAGCATTGTCTCCCTCCTCTGCACCTATTACTGCTGTCATCAACCATTTCTCTCTCTTTTCATCGTCGGTCAATCCTTCCTTCCACCCGAAGCCAGACTGCAGCACAACGTTTTCTGATCCCCCCCCCCCCCCCCTTAGAGTATACACCCATTTAAACCCAATCACCATTTCGTCTTGTCTTCTTCCTCTATCCCCACAACTACTACTAGCACTGCAGTCACCCATGTTATTTTTACTCTTTCTATACATATATTATATATATATGCACACACACACATATATATAGAAGAGGACTTGAATGCCTACTAGACACCATCCTCGGGTGTCTTCGGTCTCTCTATACAGGGGTTTCTCAGAGACTCTGACATGAGGATACTTTTTAAACCCTGACCAAATATTAAAAAAAAAAAAAATGGTGTGCTGTCTCCTCAAGTCATCCAGCACGTCTCCCGAATTGTGGACGGAGGGCAGTTTTGAATAAAGAATTAGAAGCCGTTGACAATGAGAAAATGAATAATAAAAAATATGAATAAAAACAAAAATAAATACTGGCAGGCCGGCACCCAGAATAAAAAAAAGGCCCATCAACCCGTTCATACACCAGGCGGGAAGATGTAAGCAAATGGTGTAAACCTTCCTGCCTCTGGAAATGGTGGCCCAGCCAATACAGAGGCCAACCAGAGTCAGCCATCAGGCCTTGAGACAAAAGGTCCTGGTCCCCTATCTCCATCAAATACAGCAACAAAAAAAGAAACATAAGAGGCTTAAAAGCCCAACCATGGACTGTTGCACAACAGAAGGTGCTATTGTTTTGCTACCACTACTCAAAGTTTGAAAAGTGGAGCAAAACATCCAATGAGATTCTAGCTGATAAGATTCAAGAATCTACCCTCCCCGAAGAATATATATATATATCCTTTGTGTCTCTTTTTTCTACTAATTGGCAATTTCAAATATTTACAAAACAAATAGTTTACATATCAATCGAAAATAACATATTTATCAAGAGCCAATGTTTTTTATGCAGAATTAAAAAAGAAAAAGTCCTCCTCCACTTACCTTCCTTTCTTTCTTTCTTTTTTTTTTTTTGTGTACGTCCTTTCTGTTTGTTTCTTTTTCCATCTTTCTCTCTCAATTACTGTCTTTTTTTGTCAGTGTGTTCCTTCTTTCTGTTGGTTTCTTTTTTCTTTCTGTAAGTTTGTGCGTTTGTTATTTCTCTTTGTTTTTCGTTGCTGTCTTTATTTTTTTTTTCAGATTCTTAGCATCAATCAAGGTCTAACGACATCATTTATAAAACCATAAAAGTCCTTGACGATCGTCGACCCCAACGTTTCTCATGGTGTTCTCATCTTCGTTCTTTTGTTCTGGCCATGTTGTCTCTCGTCTTGCCAACCAGCAAGGGCATGTGCACCGGCTTACAAGTTGTATACAAAAACAAAAGCAACGCAAACTCACAAGAAAAAAAAAACACAAACTCAGATATATACATTGTGTATATGACTTGTTGTCAAAGCCCCACTGCTAGCATCCACATCTTAAAATCCAGAATCTCAGCTTAAAACTTTACTGAGATAATTTATCTGTCAAGACAATCATTGTTGTTTCTCAAGATCATCTACTCGTCAGCTCCACCCGATCTAAATCTCTGCCGAACTCTCACTGACAATTCTGACTTCACTCCTCAGGTCCACCCCAATCTGATCTCCTAAATATATTTACTTTCGACCGGAAATCCTAGATGTCTGGTCTTTCTCTCAATCAACCTTAGCTGACCAGTAGAACCCACTACAGCTGCCTTTTTCTCAGCTCACTCTGGCCACACAAAACATAACACCTAATGACCAGATTGCCATTAAGTCTTGGAAGTTCAGTAAATTAATCAGCCTCTCCATTGTCGCCAACTTATCTTACTTCCTTATAATTTTTCCTTTTTGGAAATCATCTCCTTAAGATTCTCTGGGGTCTTGGTCGTGGTAAGACACTATGAAGAAATAAATGGATGAAAACGATTCCATGGAGATCAACAATATAAAATGATTTATTAACAATTTTACAACTGTAAAGATTACTATGAATGAAGAAGATTAAATTGTCTCTTGATGAGCCGATTTTGAATTTTCATGTCTGTCTGGTGTTATCTCATCAATGCAGGGGCAGATAACTTTGGACAGATCAATCAATGCTCCAAAACATCTCTTGACAAGGGAGATAAATTTAGGGTACAAAGAGTTATTTCCCTTTGAATAGAAACATATTTAAAAGCTATATAGGTGACTTATATATCCACCTAAAAACAAACAAAACTTTAAGGTACATACTTATTCAGGGCTGGTGTTACAATTGGACAAGCGGATAGAAGCTCATTCTTTATAATTTCGAAAATATTTAAATTTATACGAAGTGCAACAGAGAAACTGCCCTGAATCGATGTTTTATTGCATTAGATCAACTTGGAAATAGAGTTAAGAAATAGGATTGAAAATTAACCAATCAAATAAGAGCTCAGAAAACTTTTAATTACTTTTTACTTAGCCATATTTTGGGTTCCGAGCTTATGCTGCTTGTTTTCGGGTTTTTGAAACAATCCAGAAAAACAGTGGACTGTCTACACTTAGAAAGGATTAGAAGGACCTTACTAAACTGTCTCTTATCTCATTTGGTTCTTTCTTTTTGGGTGTTTGTAATTTGTCCCACCCACCATCATCTTTCATGTCATTCGTTTTTACATAAAATTCATTTAAAAAACATTTGGGGATATTTTTAGTAGGATTAAGCCAACAGAATGAATGTCGTATTGATTAATGATTGAGTCAAGTTCAGGGTAAGTTTAGAAAACTTGTCAAAATGTGATATCACTATAACCCCTCCCCCATACCCCAAACAATTTTGTGGCTAATTTGTAATTGTTATTTTTGTTGCAAATAAAAAGATTAAGCTGCCAACAAAGATGAATGTGTGTCCAAGATAAGGCCGCTTATTAGAAAGACGTTTCTGGTTGTAAAGACAGCGTTTACTTACAGTTAATCAAAAGAAGATTGAGGGGCAGGAGGACAATTCCGCCATCACACTCAAATTCCTTTATCAAGTTGATGTTTTTAACAAGAGAAACTTATAGGTTACTAAAAGCAAAATGACAGGGCAGATTTCTGTTTTAAGCAAAAATTGACATTTTGTGAAGGATAGGAAAATAAGAGGAAGCCAAACGTGGTTCTGAGAAAATAAATTCGATTTGTTCCTTACTCAAACATAAGTTCGGTTTTCGCTGATGTAGGAAAAAAAAAAACAAGTGAGTAAAAATAATTACGGGTCGGCTGAAGGAAGGTGTGGAGATTTTTTTTTTTAATTCAAATAAATTTAGTTTTGAAAACGGAGTTCGTTCCAGTTAGCTTTGAGTGAGTCCGACTCGTATATCTCTTAACAACAGTCTGGCTACTGATAACAGAATTTTCCACTTAGGAGAATCTTAATCGTTTTTCGAAAACTAAAAACTCATTTCACAACCAAACAGAGATAGTTATCAAGTGTCTGTCATTGCTTTCAACTCATCCTGATTGGTAGAAAAGAAAGACAATGGTTACGATTATTTGCATGAAGATAGTGAGAGACAGACGTCTGTTTTTAACAGTCCCCAGCATTCTCCAAGGAAATATTACCTGAAAAAAAAAAAACTATCTTAACTCACCATGCAATAGTACCAAATTTTGGGGGTATTTTCATCTACTCTAATAAACCTACTACGTTACCAACAGTGTTTGTCACTAGATTGAGTCTCTGCTTTCAATTCCCTCGGAGTTGTGGTCTACACCTGAAAAAGAGAGACAATGATTACCATGGCTTTGTAAACAACGATGGTTATTTGCAGGTTACATCACAGACACCGGTTCTATCATAATAAAATTACCATCACCAACCCAACAGTTATATCCGGAGGCTATTCACATTAACCAGGGGGGGGGGGTCAAATCAATTCACTTTACTAATAGAGTAAACTATGTACACACACTATGGGTGTAGATTAAAATCATCATCCTCCTCATATTTTGTTTAAAATCTGTTTTACATCGTGGCATGTTGGATGGCCTTTAGAAATTAACTTCCAAACTAACTTAACTCTGACCAGGTCTTTATTTATCCCTCTTTCTCTCAAGTCCATCCGTATCACTTCCTCTCATGTTTTCCCCTACCAACTTACCTTGCTACTTCAACTGTTCTACATCTACTCATCCAAGAACTCTCATCCCTTTTTCAATGTGACAATATCAACAAAGTCTAATGTTCTGCACACATCTCTCTATACTGTCCAGATTTAATCTTCCTCCTTCATATCTAAGCCCGTCTTTACATATATAATTCTCAAGTCATTTCTCTCTATATCCTAAACCCTCACTGGCCAGGTTTCACTTCCATACTTCACATCATACTCTTCCCTTTGTTGACAGTGGTAATGCTCTGCTGATTAGTAATGGCACAAGTTCCCTGAACTTACTCTATCCACTCCTAATTATTGCAATCACCTTAGGATCAGCTGCTCCATTGGTATTGGCAGGATAACAAAACTTCTGGACAACTTTAATAGGCTCGTCATCCACATGGAGAACCACAGAAGTTCTCATCTATGTGCACTGTCTTAAACTTCTTGCACACAAACTGGTTATCATTTCTCAATCTGCAATTCCACTGCACTTCTCGTGTACCCAATACTTACAAGTGCTACAAAGAATTGAGTTGAACCTGACTCCCTTTCCACAAACTTAGCAAAGAAATATTGTTCTCTTTGAAGGTTTTTCAAGACTACAAGCACTGACCACATGATGATCCTATAGATAATTCTTCAGATAACCCCAACAGCAATAAACATTCTTGGCAATTTCGGTTGCAGTAAAAAAGATCATTATCTACTTAACTGTCTTAACTTGTCATCTGCGTCTTAATGCATCCTTGTCAGAGGTCATAGAGGTCAGCTGCAGTCAATTTTTAGAAAGTCACCTATACCTGGTTGAAAAGCGTTTCCCCACTGACGAAAAGTGAAAGATTGTGAAACGTCTCTGCTGGTCAATTCAATTCTTTTCCCATGTTGTGTTTACATAATTGGAAGGTGGTGTCCGGCACAGGTCAGTAGTATTAGCATTAACTGGAGAGGCAAAGTTTCATTCAATCGACAAGTAGAATCAATAAACAAACTTTGAGCTTTTTGTATATAAATACTTCTTATATTTATTTCAACGTTTTGTGTTTTTGGACAATGTAAATTGCAACAAGTAAAGGATTTTAGTTAAAGTTTATTAAAAGTCGAGAGGGCAACACGGTTCAAGCTTTCTTCTCTGATCAGTGTGCCCTTTTGTGGTGAGTAAAAATGAAGTCTCCAAGAGAAATGCGTTTCGACATATTGAGAATTGGGTAGATTTTATAGAGAATATAATTCATTTGTTTTCAAAATACATTACTCATAATCTTTGTTTTGGCAACTTTGTCATTTTCGGCTTTTGGGATTCCTCTGCTTGGTTTTTAAGGAATTAGCAACTGGTTTTGCTCCAACTCTTCTCACTCTAAATACCTTAATGTGTATCCCGCATGTTACTCAGCAAGGGAAGATCTTTCAAACCTCGGACCCTCCTTCCAACTCTATCTTCTGCTTGTCTATCTGCCTAGGATGTCCGACTGTCATTATGACAAATAGACTTTCTTATAATCCAGCTGTATCTCTCGGTATGACGTATATTTAACTTTTTTAATCTTCGGCTATGAATAATGGTATTCTTAATATAGTGACACTGACAAGATGTATCTCTGATCTTGCATTTCCATTAGACAATCCAGGCCTTGTTCTTCTTGGAAAGAACTACATCTGATTATTTTTTTTCTTTAGCGGGCAATGCATAATCATGCCGTCCGCCCGACGATCCCCCAATGTTTGTGCCATGGGTTTCCTTTTCCTGGTTATTCTGATTGTGTCAACTCTAGCCTTGACGATCTCAGAGGGCATATGTATTAACAAGTTGTATTCAAAGCACAAACACAGATATCTACATTGTGTATTTGATTTGTTGGTAATCGGTACCTGTGTCATTGGGGTTCGCCACTAGTGTCTACATCTGAATTAAATTCCCATCTTTCAAGTTCAGAATCTCAGCTAAAACTAACTCTGTTGTATGACCCTGAAGAACTCGTCTGTTTATCTACTTCATCTCGAGACCTCTAACTTGACTCACTCCCCGAGCCGATCTGCTAGTCTACTCCCATCTAAACTGTCCGATCTGTTTGTCTCCTAAATATATTTACTTTTGACCAGAAATCCTAAATGTCCGGTCTTTTTCTCAGTTAAACTCAACTGGCTACATCCACTTTTTTTCTCAGCTATTCGTCATCTGGATACACAGAAGCTAACAGCTAATTGTCAGGATACAATTCTGTCTGGGGAGTTTAATAGATTTGCCGGGTTTTTTTATTGTCACTCACTTAGTCATCATTTTGTATTGTCAATTTCTTAACATTTACCGGGTTTCCAGCTGTGGCAGTCCATAGCATTATAGTGATATCCATTTTCATAAGTATTTCAGAGTACAAGTTAAGAAAACAACTACTGCTTATATCATTTTTTGCATAGCAGATTTTTCTGTTCTTACATTTCTAAGTGTCAGGATTTTCCTGCCTTTCCAAGTATTGCATCCCTGTCTAACCATTCTTGACTTTGCCGTTGTTAACACACTGAAAGCTGTTTTTACTCAAAATGACATTCGAGAAACTCATCTATCTTACTTCTACTAACTGAACAGTACACCATCTGGTAGGGATTGATCATGTAACCAGAGCATTGGTTCTCATAAATGATTATAAACAGGAAAACATTTGTACCCAAAATATATGTAGTTCTTTATTTTATCTCGGATACATGCTTCAGGCAGAGACTTACTACTGGCAGATTTTAGTACCTTAGATTTTTATACATCCGTAAACCAGATCACCTTTCGGTCCTGGCCTTTTCCCGTTCCCCTACAACTACCACCGGATTTATCATCATCACGAATATCTACCTTCTCTCTCATCTCAAGTCACACTGCTACTAAAGAAAAGAAATTAAACCAGCTCTGTCTACTACTGCCTCTTTCTGTCTGTCTCTACTTCTTTCGTGTATCCATCTTTTTTTTATAAACTTAATCGCTACTGACAAATTAAAACATTTATAAAACAAAGTTACTTTAGATATCAACGAAAATACATCGCACACAATCCAATTATTTATTATCTGAAAGGTTTCCAAACACTTTAGTCAAGAGTGCTTCTTAAAAAATTTTTTTCAGATGAGCCGATTTCTTTTTTTGTGCAGAGTTAGAAAAAGAGAAAAAAATAATTAACTAACGATTTTCTGCTTTTCTTTCTTTACCTTACCATTGTCCTGTATGTGTTTAGGGTTAGGGTTAGGCTTTGCATGCAATATTTCTAGTTTCTTTGTTCACTTCCTCTATTTCATACTATTGGAACCAGGTTTTCTTTATAGTTTCTTTTTTTTTTAGGGGGGGGGGGACTGCTGAGGGTTTATCTTGAGGTTACCTAGTAGCAATTGTGCAATCCTGTCTCTCTGGCATCTGTTTCACTTTGCGGGGGACGATCCAATGGTGGACAAAGGACATCATTTGCATAACTAGGCCAGCATCTTCCGACTGTCAAGCACATGTGATGTGATTTTTCTTTTTATTGGCCGTGTCGTGATTTCAGTGCTGGCAGTTGTGAAGTATCAGTTTACAAGTTACATGCATAACAAAAACACAGACATTGTATCGACTACTTGTTGAACCAGTGTGTGTTATTAGCGTCTGCATCTAAGCTAAACCTCTCATCTCTCAAATTCAGGATAAGCTAAGAAGACTAACTGTCAACCCTTCCAACCGCCTAAGTCGAGCTGTCGCCAATGTGCCCGTCGACAACATTCACTGCCGATCTCCCTTTAACAGTCAGTGTTTACCGAATATATGTACTCTCTACCGGAAATCATACGCCTCAGTTTTTTTCTCAACTTAGTTCAACAGGAAACTAGACATGTCAGCCTTCTTTCTGATCGATCCGAATTATCAATTGTGACCCATTTCCCTATGTTAACAGCTAATGTGTCACTTCATCTGTGTAGCACAATGGGTGCATCACTTTCAATGTATCTCTAGAGTGTTATTCATTTTCTAGCTAATCTTTCCCAGTGGTACTGGTTATGGGGGATGGGAACAGTCTATAGTATCACACTGGCAGCTTCATAATACACTTGTCTAAATTAATTTCCACATTATCATTTACTAAAATATGAAATTTATAGCAAGGAACCACGCATTTTTAAATTATTAATTTAGTTAAAAGAATAAACCTTTACAGACACTAATAGAGGCAACATGCCTTCCATAGAATAATACCATCAAGAAATTTCTCCTTATGTCCTGATTGGTCTACGGTTTGTCTCAAATGCTGGTATGTGCTGTACAGCTTTTAGAAATTAACTTCTAAACTAACCTGTTTCTGGACCGGTCTTTATTTCTCTCCCAAGTCAATCCATATCACTTGCCGATCTTCACCTCACATATAGGAATATATATATATATATTTAGAACGAGTGGTTATAGCACTTGTCTTTGGGCCGGGGCGACCCGGGTTCGATCCCACTCACGGCATGCGGATTTTCGGGTCTGAAAACTCCTTCTGTTCACCCATAAATGGGTACCTGACTAAAACTCAGGGAAGGTTCAAGGCAGCGGAAGGAGAGAGATGGGCTCCACCTTCCATATGCTGTGCTCTAGACACGGTGATTCTTAACAAATCACCGCCGCTACGGCCATGGGCAGTGTGCGATGTTGGCAACGACACTCGTGCGCGTCCAGGCTATGTGACCGTTACCGTTTATATATATATATATATATATATATATATATATATATAGATAGATAGATAGATAAATAGATATATATATAGATAGACATTTCTGACATTTGGGGTAGGCCACACGAAAAACACACTTGAAAATTATCTGCCGTCTCATCTATGGAGATAAAAACTGACTGACCAGTGAGTGTATTATTTAGAGTGAATATTAATTCTGTAGGATTACAAGTGGTCTGATTTATCAACATGAAACAATTATTTTTTTCAAAGAGGCTAACCAATTCCTTGGGTCACCTCTTTTCTTAGAAGAAATATTTTCCCATTGCAGACCTGCCTTGTGTAGCATTCTGCATGTTTACAGAAACTTTTTCAGTCCCATGAAAACTCGGTATTCAATAATTTCTCATAATAGCACATCACAGAAGCCCTTGCCCTGCTCGTATATTGTTAGCAGCCAATTATCATTTTGAATTAAATTCTGTGGGGGATGCTAACGCATTCTATTCCTCTTAAATATTGAAGAAAAAAACGAGCAAGAAAACGTCAACATTCAACACAAATGAAGGGCAAATAAAATATCCAATATTCAAACATTTATATGAACAACAACAATTTATTTTGCATTTTTACACATAAAAATTATGTTCCATATTTGACGAAAGTCTTTTAGCGTCTTTTGGATAAATGTCTCTTTGACGGCTTGAAAGAAATAGTGTCTTTTTGTTATTTAAAGCAATGTCTCTTTAAACAAGTTTTGTATGGAGAAAAACGCACGTGTGTGTGTACGTGTGTGCGTGTGTAATTGAAAAGAGAGAAAGAAAATGCCAAGCTTACTATGTGTGTCCAGCAGTCAGAAAGGGGAGAAGGAATGATTTGACGCGACAGGTAGTCGTCGCATCGTCCTGTCTGAAGAAATTCTGGAGGCAAGAGGGAGAGACGAAACGCCAGTGTCGTTCTGTCAAGGCTGGTCGAGTAGAAGAGGACGATTTCCGTTTGCAAAGGTTTTTATAATCCGAAGGGCAGATAACTCTGGTGTCGCTTTCCAGCGCCACCTGTTGGTGAAAAGGCGACACCTAACGGCCAACCGATGTAGTTATGTTTTGAAAAGGAGATCGTACTTGTCTCCCCTTAGTTATTTGGGTGTCAATCCGATAATTCTGATATTCTTTTTGTATCCGGAAATCTAGTCTGCTCAATCTCTACAGATTGTTCTGCCTGTCCTCTTTGCCATCAGAAAAATACTTATTCAGTCAACCGTTTCTAAAGTCATACTTTTCTTTCATACATTTCTCAGCTTCCTCATTCTGTCACCATGTCTTGGAGGCCCTTTAATCCACTCACAAGTCTCCTGCGGAAGATCTCGTAACCAAATGTTCATGTATTCTTCATCCAACCTCCACACACTTCTCCCAGGAATAAACTTTCTCTTTACTTCATGAGCCTTTTTTCAACTTTCATGCCATGTGACAATTTATTCACCAAGTGAAGGAAAGTTTACTGACTTTTTCTTCCTAACTTTTAACATGATGCTGAATATTAAAAGTTTTTACAGATTAGTTTTTCCGTGGACATAAAAACAAAAATAAAATCCAGTTAAACTAAATAACTATTAATAGTTTTTCATAGCCAGCGTGGTCGGATCATCAGCTCCCTCCTTTACTAATCCTCCGTGCAGTTCCTTTCTAGAAGACTGAGAAAGGTCACTGGACCAATAAAGCTTTTTGGGTGCGGCTCGCCATTCTCTGAAGTACTGTAATTCACCCCTCGGCTGACGATGGCCCTCGACATAACACTCAAGAATGAGGTCGGAAAAAGAGTTATCGACCGCGGGGTTCCATGCATATTTCTCTGTAAAAGTTTGATTCGGGAAAGACAGTCTTCCGCCAAGGCGAGTATCTCCCAACCCCCTCTCACACGAACGTTGAATACAGACCTGGCTGCGAACGCAGTGTCTCTCTTTGTCAAGGCGCCAGAGGACCGTTACATATTTCACAGGTAGGGGAAGTACAGCCAATCAAAAAAGGATGAATGAAAAGACGTAAGTGGCGCATGCATTAGCTCCATCTGTAAGACATTGTTTTAAATTGACTAAAAAGTAGTGATTTTACAAAATATGAGATTTTCATTTACAGTCCTAAAATTTCATTCTTAAAAAGGGTTTTCTTTAGAATTGTTTTTTTTTTTTGCAAAGCAACTAAAGAGGTAAAAATAAAGAAGAAGAAGAACAAGAAGAAGAGTCTGTTTTTAGATTTGATTTTTTGTTTCCCTGATGGGAAACTGGGCTGATAATCCTGGAGGTACTGCAATACTAGGCCAACCCGTGGCAAAGGTGGAGCAAGCCCCTAAATCTTCGCCATGTTGCAAAAATCAGTTTAATATCGTAGTCCCCAAATCGGGGACGTATCAGATATTAAGCTGATAAGAACAGATACTACACTTTGATCTTAGCCAAAAGGCGATATCCAATTCCTTCCCAAAAGGTCGGAAAGTGGGAGACAGGTCAAGCCAACGCCCCTAAAGAAGGAAACCTCTGGCCTAACAAAAATAGCCTGGGAAGCCCCGTCGGCATTCCCCGGTAGGGGCGCCTCAGACAGTAAGCAATTAACTTACTCCTCCCCAAAGAGGAGAGGTAAAGCCTGGGAGGGTCGACCTCCTAGAACTGCACAGGACAGATCAGACCCATAGACCGGCGGAAATCAAGCCCCGAAGGCCAAGACAATACCGATCTATGAAGTGCAGTATCCATCGGAACAGATACTACACTTTGATCTTAGCCAAAAGGCGTTATTTAACCCCTACCCACAATAGGAATATGTGACACAAGGTCGGAAAGTGGGATTTGAAAAGCCAGCACTCGAGAAGGTGAGCACTCTGGCCATTAAAAATTGCCTGGGCAGCCCCGTCGGCATTCCCTGGTAGGGGCGCCTCAGACAGTAAGCAATTAACTTACTCCTTCCCAAAGAGGAGAGGTAAAGCCTGGGAGGGTCGACCTCCTAGAACTGCACAGGACAGATCAGACCCATAGACCGGCGGAAATCAAGCCCCGAAGGCCAAGACAATACCGATCTATGAAGTGCAGGTCTCTAATTGGGAGTGGAAACTAGGGGGGGGGGGGTGAGTAAAAAATAAAGTGAGTCTGGATGGGATGTCGGAATGGATGTTGATGTCCTCCTATATGTAAGGTGACCTAGGGCAAAACAAAGTGTGGGGAGTGGGCATCCTTGAAGGCTCTCTAGTACCAAAAAACAAAAATCGGGTCAGAACTCATTTACTCTACTAGCTAAGTGTCTTTGTTAAAGAGAGATTGAGGGTGGGTTTTGTAGAACCCAGGACCGCGTGTGCCATGCCTAAGCAAGGAACATGTGCTCATACCTGGCGCTTAGATGGGTGCACAAACTAGTGTTGTACACCCACCTTCTATCAAACTTTGTGCAATGTAATCTCCTCCAATCGCATCTGATCTTCACTCTGAGCTGATGCTTAAAGTGGACGACCAGATCCTGATCAGAAACAGATCCAACCCCATGGACCTCGTCAAGATGTGAAACCCACGTCAACATTCTCGCTACGGCTAGGATGGCTAGAAAAAACATTCTTTTCTTCCTAGGCCACGGCGGGGCCACGTTGTGGACGACTAATGCTATATTCAGGGCCATCGGATGTTCGGTGTCGATGCGAGCCGTTACTTCGCAGACATACTCTCAGAGTCGCCGAAGTTTGCTGCAAGTGAAAAAGGCGTGCTTGGACGTTTCTCTTTCGCGGTCGTCGCAGTAAAGATCCGTCCTCACTCCGTCTCTGATAAGGCTGTCGTAAAGGGGCAGCGCATCCCGGACCAGTCGCCAGGTCAAAGAGTACTCAGAGTTGTTGAGGTAACTCTGGCATGGCATCCAACTCTACTGAGAGCGGATCTCCTCCTTCGACCATCCCATCTGCTCCAAAGCGGACCCCTCCACTCACTCCCGATACAGTCTTTTCCTCGGCTGCGTAAGAGCCCTGGGCCCCGGCAACACCTTAAGTGCGGCTCGGCATTTGGTGAGGAATTTTGGTTCCTCCTCAGTTTATGGCAAGATTCGACCTCGTTTCCATGCAACGCATATCCTCAGCCCTCACTGGCCAGGTTTCACTTGCCTACA
This sequence comes from Sepiola atlantica, assembly GCA_963556195.1. Classification (NCBI taxonomy): domain Eukaryota; kingdom Metazoa; phylum Mollusca; class Cephalopoda; order Sepiida; family Sepiolidae; genus Sepiola; species Sepiola atlantica. The sequence goes on from OY744539.1 coordinate 15,820,466, forward strand.
TCATCACACTGTGAGTGTACACATGCCTGATAAACCCTTCCCTTGGTCGACAGCAGTAATGCTCTGCTGGTCAGTAATGGCAGAAGTTCCCTGAGCTGACTCAATCCACTCCTAACTCTTGCAATCATACCAGCACCAGTGTAAGTAGGTTGTTCATGATTTGTGAAACGTGTGGAGAAGGCTGGCAAACTCAGTGTTTTTGTGGATTACATACGTATGTGCTCAACACTATTGGTCAAATTTCCACCAGATTCGGCATGAAGCACACTTGGCTTAAAAGGTGTCATAGGAGGATCAAAATGTTAATGCTGCTGCGACTACTACTACAACTGCTCATCATCATCATCATAATAATAATGATGAACATGGACAAAATTCCATTAAATAAAGTCTCAACAGCACACCGCAGAAGTTCTTTGGTCTTTGAGCGATTTTATAGCTAGTAGTAGTAATCTATAATATAGAAGAGCCTGCCTATTTATCATATATTGTCATCGATAGCATCTGACCTACAAACTCGATATTTTATTCTGATTCTTCAATTTCCTTTGTGGAAACTTGGCCCATGTTCTTAACAACAAAAAACTAGTTCTATTCAATCTCTGTCGGATGTTATATCTCACTCGGAATTATTTTACACTGGTGACATATTTCAATATTACCAACCAAACAATTGAAGCAGCAGCATATTACATTTAAGGGCTAGCTTTATCAAATGAGCAACCTGCTGTATATTGCTTACATAGTTGCAGATCAGACTCGACATCTAAAGGTCCCATTTTCGCTCTCATCATCCGCTTTTTCCATATTTTATTTTCTTCTTTTGTGGGCAAAATTCTTTTTTTAAGAGCAGAAGTTGCATATTTTTGATAGTATATCACTACCCTCCCCCCTTCCAAAAATAAAGAAGGTAATCCTTGGTAGGATGATATAATAACCACAGAACATATTTTACCCCCCCCCCCCTTCCCAAAATGTTCATGGTATTGCCTGGGATGATGGTATCATGACGAACAAACATATATTACATTGCCCAATACCTTTAAAGGGGGAGGTAATCCCTGCATGAATAGTCCCATGAAAACAGAACAGATACTACACTACCCCCCTCTGAATTGTGCATTGACGTATAGTACATTAGTCTGAAATTGTATAATTAACTGAATTGAGCATTAAAAGATAATATGTATGTATATATATACGGAGGATTTCAACGTCTAGGCACGAGCCCCGTGAGTCAGCCTGGTTGTTCCAACGCATCTCCCTGGCTATCGTTCGTGGCAACGCTATGTCAGTAACAGCGGCGTCACTTCCGTTCTAATCGTCATCTGTTGACTCTCTCTTTCTTTCTCTCCCTCTCTCTATCTACCTATGTCTGTATCTGTCTCTTTGCTTCTCTTTCTCTCACTAACTTGCCAGAGATTGTTGTCAAGTTGAGTTAATAATAAAATGTATATTATAATTATATATACATATATATATATATATATATATATATATATATATATATATATATATATATATATATATAGTATAGTTTATGATGCAGACAAACAGATACCAAATCTCCATTAGTAATATATTAATACATAGTTTAATCCCAGACAACACCGGGTAGAGACGGCTAGTTATGATAATAATGTTTCTGTGTATTATCATTTATCAGAAGAGTAGTGCTCAAGATTCAGAAGAGCCCACCTGAGGTATTGACTTTTTTCTCTTTCTTTTTGGCATCAGCCGGTAGGAAATGCCACCATTGACGAGAAATAAAACGTTTGAAAAATGCTGATCAAGATGAACGAAGTAATAACAAAAAGAAATGCATCTTTCCTCTGATGATCTTTCTTTTGACATGTCTCTATGCAGGTGCATGAATGAATACCGTGACAGACAGATGTGCATATGTAGGGCATACGTTTGCACCTTTTTCGTATTTATTCATATTTACTATCTTGTTTTTAAAAATAAAATGAAAAAATTTTTTTTTAAATTTCTCTCAAATTGAATTAATGTCTTGAACGCTTCTTCCTTTTTTACAGTGTGTTGAAGATGATTCTGATGTCACACCTGTAAATAGTTCGACCATGACACCCAAGCCTACAAAGGAATACAGTCTTTTACCTGGAATTGTTGGCTAATTATAGTTGTTTATGTTGAATTCTTGGAACATAAGTAAATGATTATGTCGTAATTAAGTTTACCTAAGATCTATATTATATATCAAGGGAGGTGCGATAGTGCTCTATCCCTTAATAGACTTCAAAAACGACCTATGCTAGAAATCGCATTTCTTTGATCAGTCATAACTCAAAAACCAATAAACGAAATTAGTTAAAACTTTGCACAAAATGTTCATTTGATAGGTTCTATAAGTGTGTAGAATTTCAGCATCATTAGTCAAGGCAACCCAGAGATCCAGAAAGGTCAGGAGTGATTTTGTGTTATCCGTGTGTACGTACGTACGTGTGTGCCACCCTGTATCTCATCAACTATTTGATGGATTCAGCTGATTTTTGGCAGAGATAGAGGTTCTAGGGTCTAGTTGATGGCATTTTAATTTCAGTTTACCATATACCTTAGTTTTCCAGAAAATTAAAAAAAAAACTTAAAAATTACCATTGTCTTGAGGCATAGCCTTTACAAAAGTAGTGACATTCCATGATAAATGCCAGTATACTGAAATCATATGCCCTTAATAGGGTTAAGATGAACATTCATATACACTAAATGTACAAAAGCAAGGAAATTCCCAAATTTGTACACTTTTATTGTCATTAAGGGTATGACTACATATCAACCAAACCATTTCATTATCACATCACTACAGTATAAATATCTATGCATGAGTGGATGAAGTGTGTGAGGTGCGCTGAAGAAAAATTCCTACAAGTAAAATACATAGCCCTGTTGTGCTCGCATACCCTTGATGACAATAAAAGTGTAAACATTTGGGAATTTCCTTGCTTTTGTACATTTAGTGTATATGAATTTTCATCTTAACCCTATTAAGGGCATATGATTTCAGTATACTGGCATTTACCATGGAATATATATATATATATATTATTTTTATTTATACAGACATGTATAAAAAGCTGCTACACTGGCATATCGATGTTATCGATCAATAATTATTAGAAACTAAGATCTCATCAGGCGGGGAAAAAGTCTGATCTTTCATTCAGATGTTTATATTGAGAAAAGCTCTGCTAGTTTAGTGTATATATATATATATATATATATATATATATATATATATATATATATATATATATATATATAATGTAAAAAACAAACCGTTGTTGTTAGACTTTCTTGTTTATGCGATTTATAAGTACTTTTCCTTCGAATTATAGTTTAATAATAACAATACATTTGTTTAATTATTATTATTTTTTAGTTTAATGTAGTAATAAACAAATAATGTTTCCATTGAAAATACACATTTTCTTATTAATGTAAATGTTTGAAATAAATAAAAACATATGCTACAATAATTAAACATTTTATTGAATTACTTTTAACAAACAAATTATCAACCGAAAGTTTTTTTTTTAATATTTGACAAAAAATGACATTTTACGAACCGAAAGTTATTTTTTTTAAATATTTGACAGAAAATGACATTTTCAGAAATTAATTTTGACAAACAAATTATCAACCAAAAGTTCTTTTTTCTCTTCTTAATAACGTTATTTTTTATTACAATTCATAACATTTACTAGCCAACGAATTCATTGTACTGCTAGTGTCTTTCGTTTCTATCATTAAATTGTTTAAATTGATATTTATAAAACATAATTCTGCAGCTGGAATTATATAACTAAGTTGTCCATTACTTTAATTTTAACTTTATGGGAAAGTAATCATTAATTAGCAATGAAAAAAGGAAGCGGAAGTCGAAATTAAAAAAAAATATTTTCGGTTGATAATTTGTTTGTTAAAATTAATTCAATATTATTATTAAACTATAATTCGAAGGAACAATACTAATAAAAAAAATGGCAGATGCGCATAACAAGGAGGAGCGCTGGCTTCCGGTGGAAAAAGCTTGAAGAAAGTTTCTACGGATGCCTGAAAGTGATACAACAATTTTTTTATTAATTTCAGACTTTTCTTTTTTTCATATTAATTTCAGACTTTCCTTTTTGTCATATTAATTTCAGACTTTTCTTTCATCATAATCTAATAATTAACATAATACAGACTATTTGAAAAATAATTTCTTCATTTTATTTGATTGTTTTCAAAACATTTTTTTTGTAATAATTCTTAGAAATGGAAATACCATACCCCTACCCCCCCCCCCCCCCAAAAAAAAAAAAACATTATTTTTCACTAAATATTTAAAAAGAAAAACATTAAATAAAAAAAAACACATTCCGGTGCTCAGAAACATTATTTCTTGAAAAAAAAAAGATTATTCTATTTTGTTTATTTTCTTCAATGAGAATTTTTTTTAAGTTTTTAAATAGTCTATATTATGTTAATTATTAGAATATGATGAAAGAAAGTCTGAAATTAATATGAATAAACAAAAATTGGGTAAATTTATAGAAGTGCATCTCTCGTATTTCGCCCCTAAAAAAAAGGTTTGGTGCTTCTGCAGAGACGGGGGCCCACTGTTTCGATCGAAGGCGGCGGAAACTGCCGACTCCTCTTTGGGAGAAATCGTGCGAAAACGTGAGTGACGGAAAGAAATTTGATTTTGGGGAAGATAACTGTTGAATTGACAATTGAGGATAAGTTAAAATTATGAACATTTATTTATTGAAACAAATTAAACATTATGTACAGCAAATAAATAAATAAAACTTTGATAAACATTTGAAATTTAACAAAAAAGGAATTAAATAAAACTTTGATAAACATTATGTACATCAAATAAATAGCAAACTTTTTATTGAAATTAAAAAAAAAACGTAATAAGTAAAACTAAGTAAAACTTTGATTTGAAAAAAAAAGAGTAAACAATTGACTGAACGATAAATGTGGAAAAAAACAAGTTTTTTACAGGGTATTGACTGAATGATAAATGTGGGGGAAAAGTTTTGGATCAAGGGAAGAATAAGGACCCCAGATCATTAACACAAGACGCGGGACATATTTTCAAATCACCGGTTGACCTCGCAATACACGTGGTCTCTATTTACAAAACACTTGTAAATAGATCTTTTATTTATGTTAATATTTATTTTAAGGCAGAGAGTTCATAAATAAAACAAATAAATATTAACATGTTTTCTTTTCTTTTAACATGTATACGCTTTTTTAAAAATCGGCTGACTTGTAATCTGTCGTTTTGCAATAAACAAAACAATTTATCATTTTTTTTTTTACTTTTATTTACTAAATAAAAAACAAATTTTAAACGCAATTCTATATTTCGTGTTGTGTACTTTTTTTTCTTTTCGTAGGGAGGCGAGTAGCGAAGTTTTATATATTTGTTTGTAATTGTTGCTTACAGAAAAAAAAGGAAAAAACTTCATAAATTTTAAATTGCTTCCGTTTGGAAACTGATTTTTGAAGTCTAACTCCGCCCTCGTGGGGAAGCAAAACGAAAGATTACAAGTCAGCCGATTTTTTAAAAGGCGTATATATTTCGTTTATTTATTAAAATAACTTGCGTAATCATCCGTTTTGCCTCCTCGGGCTAGGAGCAATGTGTAGTATGGAAAAATCCTTCTAAACTGAGGTAAGATCCATAGTGCCCCTTTTTGGGAAGCTTGATTTTTCCCTACAAAACGAAAGATTACTTAAGTACGGTGATAAATATTTCATACCCCCCCCCCCCATTTCTGCCCTCGTGAAGTTTTTTCCTTTTTTTTCTGTAAGCAACAATTATAAACAAATATATAAAACTTCGCTACTCGCCTCCCTACGAAAAGAAAAAAAAGTACACAACACGAAATATAGAATTGCGTTTAAAATTTGTTTTTTATTTAGTAAATAAAAGTAAAAAAAAAAATGATAAATTGTTTTGTTTATTGCAAAACGACAGATTACAAGTCAGCCGATTTTTAAAAAAGCGTATACATGTTAAAAGAAAAGAAAACATGTTAATATTTATTTGTTTTATTTATGAACTCTCTGCCTTAAAATAAATATTAACATAAATAAAAGATCTATTTACAAGTGTTTTGTAAATAGAGACCACGTGTATTGCGAGGTCAACCGGTGATTTGAAAATATGTCCCGCGTCTTGTGTTAATGATCTGGGGTCCTTATTCTTCCCTTGATCCAAAGTTTTAAACAGGGAACAATTCTGCGATCAGTTCAAAAATACTTCCAACTTCAATACGTCTGTATTTCTTTTGCAATTATCCCCGAACTTCAAAGTTTAATCGGTTTACGTCCATTTCGTGAAAAAGTAATTAACCCAATATTAGTTATCTCCCCCAAAATCAAATTTCTTTCCGTCGATCACGATTTCTCCCGAAGAGGAGTCGGCAATTTCCGCCGCCATCGATCGAAATAGTGGCCCCCGTCTCTGCAGAAGCACCAAAAGTTTCTACTTTATTGGGCAAATTACATGTAAACAGCCTCAACAAATATCCGGTAGGAAAAAAAATTATGAATTTTTTTATTATTTTAGATGTTAGGAGTAGTGGGGGATCACTTTCCTATATAAGTTATACGTAAAGTGAGAACGCATTTCTTGGCCACGGAATCTCACCCCTCACATTTTTCCCTCTAAATAAATAAAAATTCTACTTTTTTTGCCAAATTACATGTAAACAGAGGTTTAGGGTTAGGGTTTAGGGTTAGGGTTCCTCCTAACATCTAAAATGCCCCCAAAAAGTAGAATTTTTATTTATAAATTTACCAAAAATTGTTGTATCACTTTCAGGCATCCGTAGACGCTTTCTTCAACATTTTTCCACCAGAAGCCAGCGTTCCTCCTTGTTATGCGCATCTGGCAAAAAAATCGCATAAACAAAACTAATTTATGAAAATCGTATGAACAAAAACTTTTTTTTTAATTTGTGGTCATTCGTAGCGGACATGACGTCATAAATTTAACTGGAAGCCACGTTCACATAAAAATCTTTTTAAAAAAAGCCAAAAAAGAAATCAGAAAACAAATGAAAAAATCTTCTTGAACAGTAATACTCAATAAACTAGAAAATGACCGCCTCTTTGGGAGCCAACCTCTTCAAGATATCCCATTTTATATTACATTGTAAATTTTTAGTGGTTTATTAAACAGCACAAGTCCCGAAAAAAGCGCATACAAATAATTTCCACAATGGACTAATTTGACTTGTCACCTCTTTGAAAAACAGACAAAACTAGTGGCGAAAAAAAAAAATAGCGACTTCTTTGGGAGCTAACGTCTTTAAGACAGACATTCTATTTATTTGAAATATTAAAATTTTAGCGAAGGTTAGGAATAGAGGCCGTCTATTTCTATTTACTAAAGATTTTTTGATTATTTGGGTTATTCGGACTACTGTTCTCATCTTCAGTGTTATCGTCACAAATAATCCAATTTATTTATCTACCTCCCACAAGGTAAGATGTGACACAAGGTCGGTAAAGTGGGATTAGATAAGCCAGCGCTCGAGAGGTGAGCACTCTGGCCATTTAAAAATTGCCTGGGCAGCCCTGTCGGCATTCCCCGGTAGGGGCGCCTCAGACAGTAAGCAATAAACTTATTCCCCCCCCCCCCAAAGAGGGGAAGCGAAGCCTGGAAGGGTGCATCTCCTAGAACTGCACAGGACCAGACAACCCCCAAGAGACCGGCGTAAATGCAGACCCAAAGGCCCGGACGATACCGGTTTATTAGGGCGGGGTAAAAAAACCCTGGTTGATCAATCCTCATCTAAAAAATTCAGAAATAAACATTTTTGGCACATGTTCGTCTTTAACCACTGTCCGTTTTTCACAACTTTTTACTGACCATTTTTCTTTTCTTTTTTCGGTGTACACTTATCTATCAGGCTGCTCGAGAATTCCGGCGTTTTGGGAATTTTTTTTCAAATATTTTACATTTTAGGAGAGGGGGTCAGTTTCCAATGTTAATTCAACGTAGACTGATCCCCCTCTTTTTGACCATCTCAAATCTTTTGAAATTTCTTTACAAAAACGCCGGAATTCTCTAGAAGCCTGATAGGTAAGTGTACACCGAAAAAAAGAAAAGAAAAATGGTCAGTAAAAAGTTGTGAAAAACGGACAGTGGTAAAAGACGAACAAGACTGATCCCCCGTCTTAAAATGTAAATTAAAAAAAATTTTTTTTCAAAAAAACCGGAATTCTCTCGCAACATGATAGGTAATTGTAAGCAGAAGAATAATTTAAAAAATTTGAGATGGTCAAAAAGAGGGGGATCAGTCTACTTTTAATTTACATTGAAAACTGATCCCCCGTCTTAAAATCTAAATTTTCTAAAATTTATTTCCCAAAACCCCGGAATTCTCTATTGACATGATAGGTAATCGTACACCGAAAAAGATTTTTCAAAAAATTGAGATGGTCAAAAAGAGGGGGATCAGTCTACGTTGAATTAACATTGGAAACTGATCCCCTCACCTAAAATGTAAAATATTTGGGAAAAAAATTCCCAAAACGCCGGAATTACTGTACACCGAAAAAAGAAAAGAAAAATGTTCAATAAAAAGTTGTGAAAAACGGACAGTGGTTAAAGACGAACATGTGCCACATTTTTTTCTTTTGTTGTTAAACTGGAAACTCTTTCGATTCATATCGATTAAGTGTAACATTTTCAGATTATAATTTTTTCTGATAATTGGTGTTTTATTGACGAAACTTTTGAAAAGTATGTATTTTAAAATAATCTATTTTGACAATTTCTCTCTCTTCGGAAAAAAAATCCTAAGTTTTTTCTTTCCCTTTGATCATAGGAGTAGGAGGTGGTGGAAGAACCTGTAATGAAAGAGAGAGGAGGAGGAGGAGGAGAAGAAGAAGAAATGAAGAGAGAGGGGGAGAAGAAGAAATGAAGACAGAGGGTGAAGAGAAGAACTGAAGAGAATGCGAAGGAGAAGGAAAAGAGTAGGAGTGACAATTCGCGCGTTCCATCATCTTCCTCTCTCAAAATAGAATTTTCATCCGTAGAAGTTTACAAGAATGTATAAGCTTAAATTTCTACCTGATCCATTAATTTGTTGTTTCTTAATTTGCGTTGAACTTATTATGTCTTGCACGATTTCTGATGACTTAAAAATGTTTCGTTTTTCATTGAAAATGTAAGTATTAATTCTTTTATTTTATTTGTTCAATTTCAGTTTAGTCAGAGTTTTTTAAAAAATCAGTATTTAATTTAATTTTTATAAAGTTGTTATCGCAAATCTATTTATAGTTTAAAAATATAGTTTAGCGTAAAAAACTCAATACTGTCAAAATTAGATATTTTAAAAAAATTTCTTAAGGAGAAGACTTTTTGAAACATTGAATCATATTCCATGAAAAAAATAATACAAATTTGAGAAAAATACTTTTAAAAAATTATTCTAAGATTATCACTTATATGAACAAGTAAAAATAGGTAAAAACGTATTGTAGTATCCATATTTTGGGAGGCTCTGCGCATGCGTCAGATTCATTCATAAAAATTCGTAGTGAGTGATTCAAACCAGCGCATGCGCACACAATTCAGTTTGTAGAAAAAAAAACGTGTTTCATTTTTTGTTTTAGATAAAAAAAAATTAAAAAACACGTTTCTTTCGTGTTTGTTTTCATTTTCAGTTGTTTTCATGCGCAGAGGAAACAGAATGAGAACAAACACGCTAAAACAAAAAGTGGGCATTTTTAACAATTAAGTTACTATCGCTGAAAATAAACACGCTAAAAGTGAAGAACACGAAAGATGTTAAAAATAAAAACAACTGAAAATGAAAACAAACACGAAAGAAACACGTGTTTTTTTTTTATCTAAAACAAAAAATGAAACATGTTTTTTTTTTCCTACAAACTGAATTGTGTACGCATGCGCTGGTTTGAATCACTCACTACGACTTTTTATGAATTAATCTGACGCATGCGCAGAGCCTCCCAAAATATGGATACTACAATACGTTTTTACCTAAAAATATATTGGTGTTTCTTTACTTTCACGACGACATGAAAATATTTAAGGAAATGTATAAACTTTGTGTCATTTTTAACGAGTTAACAAAAGAAAAAGGGGGTAAAAAAAAAATTCGGTATTGTTTCGTAATCGTCAACCATAGATTTTACTGGCGAAGTTTTAGAATTCATTCTTAATATGAGAGGGGGGGGGGGGGCTTCGGTAACCTTCGGAGGCGTACTTGCTTCGTCTTTCTCGATTTCGTAGCATCGTTGTACATACATCACGCCAGTAAAATCTATGGTTGACGTTTCCGAAACAGAACCAAGAAAAACACAAATAGACAACAAATAAATGTTAGGAAAGGCCAGATAAGTTACTCTTTTACTAACCTGGATAAGTTTATTTGTGTTTTAACTTATTTTAAAGAGTGGTAAAAACGTATTGTAGTATCCATATGGAAAAAGGGTTGAAGAAAGTGTCTACGAATGCCTGAAAGTGATACAATTTTTTTTATTCATATTAATTTCAGACTTTTCTTTAATCATATTCTAATAATTAACATAATACAGACTATTTGAAAGATAAGTTATTTGATTGTTTTCAAAACTTTAAAATAAATTTCATTGAAGAAAATAAACAAAATAGAATAATCTTCTTTTTTTTCAAGAAATAATGTTTCTGAGCACCGGAATGTGTTTTTTTTTTTTAATATTTAGTGAAAATAATGTTTTTGGGGAGGGTTACGGTTAGGGGTTAGGGTTTAGGGAAATGCCATAACCTTAAGAAAAAAGTTTGATTCCGGAAGTTACTGGATTTCCAAGAAAAAAGGTTTTGACTATTATTACAAAAAAAATGTTTTGAAAACAATAAAATAAAAACAAATAAATTATTTTTCAAATAGTCTGTATTATGTTAATTATTTGAAAGAAAAGTCTGAAATTAATATGACAAAAAGGAAAGTCTGAAATTAATATGAAAAAAAGAAAAGTCTGAAATTAATATGAATAAAAAAATTGTTGTATCACTTTCAGGCATCCGTAGACACTTTCTTCAACTCTTTTTCCATATGGATACTACAATACGTTTTTACCTAAAGAGTGTTTTTGTTCAAAACAAACCTGGTGTCCACCTGTTCAGTTACAAAAAAATGTCTGTAAGTACAGTCTCGATAATCGCTCAAAACCGAAAATTAAACAAAATACTGGTAAAACATTACATTTTCCCACGATTGCTGACATTTATTGGATGTGTTTCTAAAACTACTTTTGTTTATTTTTCGATTTATTACGTTGATCACGGCAGGGCTCACGAACAGCCATTTTATTTTGCGTTCTAACCGAACAGGTGGACACCAGTTTTATTTTGAACAAAAAAAACTCTTTAAAGTAAGTTAAAACACAAATAAACTTTTCCAAGTTAGTAGAAGAGTTACTTATCTTGCCTTGTATAACATTTATTTGTTGCCTATTTGTTTTGTTTTTGCTTTTTATCACTTTTTTCCTTCTGTTCGCTGTCGTTAAAAATCCCCCATGAGCCCATCACAAGAATCCTTGATAATTGGTGAAAAATCGAAAAATAAATAAAATAGTGTTAGAAACACATCCAATAAATATCACCAATCGTGGAAAAATGTAATGTTTTACCAGTATTTTGCTTAATTTTCGTTTTTTGAGCGATTATCTGTAATTTCAGCCATTTTCACCCGTTTTAACTGAACAGGTGGACATCAGTTTTGTTTTGAACAAAAAAAAACTCTTTAAAATAAGTTAAAACACAAATAAACTTTTCCAAGTTAGTAGAAGAGTAACTTATCTTGCCTTGTATAACATTTATTTGTTGCCTATTTGTTTGTTTTTTTACCCCCTTTTTTTGTTCTGTTAGCTGTCCTTATAAATGCCAAAATGTCCGATAGTTTTTCACACCTTTTCTTTTTTTTAGGGCCTTAAGTTTTGAGTCCCTAAAGGAGCGACGCTGCCGACGACCTGGTCGTCTTTTGAGTGGCGATCAAAGCAAAAGCCATAAATATCTGTAAACCCTACAAACCAACGGCGTCGCTTTGTCTCCGTTATAAACATTTTAAGACCATTTCTCTCAGAGCCGGCGGTGTGCGGTCTGTATTATTTTAGTATTTTAAACCTAATTTGGGTATCTTTTACAATAATCCGCAGAGTGAAAACGCTATAAAAACAAATATACAACAAATAAAAGTAACTGTAGCCGATAAAAGTTATTTTCCAACTTATCTGTAACATTTGTTTGTATTTTTAAGCCGTTTCAACTGCTATTTATTAGAAATCAATATTTTTGTCACACGAACATTCGACAAGCGTAACGAGATAAGGCAGGGCGGCCATTTTGTTTCAGTAAAAATACGTGCAAAAAAAAAAAAGAAGAAATTTTTTTTACATCTAATAAAAACCCATTATAGTACGTAAAAATACAAACAAATGTCATAGGTAAGTAGAAAAATATCTATTCTCGACGTAGGTCACCGTCACTTGTTGCATATTTATTTTTTTTACCCCCGTTCTTGCTCGTTTTTTGGACCCCGTTGGCGACTGCGGATTATTGTAAAAGATACCCAAAACTTCTTTTTTCTTCCTAAATTTATTTTTTCGATATTAAAAAAAACATTTTGGCCAACGCTTCGGCCGATGAAACCCCAACCTTATTCAGAAACTTGGGAACCTTCTAATCGAGCTTGGTAGCACTAACAGAATTTCCAACTGAATCCTTTATTTAATCCATAGAGGTAGATTGTTCTCATTCCGCCAGCCATGATCGGGTAGAAGTGCTAATTTGTTATTCTTAGTTATTATCGCCTGTAGTAAGGATTGGACCTTCAATCCCCTCAAAAGACGATTACTTAGACCTACTGATTAACCGACGCCCTTAAGCGTTATGCCATGGGGTCATGCTGACGGAATGGGAACAATCCACTCCCGTTGATTAAATAAATGGCTCACTGTTCGGTTAGAGATTCCGTACAGGTCCCCAAGTTATAAAAGATGTACCTGAAGAAGGTTACATATGTCGAAACGTTGTGAATATTAACAATCAAGATGAGAATAGTAGTCCGAATAAAAACAAATGTAACATTTAAAAAAAATTTGTTTAATTATGTAATATGATTCACTATGGTTCCAAAAGTCCTCTCTTGAAAAAAATTCCAAAAATATAAATTTTAGACGGTGCTATGAGCGTTTTTACCCTGAACTTGGCCAAGAAGTGGGTTGTCAATTTACGTTAGATTTATATAGGAAAGTGATCACCCCTCTAAAATAATAAAAAATAAATTTATAATTTTTTTACGGAATATGATTCACTACGGTTCCAAAAGTCCTCGGCTGAAAAAAATTTCCAAAAATATTAAGTTTTGAAAGTGCTATGAGTTTTTAATCTTAAAGTAAAGGTTCGCCGAATGCTGATTGGGCTGCTCATGCAGTTTTGTAGGCTAGAGTGTGCTGGCTTCTCAAAACCACACCAGACCTTGTGTCTGACCTCCTGGCAAGGAAGTAGATAATACCTAGAATTGGGGGGGGGGGGCAAAATTAGGGGGTATCTTTCAGAATGATCAGTACAGTAGAAATCAATAGTTTTATCACGCGAACTTGCAAAAAAAAAAAAAAATGGCGCTTGCTCGTAAGACGCCATATTGTCTAAAGAAAACTAGTAAAAAATGAACAAGAAATTTTTTTTACATCTAATAAAACCCCATTTATAGTACGTAAAAATACAAACAAATATCATAGGTGAGTAGACAAATATCTCTTCTCGACGTAGGTTAAACTCACTTGTTGCATATTTATTTTTATAACCCCGTTCTCGTTAGTTTTTTAGACCCCGTCCGCGACTGTACTGATCATTCTGAAAGATACCCCATTCGGCACATGTTCGTCTTTTCTCACAGTCCGTTTTTCACAACTTTTTACTGACCAGTTTTTTTTTTCTTTTTTCGGTGTATACTTACCTATCAGGCTGCTAGAGAATTCCGGGGTTTTTGGAAATTTTTTTCACATATTTTACATTTTAGGAGAGGGGATCAGTTTTCAATGTAAATTCAACGTAGACTGATCTCCCTCTTTTTGACCATCTCAAATTTTAAAAATTATTCTTCTGCTTACAATTACCTATCATGTCGAGCTAGAATTCCGGGGTTTTTGGAAAGAAATTTTAAAATATAAGATTTTAAGACGGGGGATCAGTCTTGTTCGCCTTTTACCATAGTCCGCTTTTCGCAACTGTTTACGTCTTAAAATCTCAAAAAAATGTACGTATCTTTCACGAAAAGAAAAAACAATTAATTTAGAATGCAGATTGGGGGATTAGTTTTGCATAACTTTAGCATAAAATGATCCACCATTTCCGGGGTTGACGGGTTCTACTTTTTAAAGCGATTACGTTGGTCGGACTTAGGGTTCGTGGTGAAAAAAAAAACTTAATTGCCCTAAAAAGTTAAAATGGCTCGGAAAGAGGGGATCATTTTACATTAAATTTATATGCGCAACTAATCCCTTACTGTAAATTAAAAGAATAATTGTTTTATTTTCAATGTGTTCACACGTTATCGCCTAAAAATATAGAATCTCATTTGGGGGTGGGATACTTTTATGTTTTCATTTTACGTATTGTATCCAAGACTGATAAACTCATTGTCAGATTTTCATCTATTTTTTTTTGTACCATGTTTTTCCTATTGATCAATTTGTGCCATTTTTACTAGATTCAGTGAAAATGGCGATTTGAAAAATAGTTAAGCAGTCATGAGTTTTCAAAATATTCTCCATTAATTGAAAATTGATTTAATTAATTTCAAAGGGAAATAAGGGTGCTTGTACAGAGAAGCGTGCCGATTATATTATCAATACCACAAAAAACAGTATTATATGCTTACGCAGCAGATTAAAATAAGTATCCTCACCAAAAAGTAGGAAAATTATTGAGTAGAATTTTATTAAAAATCAGTTTCATCGTATTTTGATGACTGCAATTGATTTATTACTTGTTAATATGACAGACTGGGTTACCTACCCCTGAATTTCGTGTTTTTCGCTCGAATCAACGGCGAACCCGGCACATGTTCGTCTTTAACCACTGTCCGTTTTTCACAACTTTTTACTGACCATTTTTCTTTTCTTTTTTCGGTGTACAGTTATCTATCAGACTGCTAGAGAATTCCGGCGTTTGTGGAAAAAATTTTCAAATATTTTACATTTTAGGAGGAGGGATCAGTTTCCAATGTTAATTCAACGTAGACTGATCCCCCTCTTTTTGACCATCTCAATTAAAAAAAAAATATTCTTCTGCTTACAATTACCTATCATGTCACGAGAGAATTCCGGCGTTTTTTGAAAGAAATTTTTAAAAATTGAGATTTTAAGACGAGGGATCAGTCTTGTTCGTCTTTTACCATAGTTCGTTTTTCACAACTTTTTACGTCTTAAAATCTCATTTTTTTTAAATTTCTTTCCAAAAATCCCGGAATTCTCTCGCGACATGATAGGTAATTGTAAGCAGAAGAATAATTTTTTAAATTTGAGATGGTTAAAAAGAGGGGGATCAGTCCACGTTGAATTTACATTGAAAACTGATCCCCCGTCTTAAAATCACAATTTAAAAAAATTTCTTTCCAAAACCCCCGGAATTCTCTATTGACATGATAGGTAATCGTACACCGGAAAAGATTTAAAAAAAAATTGAGATGGTCAAAAAGAGGGGGATCAGTCTACGTTGAATTAACATTGGAAACTGATCCCCCCTCCTAAAATGTAAAATATTTGGAAAAAAATTCCAAAAACACCGGAATTCTCTAGCAGCCTGATAGATAAGTGTACACCGAAAAAAGAAAAGAAAAATGGTCAGTAAAAAGTTGTGAAAAACGGACAGTGGTTAAAGACGAACATGTGCCGCGAACCCGATTAAACGATATAACGGATTTTTCTTTTTTATTACAATTCTACTCGATAGTTTTTGCTAATTTTTGGTGTACAAACCTATTTTTGCTTGAAGCATAATTACATCAGAGGGTTTTCCGGTTAATTTAATGAGAACTGCGATTTTCAACGTGTTTCCTATGCACGCTAATCTGTACAAGCACCGAAATAAGTATTGGGTTGAAAGAATTTCAGACCGAAAAAAATACAAACAAACATTAATTATTTCAGAGAATATATACACGTGGTGACCAGACAAAACGCCAGGGTCAGGGCGGCGCCAGCGAATAAAAATCTTGTCTCAAAAACTGAACTCCATGAGAGGCGTCATAAAAATGATTTTAACGTTTCAAAACGTATTATTAGGGGATAGACATAAGTGAACTCTGGAAACTGAAATTCACCAATAATAATAATAAAAAAAAATTAATAAAAAAAATCAAATTAGATAACTTTTTAGAGATCCAGATTTAGAAAAAAAATAATAATACTTACAAAATTGAATCCAGTAGAATTCATTTTGGTTTCTTCGGAAACAAGTCAGTCATTATATTTTTTTGTTAATAGTTGAAAAATAATTTGGTTACAAAAAACAAAGAAAACGTGATAGTTGAAAATGTGAGAATGAAAGCGATACCTGAATAAACCTTTTTTTCTTTGGCAATAAAAAATGAAACAAACACAAAATGTATTTCTAAGGAAATTGTTTATTTACACAATTATAAAACCATGTAATAACAAACATTAAACAATAACAGTAAATAAACAATGAATATGGTGATCGTTTTGCCATCATTTTTCTTTAATAATACACCAAATGGTCTTGATTTATTAATATATTATCGTCTAACAGAAACTCTAAATTTAATTTTTCTTATTGATTTTTATTGATTTTGTTCAATGTTCTGATTGACTTTTTAGTTTGAACAATATAGATTTAATTAAATGAACAAATAAAAATCGGTATCTCTGCGAAATGGTTTCAGCAACATTTCATAATCTAATTGCATATTTTACACATTGTAAAAAGTCTACAACACCAATCTGCTGGCGGGCGATTCTATATTTTTAGGCGATTACGTGTGAACACCTTGAAAATAAAACAATTATTCTTTTAATTTACAGTAAGGGATTAGTTGCGCATATAAATTTAATGTAAAATGATCCCCTCTTTCCGAGCCATTTTAACTTTTTAGGGCAATTAAGTATTTTTTTTTCACCACGAACCCTAAGTCCGACCGACGTAATCGCTTTAAAAAGTAGAACCCGTCAACCCCGGAAATGGTTGATCATTTTATGTTAAAATTATATGCAAAACTGATCCCCCAATCTACATTCTTAAATAATTGTTGTTTTTTTCTTTTCGTGAAAGATACGTACATTTTTTTTAAAAGAATGCAGTATTTACAAAGTACAGGAAAAATGTTTAAAAATAGAATTTTGTCAAGAAAAAAAAATTACAAAGTGTTATTGATAATTAAAAAAAAAGAATTTAAAAAATTAAATATAATTTCTTTTGTTTAATTTTTAAAAATTAATTTATTTTTACGTTGGTGGGCTTGAATTATTTTGGCGGGCTTTTGTCCGTGGGGCTTTTGTCCTACCACCTTGATATCATTATCAATTATAAGATCACGTATAAAAGAGAATTTCTTCAGCAATATTCTTCTATATTGGATACACCATTGTGATGTTTCATGTGTAATATTTCAATTTCACTTTGAATACACGGTTCGATTTTATTGTTACTAAATTACAAAACAAAATAATCGAAAAACACCAGACTGATCCCCTGTTTCAAACTTGTAAAAAAATAAATATTATTCAGAAACAAATAAAACTCTACCATTAACTCTGGTGCCCCCCCCCCCCCCCAATAAAAACTATTCCGAGAAAGAAAGAGTAGCTGAAGTTAGTAGCTTTTTGGTACGTCGTTGCCACCTGGACTTAGGGTTAGTAAGGTTTTTTTGTTTTTTTTTTTTAATTTTGTTTTGAGTTGCTGAACAACGCTAATCTTTAATCATAATTCGGGATATTTGTAAAATAAAAATTAAAAGAAATTCGAAAATTAAGAAAATTGTCTGCCTTAAATATTAAATAATAATAGTTCTGGGTGCTTCTCCGAAGACGCGTGAGTATTAAAATATCAATACCAAAAAAAACAAAAAACACCATTATATACTTATGCAGCAGATTTAAATAAGTATCCTCATCAAAAAGTAGGAAAAATGATTGAGTAGAATTTTAATTACAAATAAACATCAGTTTAATCGTATTTTGAAAAAACGATGTAACAAATTTTTATTTTTGATTAAAATTTTACTCGATAGATTTTCCTAATTTTTGGTGTACAACCCTATTTTTGCTTGATACATAAGTATTTCAAAGAGTTTTCCGGTTAATTTAATTGGAACTGCGTTTTTCATATGCACCCTCATCTGTAGAAGCCGCAAGTTCTGTGCTCATTTTTACGTCAAATACAAACTTTTTGTTTGGCCAAGATCAAAGTGTGGTATACTGCACGCTGTCCTGTGCAGTTCTAGGAGGTCCACCCTCCCAGGCTTTGCCTTCTCACCCTTTGAGAAGGGGTTAGTTTATTGCTAATCGCCTGAGGCGCCCCTACCGGGGAATGCCGACGGAGCTGCCTAGGCAATTTCTAAATTGCCAGTGCTCACCTCTCGAGCGCTGGCTTATCTAATCCCACTTTCCCGACCTTGTGTCACATCTTACCTTGTGGGAGGTAGATAAATCAATACCCTGAATATTGGCCGACGTTACAATATTTTTTCCTTTTCGGTTTATTTCTACTTTTTTTACTTTTCAAAATAGAATTAACGTTAAAGTGTAGTATTTGTTCTGATACTATACTTAATTTTTATAGGAACTGACTTGATTTTCAACAAGGTACAATCTATTTCTAAATTGAAAGTGAAAAGACAAATGGATTTATTTTCCTATCTTTACGATCACATTTAAAAGATAATTAAATTTGTTTGGAAATTTCCAAAATGTTTCATGTTTATCTTTCTATGTGAATAAATTAAAGATTTTTATTCGTGTTTACAATACATTTATGAATGAAATATTTATTATTAACATTTTAAGTATTTCAAATAGCGAACTTTGCTATTTTGTTTGTATAAATTTGTAAATAATAAAACAAAAACTGACCATTCGAAAGATTAAACGAAACATTTTTAGTATAATTTTAGAATACCATCATCATCATCATCATCTTTAACTTCCGTTTTACAAACTGGCATGTGTTGGACGGCTTTAAGAAATTGACTTCCAAACTAAGTTAGTCAGGTTTTGATTTATCTCTCTTTCTCTTAAGTCCATCCTTATCATATCCACCCATGTTTTCCTTGTCCTTCCCCTGTGAACTGGACCTGCTACCTCAACTGTTCTACACCTACAAACCAATCATTCAACAGAGTCGTACCATCAAAGTTCTGTTTTACACACATTTTCCTCTTGAGATCATCAGAAACTTTAGGACTCAGATTATGCATCCATCGTATCATTCTCATATCATTTCTTCTCATGCAACGCATGTCCTCAACCTTCACTGGCCAGGTTTTACTTCCATACATCACACTATCTACACAACCCTGATAGACCCCTTCTTTGGTAGACAGTTGTAATGCTCAGCGTTTGTTCGTAATCGTTTTTCTCAACTTATTTACTGACACTACTAGAGAATTACGGGTTTCTAGCGACATGATAGGTAATCGTACACAGCAAAAAGGAAAAGAAATTTGGTGAGTAAGTTGAGAAAAACGGGTGGTAGAGTACAAGCGTCGCACCTTCTCCACCCTGTGCTCCACTCTCAACCGACTAGTAATTCCACTACACCTCTTGTGTACCCAGTGCTTGCACAAAGGATTGCACCGAACACCCTTTCCACAAACGAACAGGGGAGCTTTCCAACGCTGATCATCACTTTGATCTTGGTAACATTCACTCCCAGGTCTTACCTTTTCCATAGCTTTCCTCCAAGTCTTTAACTTCCATTGTTTCATTTTTATACTTTTGTTTTATATTCCTACTCTCAATGGCAAATGTCATTTTAAAAGAATATTGGTAATGTATTAATTGATGCTTTTACAGATTGACTCCCATGGCGGACAATATTGACTCAAAATCTGATAACGAAGAAGTAACGACATAAAATCAAAATCAGGTTCCAGTAAAAAAGGTAAAAAAAATAGTAACAATTGTTTTTATTGCAATTATTTTATTGTATTATTCGTATTTTTAAAAACTTTTTAAAATTTATTTTTATTTCTGTCAGAAGAGAAAAAAAATACTTACATTGTTGCATTTTATTTATTTTTAATTAGTAGGTATTAAATTTTGCATTTGTTTTCTGGTGCGAACGCACGTAGGGATTTCTTTCTAATAATTTGTAAAACAAAATAATGGAAACATTGATATAATTTACTGCTTACCGGATCCTAGATAAAGACCATAATCCGATATTAGTCGTATCAAGAGATGTACAATGAAAAGGAGACAAGATGCATGTCGATTGGCAGAACACGAGTTTGTGTTTGCTGTATTTGTTTATCTTTTGTTTCTTACCCCTCCTTAGCACCGGTTTCGAAGATACCCGGTGTAAGGCTGTCAGTTCCCGTATTAATATTATAACATCTCCCTTATTACGGAAAAGAAAGATAGGAAGAAAGGGGATATGTGGGAAGGGTACTTATGAGTAATGTTTGTATCGTGCAGGTGAAACAATTTGTCTATCTGAACGGGTAGTGTATGGTTGCTTGCAATTTGGGTCTGGGGGTAGACCTTCAGCTTGATGATTGGCTGGTGGTTTGTCTATAGACAGGATTCTCTATTCTGGTTGGATGTGTATGTTTTCTTTTGTTTTGAGCTGGTGGCGACGATTACGTCTAACCTTGGTCCCTTTCTTCGTCTCTATTAGGTATGAACTGGGATATATGAGTTTCTCAAGCACCCTTTCTTTCATTTTCTATTTGTTGTCTGAAAGGACACGTACTGAGTCTCCAGGATTGAGCTCAGGTAATTCGCGAGCTGAGCTGGGTAGTGGATCCTTTTGTTCTCATATTGGTGGTCTATATGAGACAGTATGGAGACCATTAGATTGGGGGTATAGGGCACTTGACCGGTCATGTCGGAAGTCCCAGTCTTGGGCGAATCTTTTGAAAGCGTCAGATTTGAATTCGGGACCACCGTCGCTAATTACTGTCTGTGGAATCCTAAATTTTGCAAAATTACTTTTTAAATGATTGATAATGGTGGTCGATTGTTTATTCAGAAGGGAGTGTATGTCAAAGAACTTGGTGGTGTAGTCGACGACAATTACGATGCAAGTCAAATATGCCTGCCCCGATTTTTGTCCATGGAGTTTCAGGAATGTCATGTGGTATGATGGATTCCGGAGATTGCCTGTTGCGTTCATCCAGGCATGTGCTGCAGTTGGTGATCATTTCTTTGATTTCTGCTGTGACACCAGGCCAGTAAATGTGTTCTTTGGCTTGGGCTAGACATTTGTCTATCCCCTGATGTCCAGAGTGGATGAGATTCCTGACCTCTCTGCATAGTTCATTGGGAACAATGAGGCGTTTTCCTTTTCATAGCAATCCTTTTAACAGTGTTATGTCTTCTCTGGCATTATAGTATGGTGTTAGGGAAAGTTCAACTTTGTTCTTTTTACGCCAGCCATTTAGAGTATATTTTTTAGAAGTTGCAGTGTTTTATCAGTAGATGTGGCTTGGCGGTATCATGTGAGCTTCTTATCGCTCATAGGCATTTCTGCTTCGATTAAGTGTACATGGGCTTCCATGTCTTCGATGGAAATCTCAGGCTCACATTCATTGAGGAAGGCTCTTGACAGTGTATTGGGAATCACCGCCTCTTTACCAGGGATGTATTGAAGTTCGAAGTCGTAGCGCTGCAGTGCTAGCATGAAACGTTGTACCCGTGTTGGTGCGTTTGCAATTTGTCTCTGGAAGATCGATGGTAGAGGTTTGTGGTCATTTTCAACCACAAAATGACGCCCATAAACAAATTTGTGAAATGGTTTGCAGCCAAAAAGCACGCTGAGGGCTTCTCGTTCTAGAGGACAGTAGTTTTGCTTGGCTGAAGTAGTTGCATGTGATGCACATGCTACTGGTTGTCAACCACTATCTCCTTTTTGCTGAAGGATGGCCCCATAACCTAGTTTGCTGGATTCCGTTGAAATCTTGGTTGGGAGTGAGGGGTTGAAAAATTGTAGAACGGGTTGTTTAACTATGAGGTTCTTTAGGTCGTCAATAGCTGTCTGTTGAGAGCGATCGAAAAACCATTCCACATCGTTTTGAAGCAATAGCCGCAGTGGAGCTGTGACTTCCGAGTATTTGGGTAGAAACTTGCAGAGGAAACACTGCAAGTCCTCCTTATTCTTGGGATGAGGCATGTTTGCGATAGCTTTCACCTTGGAGGGATCTGGCTGGAGTCCATTTGGGGTGATTTTGTGTCCAGGTAGATGAGCTCCTTGGCAAGGAAAACACATTTGCTTTTATACAGTTTTAGACCGTGCTGTTGTATGCGATCGAGAACAGAACTTAGTCGCTTATGGTGCTCTTCCAGTGTCGGTGCTCACACTATTATCTCATCCTGCATGTTTCTGGCTCCTTCAATGCCTTCTATGATGCGGTAAACTTGTACTTGGAATATTTCACTGGCATTGTGTATGCCATATGGGAGGCGAGTAAATTTGTAGCGTCCGAAGGAAGTGCTGAATGTCAGGAGTGTTGAGCTGTCCTCATCGACGGGGATCCGCCAGAATCCATTGCGCTGGCATCAATTTTAGAGAAAAACTTTGCACCGTGCATATCTGCAAAAATTTCCTCCGCATTGGGGATTTGGAAATGCTCTCTCTGTATAGACTTGTTGAAGTTGCGTGGATCAAGACGGATGCGCAGGGATCCGTTGGGTTTCTCCACGATCACAAGTGAGGTTAGCTGACTGACTTGATTATTCCCATTTTTGTCATTCTGTCGAGTTCCACTTTTAGTTTGTCTTGCAGTGGTAAGGGAATTTTTCTTATGTGGTGAGTTTTTTGGAAAGTCCTGAGTGCACAAAAGTAGTCTTGATATTTTTTTTAGAAGAGCTGGAAGATTTGTATCAATCTGAAAAATATGCCTGATCAAATTGAGTTTCTCGCGGGTGGTGGCACCTAGAACTGGTTGTGAAATGGTATCAGTAACAATGAACTTTTTGTACTTTATGAAGGCTGTGCATTTACCCAGAACAGAAATGTTTGTGCCATTGTAGGCAGTGAGGCTAATAGAGGTTGGACTGAGTTTTGGTCGCTGGTAGAGCCTGTTGTATGTTGCTTTGAGCAGTACATCGATTTTGGCTCCAGTATCAAGTTTGAAATTAACGCTGTTGCCATTGACGTCCAGGTTCGCTGTCCATGGATTGGCTTGTCCGTCATGGTTAAGTGTTGATGGAGAGTGCGGTTGCTGCCTAGTTGTAGAATGGTTGTACCTCGTGCTCAGGGTCCTTAGTGGTGATCATGCCTAGGAAGATGTCAGATGGGTCCGAGTCTGAGGAGTCTGCCTCTACTTGGCGGACTGTCCTTCGAGCATAGCAGCAGCTGGAAAAATGTCCTTTGCGATTGCAATTTGTGCATTGCTTGTGATATGCTGGGCACTGGCCATGTTGGTGTGAACCAGTGCAGAATTTGCAGGAGTTGATCTGACGTTGCCTGACACGTGCTGGGTCCCATTTGGGTGAGTTGCGGTCAGGGGAAATTTCTCTCCTTTTGCATCTGTGTGTGATAGCTGCCATGTGTGCATCATGTCCTTCTGTACTTGCTAGTTCCTTGGTCTGGCTTCTCGTTTCTTCTGCCGCTTGACCAGCCTGGATTGCTTGGTCCAGCGTAATGTCATGCTCTCTCAACAGGCATTCCCTGAGACGGAGATCTTTGTCCCAATAATGAGAACGTTTTTAATTAAGGAGTCCGTCAGGTCCCCTCAATTCACGTTGACGAACTACTGTGACAAAGTCATTGAACTTTTGTCCATTCACTTGCTTGCTGGTTAGAAATTTGTGTCTTAGGATCGTCAAATTTACTCGAGGCTGGCAATATGCATCAAACTGCTGTATGTCGATGTCAAGCTTATCTTCTACTGAGGTGATCTGGAAGGTGGAGTAGATATCTCGTCGTTTCGGCCCTATGCATGTCAGCAAAACTGAGGTCTTGACCTTTCCGGGCTTCGTGTAATATTCGGTGACCATCAGATAGAGATTCAGTTCCTCCTTCAAACGCTTCCAGGCCTCAACTAGGTTTTCTTGACTGAAATCGAGATGTTTGGGAGCCGGGAGAGTATCCATGATGCTTATGGACAGGTGCAGATCTGACAAAGTTTTAATCACAAAATGCTTTATATTCTTTATATTATAAAATGCTAATATTCTGTAAATGAAATAAAGGAAACATTGATATAATTTACTGCTTACCGGATCCTAGGTAAATAGTAAAACAAAAACTGACCATTCGAAACATTTTTAGTGTAATTTTAGAAGACTCATCATCATCATCATCATCATCATCATCTTTAACTTCCGTTTTACAAACTGGCATGTGTTGGACGGCTTCAAGAAATTGACTCCCAAACTAACTTAGCCAGGCGTTGATTTATCTCTCTTTCTCTTAAGTCCATCCTTATCATTTCCACCCATGTTTTCCTTGTCCTTCCCCTGTGAACTGGACCTGCTACCTCAACTGTTCTACGCCTACAAACCAATCATTCAACAGAGTCGTACCATCAAAGTCCTGTTCTACACACATTTTCCTCTTGAGATCATCAGAAACTTAGCCTGTCTTTAGGACTCAGATTATGCATTCATCGTATCATTCTCATATCATTTCTTCTCATGCAACGCATGTCCTCAACCTTCACTAGCCAGGTTTCACTTCCATACATCATCACACTATCTACACAACCCTGATAGACCCCTTCTTTGGTAGACAGTTGTAATGCTCAGCGCTTGTTACTAATACTCCACCACCCGTTTTTCTCAACATATTTACTGACACTTTTTTTCCCCCAGTTTTCGGTGTACCTATCATGTTGCTAGAGAATTCTGTGTTTTTTTGTGTTTATTTATTTATTTTTTTAATTTCAGATATTTTACAATGATCACCCACTTTTTGAGCATGTTGCAAAAATCTAACAAAAATTTCCCCCAACCCCGGAATGCTCTAGCATCATGATAGGTAATTGTACACAGCAAAAAAGAAAAAAATTGGATGAGTAATTTGAGAAAAACGGGTGGTAGAGTACAAGCGTTGCACCTTCTCCATCCTGTGCTCCACTCTCAACCGACTAGTAATTCCACTACACCTCTTGTGTACCCAGTGCTTGCACAAAGGATTGCACCGAACACCCTTTCCACAAACGAACAGGCGAGCTTTCCAACGCTGATCATCACTTTGATCTTGGTAACATTCACTCCCAGGTCTTACCTTTTCCATAGCTTTCCTCCAAGTCTTTAACTTCCATTGTTTCATTTTTCATACTTTATTCCTACTCTCAATCGCAAATGTCATTTTAAAAGAATATTAGTAATGTATTAATTAATTGATGCTTTTACAGATTGACTCCCATGGCGGACGATATTGACTCAAAATCTGATAACGAAGAAGTAACGACATAAAATCAAAATCAGGTTCCAGTAAAAAAGGTAAAAAAAATAGTAACAATTGTTTTTATTGCAATTATTTTATTGTATTATTCGTATTTTATTAAACTTTTAAAAATTTATTTTTATCTCGATCACACGAGAAAAAAAATACTTACATTGTTGCATTTTATTTATTTTTAATTAGTAGGTATTAAATTTTGCATTTTTCCTGTTGATAGTCTCTATACAGTGCCCACGTGCAAACAACGACTAGTTGATTTAGCAGGGAATGCTATCAACACTTCGAATGAAACAAAATAAACCAAGAACACTGAAGGAAAAAAAAAAAACCCAAAAAACAACGTAACTGGGATAAAAACTCCTTAAAGAAAAAAACAACGAATAACGTAAACAACCAGATTTATCGGTGTAGCGCACAGTTAAAAAAAAAACCCCGGAATCTAACACCTTTGATTCCCACGTGGCAGCAATGCACGAAGAAAGGAAGAAAAAAGGAAAAGAAGAGAAGCAGTGACATATGCAGACAGAGAAAGAAGGAGAGAGTTTCGACGTCCAACCCAAGACAACTCTTCACGCGGACAAATTCAGACAGCTCCCCTGAAGAAGAGAGAATAGGAATCAAAAACAGATTGGTTCAAAAGAGTCGAAAGTCGATTTCCCTCCCCCCCCCCCCCCCCTCATCCTGCAGACGACGTAAGTTGGTCTTCAATTATGTATCTTGCAAAGAAAAAAGAAAAGGAAAAAACGATTTCCTCCTTGACTGAGACAATTGTATAATCGGTGATCCCCCTTGAAATCAGAGAATCACCATGGACATATTGCATACATAAGTGATGGACAATAATGGACTGTACTCCCCCCACTTATCATACGCACGCACGCGTACACTTAATTAAGGTGGAGAGAGGTGTAGTGTCTTGCATTTGGAGACAACAACGTGTTTCATAATTACCTCACTTACATTGTATAATTGTCTCCCTTTGTATATTTCTCTTCTGTATATAAACGAAAGCTGACGTGTATCTCCCTCTTTAGAAGAAGGTCTCGGAAGCGTAAACATCAAACCATGTCTCTCTTTCTTATTCATTCTACGTTCTCGCTTCGCATTGTATGTACAAGTATCTATTAGTCGCCAGCCGAATATTAATAGATTCACATAAAAATTGACAAGCGAGAACATTATAGTCAGAAGAGAAAAAAAATACTTACATTGTTGCATTTTATTTATTTTAATTAGTAGGTATTAAATTTTTCATTTTTCCTGTTTGAGCATCTTTTGTTGTATTGCCACCCTGGACTTAAGGTTAGTTGTTGGGTTAATCAAGGTCACCTATTTTACCGATTGCGCATTCGGTTTTGCAGCGATAATATAGTCATTAGCAATTTTTCCTTTGTTTCTGGTTTGTGTCGTTGCTTTTCGGCCGCCATGGGGGCTAATCTGTAAAAGCAATTTTTAGCATTTTAAAAACTTGAGCAGATGACGCAATGAAAATAGATTTGTAGATGGTGACCGTAAGTGTTGCGAAGTTGTCCAACAGTAAATAATAAATAAAGGAAGTCAAGTCGAGGGTTGGTTTAACAAGTGTATTAACAAAGTAAGAAAGTGACTAGCACTTGGCTAGACAGTTACAAGACTGTGCTTTGTCTTCCCTGTGTCTCTGGTGACTCGCACTATTTATAGTGACAACCGGTGTAGTTTCTCCTGTGTAAGAACGGCCGGTGTAACAGTAAGCTAATTCGGACAAACGTATGAACAACCTGAAAAACTTGAATTTCACATAAATTTAACTTAAAATGATCACAATATCAATGCAAGGTGTTGTTTTCTGGTGCGAATGCACGTGGAGATTTCTTTCTAATAATCTGTAAATGAAATGAAGGAGATATTGATATGATTTACTGCTTACCGGATCCTTTGTAAAGGCCTTAATCGGATATTAGTCGTATCAAGAGATATACAATGAATAGGAGACAGATACATATTGATTGGCAGAACACGAATATGTGTTTGTTGTATTTATTTATCTTTCATTTCTTACACCCTCCTTAGCACCGGTTCCAAAGATACCCGGTGTAAGGCTGTCAGTTTCCGTATTAATATTATAACACTGGGTTTGAGGGCATCTGTTCTGACTGTATCCCTTTCATTGAGCAAAAACATCAAATTTCCTCGGGGGGGGGGGGGGGGGTTATTTCAGCTTTCTTACACTTTAAAAAAAAATTATTTTTTGTAATATTAAAAAATAATCATACATCATTATAATTCTGCCTTGTAGCAAGAACAGAAGAAAATGAGCTCTTTTTTTTTTTTGTATCTTCTCACAGCAGGCGTAGATGGACACGAATCGGCTATTCCTTGAGTTAGGTTCGCATTCATAAAATATGTTACATCAGTTTTAGGTTGGTAGAAAAATACAGGTAGGGATAGGTCTTTGCTTCTAGCCAAAAGGCTACAACTTTCAGTCGTTAACAGGTAAAACTATATAGATTGACATAAAATAAAGATATTTGAAAAATATTTCATTCCGATTTTCTAATTTTTTTTGATTTTTTAATTCTTGAAACCAAATAATTCGTTGACATATTTGAATTGACTTTTTTATGTACAGTTTTACTTGCGATAGTATAAGTATAGTTATTGAATTTTAAATACATAATTTGCCATTTTATTTTGTCTCTGACATTTAAATTCGAATTCTTAGTTTATTTTATTGTATATTTCAGGTCTGTGAGATCTCAGCTATTTTGTATAAAAAATGTAATTCCGCCTTTTCTTTAAATCGAGAAAACGCGAATCGCTGACCGGTCAGT
The DNA here is from genome assembly GCA_963556195.1 of Sepiola atlantica. Taxonomy (NCBI): domain Eukaryota; kingdom Metazoa; phylum Mollusca; class Cephalopoda; order Sepiida; family Sepiolidae; genus Sepiola; species Sepiola atlantica. Next base: position 15,848,912 of record OY744539.1, read on the forward strand.
CACCATATTTAAGAATAATGAACGTTGAAACCTTTCGAGATGGACAGACAACAGGTGGACATATGGAGGCAATGGAAAAGACCTAGATAAAGGCCAAAAACCCGGTGGAGAGACGACCTCGATAGTCAACAAGGTCCTACTTGGCCACGCCCAGCCAGGGATAAAACAAGGTGGAAAGCAACCAGGGAGGGGTTCGTCCACCAGGAGTGAAATAATTAAAAAAAAACAACAAAAAAAGACCCTGATGCCGAATCGTTGAAAAACCTAAATAGAATGAAGTCGTTTTTAGTGGTCTAAGGGGAACAACTCTTCATGACAAGTTCGCACAAAACAATAACAATTTTGCTGATTTGATTTAATAATGAAATAAAAATGTTATAAATTAGTTTATTAACAAACGAAAGCAAACAAATATTTAATATTATTAAAGAGTTTTTTTTCAAAACCTTAGACAACTTAACAAAACCGACAGCGATCGGTTTCATTATTTCATCCCGGGTGGAAAAACAAAAGCTTTCACCGTCGTTGCTTTGTCTTTTCAATTTGCATTTTTTTTTCTTCTATTATGTCTGAATTTATTTTACATTTTTAGTTTCATTAAAATTGTTTGTAAAAGAAAATCTAGATCGTTCAGATGTTGATCTTTTGGGGTTCATTTTTGGGCTGACACCGGATTTTCGCCAGGCAAAATACGACCTTGACATTGTTTAATACTTTGTGTTTTTCTTGAAAAAAACGATGGAAAAAATGTGCGATTGTTGAAAATAAAATATTTTTATTTGTCAATTGTTTAAAGCAGAAATAATTTTCTCCCAATTATTTTGTTGATAATTCCAAATAAGAACTTGATTGTTTACTTTTGGATTGCACTGCTATGCCGGGTGAGAGGCCTAGGTCACGTGACGACGCATTTTGTTGTAAACTGGAGGTTTATTTGAATTAATTTAATGTTTAGATAAAAATGTAAAATGTTTAAAATGTGAAATTGTTTAAAATAGTCTGTAAAAGTAATTTGAATGAATTTAATTTAAAGTGATTATGAGTAGAGTTTTGTTATTGTAGGTTTGTGTCTGTTGGGAGAGTGTGTATTTTTCTTGCTAGTTATCATGAATATAATATGCGAATTTTCGCCTGGTCCTCGGCCTTTTGGCTAAGATCAAAGTGTAGTATCTGTTCCGATGGATACTGCACGCCTGTCCTGTGCAGTTCTAGGAGGTCCACCCTCCCAGGCTTCGCCTCCCCTCTTTGGGGAGGAGTAAGTTTATTGCTTACTGTCTGAGGCGCCCCTACCGGGGAATGCCGACGGGGCTGCCCAGGCAATTTTTAAATGGCCAGAGTGCTCACCTCTCGAGCGCTGGCTTTTAACCCCACTTGCTCGACCCGATCTTGGGTCACATCTTACTTGTGGGAGTAAGATAAAACTGGCCTTGTGCCTAACTCCGCGAGGAGTAAATAAACATCGCTTCTCGGCCTTTTGGCTAAGATCAAAGTGTAGTATCTGTTCTTATCAGCTTAATATCTGATACGTCCCCGATTTGGGGACTACGATATTAAACTGATTTTTGCAACATGGCGAAGATTTAGGGGCTTGCTCCACCTTTGCCACGGGTTGGCCTAGTATTGCAGTACCTCTAGGATTATCAGCCCAGTTTCCCATCAGGGAAACAAAAAATCAAATCTAAAAACAGACTCTTCCTCTACTTTTTCTCCTCCAGTTTCTTTGTTAAAATCCTTCAACTTAATCTATCATCTTATAAAAATATTACTTTTTCTTGAAAATATAATCAATGCAAGTTATTACAAACTGCCATCATTAATGTTAAAACATGTAACAAATAAATAATTGGTAAAAACGTATTGTAGTATCCATATTTTGGGAGGCTCTGCGCATGCGTCACATTCATTCATAAAAAAGTCGTAGTGAGTGATTCAAACCAAACTTTTGCCACGGGTTGGCCTAGTATTGCAGTACCTCCAGGATTATCAGCCCAGTTTCCCATCAGGGAAACAAAAAATCAAATCTAAAAACAGACTCTTCCTCTACTTTTTACTCCTTTTTTTCTCCTCCAGTTTCTTTGTTAAAATCCTTAAACTTAATCTATCATCTTATAAAAATATTACTTTTGCCACGGGTTGGCCTAGTATTGCAGTACCTCTAGGATTATCAGCCCAGTTTCCCATCAGGGAAACAAAAAATCAAATCTAAAAACAGACTCTTCCTCAACTTTTTACTCCTCTTTTTCTCCTCCAGTTTCTTTGTTAAAATCCTTAAACTTAATCTATCATCTTATAAAAATATTATTTTTGCCACGGGTTGGCCTAGTATTGCAGTACCTCCAGGATTATCAGCCCAGTTTCCCATCAGGGAAACAAAAAATCAAATCTAAAAACAGACTCTTCCTCTACTTTTTACTCCTTTTTTTCCCTCCAGTTTCTTTGTTAAAATCCTTAAACTTAATCTATCATCTTATAAAAATATTACTTTTTCTTGAAAATATAATCAATGCAAGTTATTACAAACTGCCATCATTATTTCAATGTAACAACATTTTGCAAAAATGAATACAATAATAAAATAATTTATTTGAAATAGTTTTTTATCAAATTTGTTGTTTAAAGTTTACATTTATAAAAAGAAGTGGTCATATTTTAAATCCTCTCTATGAACGAAAAAAATAAAACTGAAATTTTATTTCTTCATCCTGGAAAATATACAGGATGTCAAAAAAAAAGAATCAAAAAGTTTCATTTGAACCGTAAAAATTATTTTGTATGAATGAAGTTCAAATCAAGTAATCTTATTTAAAACAAAGTTGATTTAGTCGAGATGCTAAATTTTATGATTGTGCTGTGCCATAAATTTAAAAAATGTTCATTTTCTTTCAGTGCGCCATTATGGATGAGTCTCGTTCGATGCTATTTATTATTCATAGCAGCTTCAATTCCGGGGTAGCCGTGTGGGGACCATTAGTCACCGTTGTCACCAGATGAATACAGGAAGTGCTTCTATACCACTAAAAACAATATCATCAAACATTTACCCAATACCGAACTCCAGCCACTGCTGTGGGATCTAAAGATCCAATACATCTGTTGGAACTTGTCAGCCGGGATCTATGCAGCGGTCCAGAGAGGGACAACAACATCGCCCCTGAACAGGCCATCCTGGCCAAGCAGGGAGGCTCCATTGGCCAGCCCTCCACAACCAATAATACCCTGGCAGCACCCGAACCCATGTCAACGACTCTGGCCACAACAGCATCCAAGAAGGATGCAAATTGGGAACCCTAGTTCCAGTTGTTGCCAGAGACGTATTGCAAATTATTCAAAGACACTCATCAGCAGTACAAGGAGGACAACATAATAAAAGTCATCTCCGGTACTGTTGAACAAATGCTAAAGAGACTGGTGTCTCTGCTGATGACAGATGCCAAAGCGAAGGGACTGACCGGTTCTTAAATAAACCGTAATCAAGATTCTGGAGGATCTGAAGATCCATGTCTCATACATAGTTTCGCAGAGTTATGCTATAACTGCTTCCATCCTTGGCGTCCCAGGCTTCATCGACTCCCACCAAGTGAAAGCGGTGATGAGCCAGTATGGAGATGTAGAGAAGGTTGCCCCATGTCCGCGGTCCCCGCAACATAATGACGAAGGACTATAAATTGAAGATGCACCTTGACTGACCGAGATGCCTCAACATCCCGACCCTACTCAGATGCAAAGGTTGGCAACTGTCCGTCATAGTGGAAGGACGGAAACCGCACTGTGGCTCTGCCAGAAGCCGGGCTGTATGGCCAAATCTTGTTCCATAAGGTTCCCGGGAAGGGGAGCTGCTACGGTCTGGAAAAAAATGCAAGCGGCAGCAACAGCAGCAGCAACAAATAGACTGTGGTCCCAAACTCCAAAAGCTGTCTAGATTTTTGATTTTGTCACAGGTGAGAATGAATAGCATTTGCTATTGTGTTCCAAAAACACCTTCACTCCTATTAATGATGATGTTGAAACATTGGAGCATGTCTTAAAACAGTATTTTACCAGCGACTCCTTGTTCTCTCCAACTGAGAGAAACTTATTCCACTGCTGGAGAAGGTTTGATTTGGTTTGTTTTACGGCATAGCAACCAACTATGGGTTATGTAATGCCGAATAAAGTTTGTTAATGCAATTTCACATTGTCTTCACAGACAATGAAAGGTGAAAAGATGAATTTGCAATTAAATTCTTTTGTATCATCCAACTTCCTTGATGAAGTCTAGAATTTTTGTTACATTTATGTTTTCAAACAAGTGTTTTAAATTTGGGGAGTCGAAATATTTGTTACGAGTTTGCTGTAGATCTTGACAGTCTATTAGTATGTGTTTGACTGTGTAGGCCTGTTGACACGCTATGCATATTGGAGATTCCTCTCCTTCCAATAAGTACCTATGAGTGATCTGCGTATGTCCTATTTGAAGTCTGGTTATTATAACCTCTTCTCTCCTTATTTTTCTATACTCCAGGGGCCACTCATCTATAGTTGGCCAAATCTGATACAATTTGTTGGTTTGACACTCATCCCAACATTCCTGCCATTTTTGTTTGGTGATCTTGTTAATATTAGGCCGAAGATCTGTATATGGGATCCTTGTATTTGTTGGTGTCAATTTTAAGGAGTCTTTTGCGGCTTTATCCGCTCTTTCATTTCCACGAATACCGACATGGCTCGGTATCCAGCATAACTTAATTTTACATTTCTTTTTATTGTAAAGATTAGTAATCTTATTTAAGATTTTTACAATTAATGGGTTGTCTAAATTTTTATTTTTCATTGCTGTGATTACAGATAGGGAGTCAGAGAAGATGATAAATCTATCAGTGCTACTACCTTCTATTATTTTTAAAGCCAAGTATATGGCTGCAGCTTCTGTGCTGAAAATTGACGCACTCTCAGTTATTCGGTATTGCATTTCTGTCTTATTTAAGACAGCCACACACCCAACTCTATTTGTTTCTTTAGATCCATCTGTATAGATGTATTTGTAGTCAGAATGTTGGTGTTTGATATATTATTATTCCTCTTGAAATATGATGGGATTTGTTTGGCTCTTTGAAGCTGTTGCTAAATCAAGGATGTAGGCGGGTTGTTTTAATTCCCATGGTGGAATTTTTGAAATTATGGATTCGTGGATGAGACTTGAGTCCACTTCCATTCTTAACTCCTCGATGCGGTAACTGAAGGGTCTGATGGCACTGATTTTTCTCTCAAACAGAGTCTTATATTGAGAAGAAAATGTGCAGTCGTAGGCAGGATTTGCTGGACATGATAATATTTTGGTCACATATTGTAGTGCCAATTTCTCTCGCCGTATATGCAAAGGACCTTCATTAGCTTCAATATATAGGCTTTCCACTGGAGACGTGCGGAATGCTCCCAATGCAAGTCTTAGTCCCTGGTGATGGATAGTATCTAATTCTTTTAGATATGAATGTCTTGCTGCACCGTAAATGAAACTTCCATCGTCAAGTTTCGACCTCACAATTGTTCGGTACAATTTAAGTAGGGATTTTTTGTCTGCTCCCCAGTCAGTGTGAGCTATCACTTTCAATAGATTCATTGCCTTGTTACATTTTTGCCGGAGATACTTTATGTGGGGAATAAACGACAGCTTTTTGTCAAAAATAAGACCAAGGAACTTATATTCATCTGCCATTTGTACCTCCTTACCAGCCAGTTTAAGGCATGGATCATTATGCATTTTGTGTAAGTTGCAAAAATGGACACACCTCGTCTTTGATTCAGAGAATCTGAAGCCGTTCTCTTCAGTCCATTTGGTGATTTTATTTAATGTGAGTTGCAACTTATGTTCTACCAGATGCATATGTTTTGCCCCGGCAGCAAATTAAAAAATCGTCCACGTACAGCGAGCCTTTAACTGTAGTGTCAAGGTTTTTAACGATGTTATTCATCTTGACATTAAAAAGTGTCACTGATAGGATACTTCCTTGGGGTACCCCATTCTCCTGCTCTTTTACGTCGGAGAGTGTAGTTCCGACTCTCACTCGGAAGTTTCGGTTTTCCAAGAAGTTTTTTATAAAGAGAGCCATTCTGCCTTTTAGCCCAAGATCACGAAGGTCTTTTAATATGCCGTACTTCCAGGTGGTATCGTACGCCTTCTCTATGTCGAAGAAGATGGCAATCAGATGTTCTTTTTTGATGAAGGCTTCTCTAATAAAGGTTTCCAATCTGATCAAATGGTCAGTGGTTTCTTTCTGAAACCGGATTGTAGGATTGACATGAGATTGTTCGATTCCAGATACCATGTCAATCTGTCGTTAATCATTCTCTCCATTACCTTACAGCAGTGCTTTTCAACCTTTTTGCTGGAGTGGAACCCCATGGAAACATTCCACTGGCTCGAGGAACCCCTGTGCAAAATTTTGGTTGTCTTATGCAAAAAACAGCATTTAATTATACAAAAAAAATAAATTTGTAATAAAATGAAAATACTCATGTTCAGAGTATTGTACATGAAATGAAAACAAAAATGTTTATGTTTGAATAGATTACATTTATTCATATGAAAAAAGTCAATGGGAAACTTGAGTCTGGTGTTTCTTGCACAACTCTTTAAGATTGGGTCGTGTTTTTGATAGACACACACAAAGTTCATCTTCCACAGACCGCAATTGTGCTCGTTTCTTGTGCTTGATGGTTGTCAGAGCTGAAAATCCAAATTCACACAAGGAGGAGGTTGAAAATTGCACAAGAAGTCGTAGCGCTTTCTGGGCAATTGCATGATATTCCTTTTCAACCAGAAACCAAAATGCATTCAGGTTAAGTTTAGAATGCTTCAGCTTTAATGTCCTGTCATTTAGAACACTGGCAAGTTCTTCTTCTTCTGTTAATGTGAACTGTTCTTCAGACGGCTCAAATTCTACAAATGGGTTTCTAATCCAGTCATACTGGTCAACAGATATTGATGGAAAATATTTGTCAAGATTTGTTAACAAAGTGTCCAAATGGTTCAAAATCAGTAGCCTAATTTCTTGACAATTCCTTTTAAAAACACATGGAAACATTTCCAAATTTCCTGCAGCTATGTGTTTCTTCCATATTGTCAATTTCTTCTGAAAAGCATTTATTTTGTCAGTAGAAGACAAGATATTTTCGTTCCTGCCCTGCATGCTATTGTTCAAGAGGTTAAGTTCATGAAATATATCGGCAAGATATGCTAACTTCGAACACCAATGGCCATTACTTAAACATTCTACAAAGTCTTTCAGGTTTTCTTGCAAACAAATGGTCAATAACTCTTCTCTTAATTCGTAAAAACGAGACAATACTTTCCCCCTTCACAACCATCGTATTTCTGTGTGCTGGATTAAGGTGGAATGTTTTGCTTCCATACCCATACAAAGTTTCTCAAACTGTCGACATTTAAGTGGCCTCATCTTGATGTAATTAACTATTTTAACTACCATATCCAATGCAGATTTTAGTTCAGATCCAAGAGTTTTAGCTACTAGTGCTTCTCTATGAATGAAACAATGAGTATGGATAATATTTGGATTTTGTTTTTGTGCGATTGGGACAAAGCCTTTAAGACATCCTCACAGTTTTTCCAGTTCAATCCACAATACTCTAAATATGAATTCAAAACATCAAATACATCTTGTCCTTTCGTTGTGCCTGGCAATTCCTTGCAACACAGGAAGTCTTCTACAATAGCTTCATCATCAATAAATCGAACAAATACAAGGAGTTGTGCTTTACCACTAATGTCCGTACTCTCATCAACTTGAAGTGCAAATAAGTTATGTTTCAGTAGTTCTGACTTAAGATTGCATTCAATGTCTCCTGACATGTCTTGAATGCGCCTACTTATTGTGTTGTCAGAAAGTGGAATTTTATTTACCTCTGATATAGCATCCTCTCCAAACATTATCCTCACTATTTCTTGGCATGCAGGTAAAGCGATGGTATGAGATTTCATTTTTCTTGCAACTATCTCCGCCACAGCATAACTTGCTTCTTGTCCTTTGTCACTCAACTTGAACTTTTTGGCAAACATAGTGTTGTAAAGGTCATGATTGGCATAAATACGAAACTAACATAAAGGGAAGTAATCAGGTATTGACTATATACGAAAGTACGTATATAAGACGGGCAGTCATATCTGGAAGAGGGCGAAGAGTAAACGTCTCTACTTCCTACCGGATCCCTGTTAAACGCAAACCACTCGGCGTATTCTTAATTTAGTATGTCCTATGTAATTTAGGATATAACAGTGGCGAACGAGGATATTTTTTTTTCTCTTAACAGAGATAAATTACCGTACTATTCAAGGATTTTTTTTTTTTTTTTTAAGAAAAATTGCAAGGACGGCAAGACAAAAAAAAAAACGGCGACACGTGCGTCAAATAAAAGAGAATTTTACTACCTAAAGTAGTAAAAAGTACGGATTTCTTCGGTAAGAACTAACGGGAAAGTAAAGAAAATTGTACTCGAAACAATTTTACGGTAAAGTGAACTTTATCTGTATGTTGACGAAAAAATATTTGGGAAGCACAAGCTGAATTCGAAACCTGCACCGTGAGATTACGAATTTCGAAAGAAAAAAGTACGCTTACGATTTTTTTTTCTTCTTTAAACAATTCAGAAATTATTGTTATATTTTTTCTCTCTCCCAAGTGCAGCCGTATCTTTGTGAAAAATAATTGTTCATTGCTTTGTCTAAAGTAATTGAAATTATTTGTTGTGCGAATTTTGGAAACGTTTTATTGTCTGAAATTATTTTGTGAAAAAGTTTACCTGGTAAAAGACTGTTGCTAAATTGTATAAACTTTGTGAAACATTTATTTTTGCAAAAATTATGTTGCTAATTTATGAAAACGCATATTGACGAACTTTTTGTGAAATTATTGTTGTAAACTTTGGAAAGATATTTTGTACTGTAATTAAGCTAAAATGGAGCAATTGGCTGAGTTGACGAAGGCGTTAACTCTAAGTATACAGCAGCAACAACAGCAACAACAACAGCTACTGCAGCAGCAAGAATGGACACAAAAAACTTTAGAGGCACAACAATAGCAAACAAAAATACTTCAACGCCAAATGTTAACGCAACAAAAGAATTTTGATAAATTAATTCAAACGTCGACAGATGGGAAGAAAACTAATTTTTCTGCAGAGGGTATTTCAAATTCCTTGTCAGAATTTCACTACTCTCCCGATACTGGCGTTACATTTCCAGCATACTATAGAAGGTACGAAACAGTTTTTACAAAAAGATGTTCAGACTGGACCGACGAAGAAAAAGTTACGCTGGGGACGGACGAAAACACCAAGTATACTAATTTAATTTTACCCAAAAAACCGGAGGAAGTGAATTTTGAAGAGACAATTAATACTTTATCTAGAATATTTGATAAAAGAGACAGCCTTTTTCATTCTAGATATAAATGTTTAAATTTACAGAAGTCGGAATCCGAAGACTATTTAGAATATGCATGTACTGTAAATTGCTTATGTGAATCATTTAAATTAAATGAAATTTCGGCAGCACCAAGGGACAAAGATGTCAGATCCCGGATCCTGACAATTATGGAGTCGGACCCGAATGTAACTTTACAAAAAGTAACCGAGGAGTGTCAACGTCTCATTGATATCAAAAGAGACAACACCCGCATTGAAGAAAAAAGCGTTTACAAGATACAACATGTAAAAAGGCAAAGGACCTCTAGAACATACAAGACCCAGGAACAAAAGACTCCCAGAATGTACAAGGACCAAAGCTGTGAATGCTGCGGAAGTACAAGACACACCAAAAAGATCTGCTGGTTCAGGAATAGGATATGTTACGAATGTGGATTCAAAGGCCACAAGGGAACATATGGTAACCAGAAGAAAAAACGAAGGACCGACAAAGTTAATACGCTTCGCACAAGGAAAGAGAAAAGCTGCGAAAGGCGTAAATATGTCGATGTAAAGATAAATGGACATCCTGTAACATTACTCCTGGATAGTGGTGCGGACATTAGCATCATAGATGAAGATATCTGGAGAAGGATCGGTCGACCTGAACTAAGAGAAACCAGCAAGATGGCGAAGAGTGTGTGCGGCAAAAGGTTGGAATTCAAAGGAGAACTGAGGTGCAATGTGTCATTTGGTGGTCAAACACACAAGTCCAAAGTGTACGTAGTACCAGGAAGGAACACAAGTCTATTTGGAGTGGATTGGATTGTCCTGTTCAACTTATGGGAACGACCGGTTAATTCTTTTTGTAATAGGTTGACCACAGAGAAATCAAACCAAATAGAAGGCTTCATGGACGATTTAAATGCAGAATTCCCAAAAGTTTTTGCTGAAAAACTTGGATACTGTGTGAAAACAGAAACAAAATTTGAGGTGAAGAAAAATGCCACCCCAGTGTTCAAACCTAAAAGAAATGTACCTTTTTCATCGATGGACGCAATAGAGAAGGAGTTGGAGAGACTTCAACAATTAGACGTCATTGAAAAGGTTGACCACACGGATTGGGCAAGTCCGACGGTATATGTGAAAAAAAAGAATAACAAAATAAGAGTCTGCGCTGACTTTTCGACGGGCCTTAATGACTGTTTGCAGGACCACAATTACCCCCTTCCGTCGGCAGAAGATCTATTCTCAAAACTAAACGGAGGAAAATTTTTTTCCAAAATAGACCTCTCGGATGCATACTGGCAAATCAAAGTCAATGACGAATGTTCAAAATACCTTTGCATTAACACGCATAAGGGTATTTTTAAACTAAAAAGACTTCCGTGTGTGTGTGCGAGGATGGAGACTGTCTCCCGCCCACACAGTCATACTCAACTTAGTCCCTCTTACCCCCCCCCCTTATTCCACCTTCCACTGTTGTTGGTGTTGTTGTTGTTGCTCTATCCACCTTCCTCATGCTCCCCCCCCCCCCTGCATTTTTATGCCAAAGATTAAGGAGAACTAGAGCATCTGATTGCAGCCTTGTCTTGGAGAGCCTTACTTCTTTTTTTTGGGGGGGGGGGAGAGGAGGAGCGATGAAGGAAGGGTGATTCTTCCGTAATAAAAATGTCACCTTCCACACCCGATTCCCCCCCCCCCTCGGATCAACCACTACAGATTCCAAGAGATTTTAGTATGACAACATCAGCGATGACTGTTACTCAACAAATTAATTTTGTTGACTGTTTTTATTTATTTTTTTTATTCTTTCACACTTTCAGACAAAAACGAAAGAAAAAAGAAAATTCTATACTACTACTACTACTATTGATCACAATGTTGAGAAGAAGGAGTTCGAAAAAATAGACAGATCGAGTAAAAATGTATTATGTTTAGATGCGGATTGCTAATTTATGACGCAACGGATATAAGTGCTAAGTTACAATCAGTTCTAAGTGACAGCCTTCTGGAGGTTGAAGGTTCAATTATCGGTGCAGGCGATACTCAGAATATAATTCCGAATTACTTAAGGCTTCTACCCGGTCATGGCTGACGGAACGAGAGCAAGCTGCCCCTGTGAAATAGATAAAGGGTTCTGGTCCAAATCCAGTACAGATTTCCGAGTTTGACAAGACGCACCTGATGAAGGTTGAAGGTTACATCGGCCGAAACGTTTTGAGAATAACATCCCAGATAAGTAGTTCGAATAATATAAATAATACAAAGTAAAAACGCAATTCTTATGAATTTCTGTTACAATTCTTTGATCTGCTTCATTCTTTTGTCGGCATTGGTCTTACCTTTCTCTTTTAAAAATCGTGTACTCACAGGAGGGGCCACATGAAGGTTGCCAACATCCATAGGGAAAGTGGTGCTATAGAACCAACCATACTCGAGCAAGGCATGTCGAGTTGTTGATCCGCACCAAAGTCGACACTGCTACCACTACTTCCAACTTGGAGTAGAATTAGTCAGACTCCGAGACAAGAAGATAAAGGTGATACAACGGCAAAATGGTTATCGACGTGGACTGAGGACCTGGATGTGCCGGGTTCGAATCCAGTTCATTCCACAGAAACACTTTCATAAAAGCCCACATCTGACCTTGTGTCTAACCTGGAGGGGAGGTAAATAAAATACCAATTGTAATCGGAGCTTTCGGATGAATCACCAAGAAGCCCAAGAATTGCTTAAAGGAAATTGGGACACCACCACATTACTCGGAACACAAAATAGTCTATAAAATTTGCTCTGGTAAAAAAATGATAGAAAGTACAAAAAATAATATTAACCGATTCATAAAAAGACGTGTCTAATAATAATTATGATAATAATGCATTTAATATTCGTACTACGTTATCACCTTTCATGCACATTTTAATAAATGAAATCACCCGATCAGCAAAGATGGTGATTGTTGATCAATATATCTGTTGTCACTAAGTTAAAACTTTTGACTTTACCCATTTTAAAATGAATTGTTCCAAAATCGAATTCTGTCGCCCCGTCTACTAAAACATTTTTAATAAATATATTTCAAAACGTTACGCTGATTTTATTGATGTGAAGAATATTTAGCTGAGAATTATTTTTAAGTAAGAAGACAAGGAATATTTATAAAATTGCTACAATTTTAAATAAATAAAGAAAGAAAGAAAGAAGATACATATTCTTTTGCTTTATCTAAAGAATAGCAAAATAATAAAGACAGCGACAATTATTTTTACGGAATACAAGAGTTAGTTTTTAATGGTATTGACCCTGACAAAAACATTTTATATAAAAAAGAATATTATTATAAACAGCAAATTATACAGATTGATATAGAAAGCACCGTGGAATTTCCACAGGGCCCCGCTAATAATAATAATAAGAAGAATGGTGGAAAGACCGAAGAGGGATAGCACCATCCAGACCTCCACTGGAAGGACACAAATACTGGAATCCTGGGAGGCTTATTGTCACTCAAATTCAAGAGAAAACCAATGACCGTTATAATTGGAAAATTAGTAGTAAACGGCTGTTGTGAGAACACAAATTGATTTGCATCAGTTATCAAAGAAAGTGGAGTACTGGAAATATGGAGAGGCTTGTTGTCATTCAGACTCCAGGGAACACCATCTGTTGTTTGCTAGTGAGCGATCACTGATAATGACTTGTATAAAAACTCCTACTGACTAAAATACTACTACTACTACCACTACTACTACTACTACTACTAACTGATACTATGAAACACTTTTAACTAATCGCCGAAAAATAAAAGTTAATAAGTGGAATGACTCATATGTTAATTGAAGAATATAATAAGAGCTGTCTTCCTTAGAACTAAAAACGTATTCATTTTTTCTGTATAAGTTTTTTATGAAAGAGCAGACAATTAAAAATCAAAATTACTTCACTGCATCCCAGGCAACGTTGGATAGCTACAACTAGTGTATATATATATATATATATATATATGTGTGTCAACGTGATTGTGCTGTATATATATATATATATATATATATGCGTGTGTGTGTGTGCTAACGTGATTGTGCCGTATTATAGGACTGAGGGAAAAAAGTAACAAAGTAGGACAAACTACATTTTTTTCAATTTGTGAAGGTGTACTTATGTATGCTGATAGAATTGTAATTCCACAGGCATTACGAAGGAAAATATTAATGGAATTCCATACAGGTCATCCCGGCATTTCAAGAATGAAATCCTTAATTAGAGGATACGTATATTGTCCTGGTATGGACAAAGAAGTAGAAAACTGTGTCAAAGCATGCAAAGGATGTCAGTTAGCAGCCCGAGATCCGCCAGTAAAAACGACCCCATGGCCGAAAACGGACCTACCCTGGTCATGTCTACATATTGATTATGCCGGACCTCTAAATGGTTTTTTCTACTTAATTGTAGTAGATTCTTTCTCTAAATGGCCAGAGATATTTAAAACCAGACATCCAACTGCAAGGAACACTGTAAATGCACTTAACGAAATCTTTAGCCGTTTTGGTGTACCAAAAACCATAGTAAGTGACAATGGTACAGCATTTACAGGTCACGAATTTAAAGAATTCTGCAAATCGCTGAATATTCAACATATCACGACACCTGTTTACCATCCTAGGTCGAATGGGTTGGCAGAAAAATTTGTGGACACATTTAAACGGGCAATAAAGAAAAACCTGAATATGGACACAGATGAGCAAACTATACAAACATGTCTAGCAATCTACAGGGTAACCCCGAACCCAAATAATAATGTTAATTCATCCCCTGCAGAACTGATGTTTGCTAGAAAAATTAGATCTATCTTCGATAGACTTATACCTGAGAAGAAGAAAAGTTCTAAAGGAGAAAACTTGAAAGTAAAGTGCTATTCCTCAGGGGACAAAGTGTATTTAAAAAATTTTCAGAATGGAAAAAATCATTGGGTGGACGGTTTCATTATGAAAAGAATTGGGAACATGGTTTATACCATTCAAGGCCCAAGTTTTGTCTGTAAAAGACACATAAATCAAATCCGTCCCAGAATTTCGCAAAATACAGAAGAAATTCCAATGGAAACATTATGTGATACATTTGATATACCAAAGCCAGTATGTATACCTGAAACCATGAATGTATCCCCTGAACATACCATACGGGGTGGACAGAATTCCTTACCGCAGGTAACGCAGACCAGAAAGAAGGGCACCAGAAAAAGGAAAAGCATCAGGCGTTTAAGCCCTGATCCTAAAAGGAAACGGTACTAAAGCTAAAATCGGGAAGATTTCAGCTTCAGGGGAAGGTGTTGTAAAGGTCATGATTGGCATAAATATGAAACTAACATAAAGGGAAGTAATCAGGTATTGACTATATACGAAAGTACGTATATAAGATGGGCAGTCATATCTGGAAGAGGGCGAAGAGTAAACGTCTCTACTTCCTACCGGATCCCTGTTAAACGCAAACCACTCGGCGTATTCTTAATTTAGTATGTCCTATGTAATTTAGTATATAACACATAGAAACCTGCCTTTTATTACATTTCATTTCTCGTTGAAAATATTGTTCATCTTTGCTCGACAACTCTGGATGTTTGGTTATTAAATGTCGTTTCAGTTTGGCTGGTGCCATAGCACTGTTAGCCAGCTTCTCCCCACAAACAATACACAAAGGTGAAGGGCACTCTGGGTTTCCAGTCCAAGTAAATCCCAGAGCTATGTACTTTTCACAATATTGACAAACTTTTAGTTGTAGGTTAATTCCATGATTTCGATGAGGCAGCATCGCTGGTAGTGGTTTCAGCTTCAAAGTAGTGCCTCAGATCCTGTGTCTCTTCATCCGCATCTGTCTTGCGGTTTTTCACAAATCTATCCATGGTTGTAAAATCTGTAAAAGAGTTTAATGAATGTAACTGAGAAGGTTCAAGTCTAATCCTACTCGAGAGAATTTAGACTTTTTTTAAATCAAAAGAGCCAAAGCTCGGTGGACGATTAAAGAGTCCAAGAGAAATTTGTGGCGACAGTATATATCGAAAATAAATTCAAATACTAACTCAAAAACAATATGGACCATGATGCGAAAAATAGCGGGGAAAAATAGTAGTCTGCCAATTAAACACCTGATATCAGGTGGTGTAAAGATCACTGACAAAAAAGAAATTTCTAACGCCTTGGCAAACAACTTTTCAGAAATTTCTAGCTCCAAGGGTCAAACTGAGAAGTTCAAAAGAATTAAGAAAGCCGAAGGAAAGAAAATCCTCAATTTCAGTTCAAAAAACACTGAAAGTTATAATTAACCCTTCACGGCATTGGAGCTCAGTGAATCACTTGCTAAAACCCACAATACAGCGTTCGGTCCAGATGATATATGCTACGAGTTTCTTAAAAACTTACCACAGGTGTTCACCAGATACCTTCTAAACATATATAACAAGGTGTGGATGAGCGGGAAAATCCCAGATCTCTGGAGGCAAGCCACGGTAATTCCCATACCCAAGACGGGAAAAAATTCTGATAGGCCTTCAGGTCATCGACCAATTGCCGTAACCAGTTGTCTCTGTAAGGCAGTGGTTTTCAAGGGAGTTCACGTATCATATTACACATTGAACTTGTACATTCGCTTTCATCTTTAAGAGCAGCAATTACTGTCTCTTCGAAACTTTCGTTTCTTTTTGGAATCAACCTTGATAGTGCATCCACGTGTCCTAACTTTTCCGATGACACATGCTCCATCTTAAACTGATAGTTTAAGAGAGTTACAGCCCATCGCTATAGTCGATTTGCGGTATGCTTAGGAATGCCTTTCTTTGATCCAAATATCGTAATCAAGGGTTTATGGTCTGTTTGCAATGTGAAGGTCCGTCCATGGAGAAATCGATTATACTTTTTGACTCCAAATATTATCGACAGAGCCTCCTTTTCAATCTGGCTATAGTTTTTCTCAGCTGCAACCAAAGTTCTTGATGCATGAGCGATTGCTTTTGTTGTTCCATCCTCATACTTATGGAGTAATGCAGCGCCAACGCCGTAATCACTGGCATCCATTGCTAGTACTAACTCCTTGTCTGGATCAAAATGCGCTAATGCCAAGTCTGATAGTAGACATTTCTTAATTTTTTGGAAGGCAGATTCACATTCCTTATTCCAACTCCATTTACTACCCTTTTTTAGTAACTCGTTAAGAGGAGCTCTCAAATTATGCACATTAGGTATGTATATCGCGTAATATTGAACCAATCCCAAAAATGATTGTAGCTTCGGTACTGAGTCTGGAGCAGGCATCTTTTCAATTGCTTCGGCCCGTTGTGGATCTGCTCTTCGTCCCTCTTTGTCGAGTATTTGACCAAGATATCTGATCCTTTCCATAAAGAAATCGCATTTCTCCGGGCTCAATCTGAAACCAAACTCCTCTATTCTCTTAAATACTTCTCTGACGTGCTTCTTGTGTTCATGCAAATTTCTGCTCTTTATCAGGATATCGTCAAGGTATGCCATTGAAAATTGCAATCCTGCGAGCATCGTATCCATAACCTGTTGAAACAGAGCAGGGGCGACCTTTAATCCGAACAGAAGTCTTTTTAGTTTAAAAATACCCTTATGCGTGTTAATGCAAAGGTATTTTGAACATTCGTCATTGACTTTGATTTGCCAGTATGCATCCGAGAGGTCTATTTTGGAAAATAATTTTCCTCCGTTTAGTTTTGAGAATAGATCTTCTGCCGACGGAAGGGGGTAATTGTGGTCCTGCAAACAGTCATTAAGGCCCGTCGAAAAGTCAGCGCAGACTCTTATTTTGTTATTCTTTTTTTTCACATATACCGTCGGACTTGCCCAATCCGTGTGGTCAACCTTTTCAATGACGTCTAATTGTTGAAGTCTCTCCAACTCCTTCTCTATTGCGTCCATCGATGAAAAAGGTACATTTCTTTTAGGTTTGAACACTGGGGTGGCATTTTTCTTCACCTCAAATTTTGTTTCTGTTTTCACACAGTATCCAAGTTTTTCAGCAAAAACTTTTGGGAATTCTGC
The DNA here is from genome assembly GCA_963556195.1 of Sepiola atlantica. Classification (NCBI taxonomy): domain Eukaryota; kingdom Metazoa; phylum Mollusca; class Cephalopoda; order Sepiida; family Sepiolidae; genus Sepiola; species Sepiola atlantica. The sequence continues at coordinate 15,866,359 of OY744539.1, forward strand.
ATTTAAATCGTCCATGAAGCCTTCTATTTGGTTTGATTTCTCTGTGGTCAACCTATTACAAAAAGAATTAACCGGTCGTTCCCATAAGTTGAACAGGACAATCCAATCCACTCCAAATAGACTTGTGTTCCTTCCTGGTACTACGTACACTTTGGACTTGTGTGTTTGACCACCAAATGACACATTGCACCTCAGTTCTCCTTTGAATTCCAACCTTTTGCCGCACACACTCTTCGCCATCTTGCTGGTTTCTCTTAGTTCAGGTCGACCGATCCTTCTCCAGATATCTTCATTTATGATGCTAATGTCCGCACCACTATCCAGGAGTAATGTTACAGGATGTCCATTTATCTTTACATCGACATATTTACGCCTTTCGCAGCTTTTCTCTTTCCTTGTGCGAAGCGTATTAACTTTGTCGGTCCTTCGTTTTTTCTTCTGGTTACCATATGTTCCCTTGTGGCCTTTGAATCCACATTCGTAACATATCCTATTCCTGAACCAGCAGATCTTTTTGGTGTGTCTTGTACTTCCGCAGCATTCACAGCTTTGGTCCTTGTACATTCTGGGAGTCTTTTGTTCCTGGGTCTTGTATGTTCTAGAGGTCCTTTGCCTTTTTACATGTTGTATCTTGTAAACGCTTTTTTCTTCAATGCGGGTGTTGTCTCTTTTGATATCAATGAGACGTTGACACTCCTCGGTTACTTTTTGTAAAGTTACATTCGGGTCCGACTCCATAATTGTCAGGATCCGGGATCTGACATCTTTGTCCCTTGGTGCTGCCGAAATTTCATTTAATTTAAATGATTCACATAAGCAATTTACAGTACATGCATATTCTAAATAGTCTTCGGATTCCGACTTCTGTAAATTTAAACATTTATATCTAGAATGAAAAAGGCTGTCTCTTTTATCAAATATTCTAGATAAAGTATTAATTGTCTCTTCAAAATTCACTTCCTCCGGTTTTTTGGGTAAAATTAAATTAGCATACTTGGTGTTTTCGTCCGTCCCCAGCGTAACTTTTTCTTCGTCGGTCCAGTCCGAACATCTTTTTGTAAAAACTGTTTCGTACCTTCTATAGTATGCTGGAAATGTAACGCCAGTATCGGGAGAGTAGTGAAATTCTGACAAGGAATTTGAAATACCCTCTGCAGAAAAATGAGTTTTCTTCCCATCTGTCGACGTTTGAATTAATTTATCAAAATTCTTTTGTTGCGTTAACATTTGGCATTGAAGTATTTTTGTTTGCTATTGTTGTGCCTCTAAAGTTTTTTGTGTCCATTCTTGCTGCTGCAGTAGCTGTTGTTGTTGCTGTTGTTGCTGCTGTATACTTAGAGTTAACGCCTTCGTCAACTCAGCCAATTGCTCCATTTTAGCTTAATTACAGTACAAAATATCTTTCCAAAGTTTACAACAATAATTTCACAAAAAGTTCGTCAATATGCGTTTTCATAAATTAGCAACATAATTTTTGCAAAAATAAATGTTTCACAAAGTTTATACAATTTAGCAACAGTCTTTTACCAGGTAAACTTTTTCACAAAATAATTTCAGACAATAAAACGTTTCCAAAATTCGCACAACAAATAATTTCAATTACTTTAGACAAAGCAATGAACAATTATTTTTCACAAAAATACGGCTGCACTTGGGAGAGAGAAAAAATATAACAATAATTTCTGAATTGTTTAAAGAAGAAAAAAAAATCGTAAGCGTACTTTTTTCTTTCGAAATTCGTAATCTCACGGTGCAGGTTTCGAATTCAGCTTGTGCTTCCCAAATATTTTTTCGTCAACATACAGATAAAGTTCACGTTACCGTAAAATTGTTTCGAGTACAATTTTCTTTACTTTCCCGTTAGTTCTTACCGAAGAAATCCGTACTTTTTACTACTTTAGGTAGTAAAATTCTCTTTTATTTGACGCACGTGTCGACGTTTTTTTTTTTGTCTTGCCGTCCTTGCAATTTTTCTTAAAAAAAAAAAAAAATCCTTGAATAGTACGGTAATTTATCTCTGTTAAGAGAAAAAAAAATATCCTCGTTCGCCACTGTTATATCCTAAATTACATAGGACATACTAAATTAAGAATACGCCGAGTGGTTTGCGTTTAACAGGGATCCGGTAGGAAGTAGAGACGTTTACTCTTCGCCCTCTTCCAGATATGACTGCCCGTCTTATATACGTACTTTCGTATATAGTCAATATCTGATTACTTCCCTTTATGTTAGTTTCGTATTTATGCCAATCATGACCTTTACAACAGTATGTTTGCCAAAAAGTTCAAGTTGAGTGACAAAGGACAAGAAGCAAGTTATGCTGTGGCGGAGATAGTTGCAAGAAAAATGAAATCTCATACCATCGCTTTACCTGCATGCCAAGAAATAGTGAGGATAATGTTTGGAGAGGATGCTGTATCAGAGGTAAATAAAATTCCACTTTCTGACAACACAATAAGTAGGCGCATTCAAGACATGTCAGGAGACATTGAATGCAATCTTAAGTCAGAACTACTGAAACATAACTTATTTGCACTTCAAGTTGATGAGAGTACGGACATTAGTGGTAAAGCACAACTCCTTGTATTTGTTCGATTTATTGATGATGAAGCTATTGTAGAAGACTTCCTGTGTTGCAAGGAATTGCCAGGCACAACGAAAGGACAAGATGTATTTGATGTTTTGAATTCATATTTAGAGTATTGTGGATTGAACTGGAAAAACTGTGCTGGTATTTGTACAGATGGTGCCCCTGCAATGACAGGATGTCTTAAAGGCTTTGTCCCAATCGCACAAAAACAAAATCCAAATATTATCCATACTCATTGTTTCATTCATAGAGAAGCACTAGTAGCTAACACTCTTGGATCTGAACTAAAATCTGCATTGGATATGGTAGTTAAAATAGTTAATTACATCAAGATGAGGCCACTTAAATGTCGACAGTTTGAGAAACTTTGTATGGGTATGGAAGCAAAACATTCCACCTTAATCCAGCACACAGAAATACGATGGTTGTGAAGGGGGAAAGTATTGTCTCGTTTTTACGAATTAAGAGAAGAGTTATTGACCTTTTGTTTGCAAGAAAACCTGAAAGACTTTGTAGAATGTTTAAGTAATGGCCATTGGTGTTCGAAGTTAGCATATCTTGCCGATATATTTCATGAACTTAACCTCTTGAACAATAGCATGCAGGGCAGGAACGAAAATATCTTGTCTTCTACTGACAAAATAAATGCTTTTCAGAAGAAATTGACAATATGGAAGAAACACATAGCTGCAGGAAATTTGGAAATGTTTCCATGTGTTTTTAAAAGGAATTGTCAAGAAATTAGGCTACTGATTTTGAACCATTTGGACACTTTGTTAACAAATCTTGACAAATATTTTCCATCAATATCTGTTGACCAGTATGACTGGATTAGAAACCCATTTGTAGAATTTGAGCCGTCTGAAGAACAGTTCACATTAACAGAAGAAGAAGAACTTGCCAGTGTTCTAAATGACAGGACATTAAAGCTGAAGCATTCTAAACTTAACCTGAATGCATTTTGGCTGCTGGTTGAAAAGGAATATCATGCAATTGCCCAGAAAGCGCTACGACTTCTTGTGCAATTTTCAACCTCCTCCTTGTGTGAATTTGGATTTTCAGCTCTGACAACCATCAAGCACAAGAAACGAGCACAATTGCGGTCTGTGGAAGATGAACTTTGTGTGTGTCTATCAAAAACACGACCCAATCTTAAAGAGTTGTGCAAGAAACACCAGACTCAAGTTTCCCATTGACTTTTTTCATATGAATAAATGTAATCTATTCAAACATAAACATTTTTGTTTTCATTTCATGTACAATACTCTGAACATGAGTATTTTCATTTTATTACAAATTTATTTTTTTTGTATAATTAAATGCTGTTTTTTGCATAAGACAACCAAAATTTTGCACAGGGGTTCCTCGAGCCAGTGGAATGTTTCCATGGGGTTCCACTCCAGCAAAAAGGTTGAAAAGCACTGCTGTAAGGTAATGGAGAGAATGATTAACGACAGATTGACATGGTATCTGGAATCGAACAATCTCATGTCAATCCTACAATCCGGTTTCAGAAAGAAACCACTGACCATTTGATCAGATTGGAAACCTTTATTAGAGAAGCCTTCATCAAAAAAGAACATCTGATTGCCATCTTCTTCGACATAGAGAAGGCGTACGATACCACCTGGAAGTACGGCATATTAAAAGACCTTCGTGATCTTGGGCTAAAAGGCAGAATGGCTCTCTTTATAAAAAACTTCTTGGAAAACCGAAACTTCCGAGTGAGAGTCGGAACTACACTCTCCGACGTAAAAGAGCAGGAGAATGGGGTACCCCAAGGAAGTATCCTATCAGTGACACTTTTTAATGTCAAGATGAATAACATCGTTAAAAACCTTGACACTACAGTTAAAGGCTCGCTGTACGTGGACGATTTTTTAATTTGCTGCCGGGGCAAAACATATGCATCTGGTAGAACATAAGTTGCAACTCACATTAAATAAAATCACCAAATGGACTGAAGAGAACGGCTTCAGATTCTCTGAATCAAAGACGAGGTGTGTCCATTTTTGCAACTTACACAAAATGCATAATGATCCATGCCTTAAACTGGCTGGTAAGGAGGTACAAATGGCAGATGAATATAAGTTCCTTGGTCTTATTTTTGACAAAAAGCTGTCGTTTATTCCCCACATAAAGTATCTCCGGCAAAAATGTAACAAGGCAATGAATCTATTGAAAATGATAGCTCACACTGACTGGGGAGCAGACAAAAAATCCCTACTTAAATTGTACCGAACAATTGTGAGGTCGAAACTTGACGATGGAAGTTTCATTTACGGTGCAGCAAGACATTCATATCTAAAAGAATTAGATACTATCCATCACCAGGGACTAAGACTTGCATTGGGAGCATTCCGCACGTCTCCAGTGGAAAGCCTATATATTGAAGCTAATGAAGGTCCTTTGCATATACGGCGAGAGAAATTGGCACTACAATATGTGACCAAAATATTATCATGTCCAGCAAATCCTGCCTACGACTGCACATTTTCTTCTCAATATAAGACTCTGTTTGAGAGAAAAATCAGTGCCATCAGACCCTTCAGTTACCGCATCGAGGAGTTAAGAATGGAAGTGGACTCAAGTCTCATCCACGAATCCATAATTTCAAAAATTCCACCATGGGAATTAAAACAACCCGCCTACATCCTTGATTTAGCAACAGCTTCAAAGAGCCAAACAAATCCCATCATATTTCAAGAGGAATAATAATATATCAAACACCAACATTCTGACTACAAATACATCTATACAGATGGATCTAAAGAAACAAATAGAGTTGGGTGTGTGGCTGTCTTAAATAAGACAGAAATGCAATACCGAATAACTGAGAGTGCGTCAATTTTCAGCACAGAAGCTGCAGCCATATACTTGGCTTTAAAAATAATAGAAGGTAGTAGCACTGATAGATTTATCATCTTCTCTGACTCCCTATCTGTAATCACAGCAATGAAAAATAAAAATTTAGACAACCCATTAATTGTAAAAATCTTAAATAAGATTACTAATCTTTACAATAAAAAGAAATGTAAAATTAAGTTATGCTGGATACCGAGCCATGTCGGTATTCGTGGAAATGAAAGAGCGGATAAAGCCGCAAAAGACTCCTTAAAATTGACACCAACAAATACAAGGATCCCATATACAGATCTTCGGCCTAATATTAACAAGATCACCAAACAAAAATGGCAGGAATGTTGGGATGAGTGTCAAACCAACAAATTGTATCAGATTTGGCCAACTATAGATGAGTGGCCCCTGGAGTATAGAAAAATAAGGAGAGAAGAGGTTATAATAACCAGACTTCAAATAGGACATACGCAGATCACTCATAGGTACTTATTGGAAGGAGAGGAATCTCCAATATGCATAGCGTGTCAACAGGCCTACACAGTCAAACACATACTAATAGACTGTCAAGATCTACAGCAAACTCGTAACAAATATTTCGACTCCCCAAATTTAAAACACTTGTTTGAAAACATAAATGTAACAAAAATTCTAGACTTCATCAAGGAAGTTGGATGATACAAAAGAATTTAATTGCAAATTCATCTTTTCACCTTTCATTGTCTGTGAAGACAATGTGAAATTGCATTAACAAACTTTATTCGGCATTACATAACCCATAGTTGGTTGCTATGCCGTAAAACAAACCAAATCAAACCTTCTCCAGCAGTGGAATAAGTTTCTCTCAGTTGGAGAGAACAAGGAGTCGCTGGTAAAATACTGTTTTAAGACATGCTCCAATGTTTCAACATCATCATTAATAGGAGTGAAGGTGTTTTTGGAACACAATAGCAAATGCTATTCATTCTCACCTGTGACAAAATCAAAAATCTAGACAGCTTTTGGAGTTTGGGACCACAGTCTATTTGTTGCTGCTGCTGTTGCTGCCGCTTGCATTTTTTTCCAGACCGTAGCAGCTCCCCTTCCCGGGAACCTTATGGAACAAGATTTGGCCATACAGCCCGGCTTCTGGCAGAGCCACAGTGCGGTTTCCGTCCTTCCACTATGACGGACAGTTGCCAACCTTTGCATCTGAGTAGGGTCGGGATGTTGAGGCATCTCGGTCAGTCAAGGTGCATCTTCAATTTATAGTCCTTCGTCATTATGTTGCGGGGACCGCGGACATGGGGCAACCTTCTCTACATCTCCATACTGGCTCATCACCGCTTTCACTTGGTGGGAGTCGATGAAGCCTGGGACGCCAAGGATGGAAGCAGTTATAGCATAACTCTGCGAAACTATGTATGAGACATGGATCTTCAGATCCTCCAGAATCTTGATTACGGTTTATTTAAGAACCGGTCAGTCCCTTCGCTTTGGCATCTGTCATCAGCAGAGACACCAGTCTCTTTAGCATTTGTTCAACAGTACCGGAGATGACTTTTATTATGTTGTCCTCCTTGTACTGCTGATGAGTGTCTTTGAATAATTTGCAATACGTCTCTGGCAACAACTGGAACTAGGGTTCCCAATTTGCATCCTTCTTGGATGCTGTTGTGGCCAGAGTCGTTGACATGGGTTCGGGTGCTGCCAGGGTATTATTGGTTGTGGAGGGCTGGCCAATGGAGCCTCCCTGCTTGGCCAGGATGGCCTGTTCAGGGGCGATGTTGTTGTCCCTCTCTGGACCGCTGCATAGATCCCGGCTGACAAGTTCCAACAGATGTATTGGATCTTTAGATCCCACAGCAGTGGCTGGAGTTCGGTATTGGGTAAATGTTTGATGATATTGTTTTTAGTGGTATAGAAGCACTTCCTGTATTCATCTGGTGACAACGGTGACTAATGGTCCCCACACGGCTACCCCGGAATTGAAGCTGCTATGAATAATAAATAGCATCGAACGAGACTCATCCATAATGGCGCACTGAAAGAAAATGAACATTTTTTAAATTTATGGCACAGCACAATCATAAAATTTAGCATCTCGACTAAATCAACTTTGTTTTAAATAAGATTACTTGATTTGAACTTCATTCATACAAAATAATTTTTACGGTTCAAATGAAACTTTTTGATTCTTTTTTTTTGACATCCTGTATATTTTCCAGGATGAAGAAATAAAATTTCAGTTTTATTTTTTTCGTTCATAGAGAGGATTTAAAATATGACCACTTCTTTTTATAAATGTAAACTTTAAACAACAAATTTGATAAAAAACTATTTCAAATAAATTATTTTATTATTGTATTCATTTTTGCAAAATGTTGTTACATTGAAATAATGATGGCAGTTTGTAATAACTTGCATTGATTATATTTTCAAGAAAAAGTAATATTTTTATAAGATGATAGATTAAGTTTAAGGATTTTAACAAAGAAACTGGAGGGAAAAAAAGGAGTAAAAAGTAGAGGAAGAGTCTGTTTTTAGATTTGATTTTTTGTTTCCCTGATGGGAAACTGGGCTGATAATCCTGGAGGTACTGCAATACTAGGCCAACCCGTGGCAAAAATAATATTTTTATAAGATGATAGATTAAGTTTAAGGATTTTAACAAAGAAACTGGAGGAGAAAAAGAGGAGTAAAAAGTTGAGGAAGAGTCTGTTTTTAGATTTGATTTTTTGTTTCCCTGATGGGAAACTGGGCTGATAATCCTAGAGGTACTGCAATACTAGGCCAACCCGTGGCAAAAGTAATATTTTTATAAGATGATAGATTAAGTTTAAGGATTTTAACAAAGAAACTGGAGGAGAAAAAAAGGAGTAAAAAGTAGAGGAAGAGTCTGTTTTTAGATTTGATTTTTTGTTTCCCTGATGGGAAACTGGGCTGATAATCCTGGAGGTACTGCAATACTAGGCCAACCCGTGGCAAAAGTTTGGTTTGAATCACTCACTACGACTTTTTTATGAATGAATGTGACGCATGCGCAGAGCCTCCCAAAATATGGATACTACAATACGTTTTTACCAATTATTTATTTGTTACATGTTTTAACATTAATGATGGCAGTTTGTAATAACTTGCATTGATTATATTTTCAAGAAAAAGTAATATTTTTATAAGATGATAGATTAAGTTGAAGGATTTTAACAAAGAAACTGGAGGAGAAAAAGTAGAGGAAGAGTCTGTTTTTAGATTTGATTTTTTGTTTCCCTGATGGGAAACTGGGCTGATAATCCTAGAGGTACTGCAATACTAGGCCAACCCGTGGCAAAGGTGGAGCAAGCCCCTAGCTCTTCGCCATGTTGCAAAAATCAGTTTAATATCGTAGTCCCCAAATCGGGGACGTATCAGATATTAAGCTGATAAGAACAGATACTACACTTTGATCTTAGCCAAAAGGCCGAGAAGCGATGCTTTTTAGGCGAAAATTCGCATATTATATTCACGATAACTAGCAAGAAAAATACACACTCTCCCAACAGACACAAACCTACAATAACAAAACTCTACTCATAATCACTTTAAATTAAATTCATTCAAATTACTTTTACAGACTATTTTAAACAATTTCACATTTTAAACATTTTACATTTTTATCTAAACATTAAATTAATTCAAATAAACCTCCAGTTTACAACAAAATGCGTCGTCACGTGACCTAGGCCTCTCACCCGGCATAGCAGTGCAATCCAAAAGTAAACAATCAAGTTCTTATTTGGAATTATCAACAAAATAATTGGGAGAAAATTATTTCTGCTTTAAACAATTGACAAATAAAAATATTTTATTTTCAACAATCGCACATTTTTTCCATCGTTTTTTTTCAAGAAAAACACAAAGTATTAAACAATGTCAAGGTCGTATTTTGCCTGGCGAAAATCCGGTGTCACCCCAAAAATGAACCAAGAAGATCAACATCTGAACGATCTAGATTTTCTTTTACAAACAATTTTAATGAAACTAAAAATGTAAAATAAATTCAGACATAATAGAAGAAAAAAAAATGCAAATTGAAAAGACAAAGCAACGACGGTGAAAGCTTTTGTTTTTCCACCCGGGATGAAATAATGAAACCGATCGCTGTCGGTTTTGTTAAGTTGTCTAAGGTTTTGAAAAAAAACTCTTTAATAATATTAAATATTTGTTTGCTTTCGTTTGTTAATAAACTAATTTATAACATTTTTATTTCATTATTAAATCAAATCAGCAAAATTGTTATTGTTTTGTGCGAACTTGTCATGAAGAGTTGTTCCCCTTAGACCACTAAAAACGACTTCATTCTATTTAGGTTTTTCAACGATTCGGCATCAGGGTCTTTTTTTGTTGTTGTTTTTTTTTAATTATTTCACTCCTGGTGGACGAACCCCTCCCTGGTTGCTTTCCACCTTGTTTTATCCCTGGCTGGGCGTGGCTAAGTAGGACCTTGTTGACTATCGAGGTCGTCTCTCCACCGAGTTTTTGGCCTTTATCTAGGTCTTTTCCATTGCCTCCATATGTCCACCTGTTGTCTGTCCATCTCGAAAGGTTTCAACGTTTATTATTCTTAAATATGGTGACTGACCGGTCAGCGATTCGCGTTTTCTCGATTTAAAGAAAAGGCGGAATTACATTTTTTATACAAAATAGCTGAGATCTCACAGACCTGAAATATACAATAAAATAAACTAAGAATTCGAATTTAAATGTCAGAGACAAAATAAAATGGCAAATTATGTATTTAAAATTCAATAACTATACTTATACTATCGCAAGTAAAACTGTACATAAAAAAAGTCAATTCAAATATGTCAACGAATTATTTGGTTTCAAGAATTAAAAAATCAAAAAAAATCAGAAAATCGGAATGAAATATTTTTCAAATATCTTTATTTTATGTCAATCTATATAGTTTTACCTGTTAACGACTGAAAGTTGTAGCCTTTTGGCTAGAAGCAAAGACCTATCCCTACCTGTATTTTTCTACCAACCTAAAACTGATGTAACATATTTTATGAATGCGAACCTAACTCAAGGAATAGCCGATTCGTGTCCATCTATGCCTGCTGTGAGAAGATACAAAAAAAAAAAGAGCTCATTTTCTTCTGTTCTTGCTACAAGGCAGAATTATAATGATGTATGATTATTTTTTAATATTACAAAAAAGAATTTTTTTTTAAAGTGTAAGAAAGCTGAAATAAATCCCCCCCCCGAGGAAATTTGATGTTTTTGCTCAATGAAAGGGATACAGTCAGAACAGATGCCCTCAAACCCAGTGTTATAATATTAATACGGAACTGACAGCCTTACACCGGGTATCTTTGGAACCGGTGCTAAGGAGGGTGTAAGAAATGAAAGATAAATAAATACAACAAACACATATTCGTGTTCTGCCAATCAATATGTATCTGTCTCCTATTCATTGTATATCTCTTGATACGACTAATATCCGATTAAGGCCTTTACAAAGGATCCGGTAAGCAGTAAATCATATCAATGTCTCCTTTATTTCATTTACAGATTATTAGAAAGAAATCTCCACGTGCATTCGCACCAGAAAACAACACCTTGCATTGATATTGTGATCATTTTAAGTTAAATTTATGTGAAATTCAAGTTTTTCAGGTTGTTCATACGTTTGTCCGAATTAGCTTACTGTTACACCGGCCGTTCTTACACAGGAGAAACTACACCGGTTGTCACTATAAATAGTGCGAGTCACCAGAGACACAGGGAAGACAAAGCACAGTCTTGTAACTGTCTAGCCAAGTGCTAGTCACTTTCTTACTTTGTTAATACACTTGTTAAACCAACCCTCGACTTGACTTCCTTTATTTATTATTTACTGTTGGACAACTTCACAACACTTACGGTCACCATCTACAAATCTATTTTCATTGCGTCATCTGCTCAAGTTTTTAAAATGCTAAAAATTGCTTTTACAGATTAGCCCCCATGGCGGACGAAAAGCAACGATACAAACCAGAAACAAAGGAAAAATTGCTAATGACTATATTATCGCTGCAAAACCGAATGCGCAATCGGTAAAATAGGTGACCTTGATTAACCCAACAACTAACCTTAAGTCCAGGGTGGCAATACAACAAAAGACGCTCAAACAGGAAAAATGCAAAATTTAATACCTACTAATTAAAAATAAATAAAATGCAACAATGTAAGTATTTTTTTTCTCGTGTGATCGAGATAAAAATAAATTTTTAAAAGTTTAAAAAAATACGTATAATACAATAAAATAATTGCAATAAAAACAATTGTTACTATTTTTTTTACCTTTTTTACTGGAACCTGATTTTGATTTTATGTCGTTACTTCTTCGTTATCAGATTTTGAGTCAATATCGTCCGCCATGGGAGTCAATCTGTAAAAGCATCAATTAATTAATACATTACTAATATTCTTTTAAAATAACATTTGCCATTGAGAGTAGGAATAAAGTATAAAAAATGAAACAATGGAAGTTAAAGACTTGGAGGAAAGCTATGGAAAAGGTAAGACCTGGGAGTGAATGTTACCAAGATCAAAGTGATGATCAGCGTTGGAAAGCTCGCCTGTTCGTTTGTGGAAAGGGTGTTCGGTGCAATCCTTTGTGCAAGCACTGGGTACACAAGAGGTGTAGTGGAATTACTAGTCGGTTGAGAGTGGAGCACAGGATGGAGAAGGTGCAACGCTTGTACTCTACCACCCGTTTTTCTCAAATTACTCATCCAATTTTTTTCTTTTTTGCTGTGTACAATTACCTATCATGATGCTAGAGCATTCCGGGGTTGGGGGAAATTTTTGTTAGATTTTTGCAACATGCTCAAAAAGTGGGTGATCATTGTAAAATATCTGAAATTAAAAAAATAAATAAATAAACACAAAAAAACACAGAATTCTCTAGCAACATGATAGGTACACCGAAAACTGGGGGAAAAAAAGTGTCAGTAAATATGTTGAGAAAAACGGGTGGTGGAGTATTAGTAACAAGCGCTGAGCATTACAACTGTCTACCAAAGAAGGGGTCTATCAGGGTTGTGTAGATAGTGTGATGATGTATGGAAGTGAAACCTGGCCAGTGAAGGTTGAGGACATGCGTTGCATGAGAAGAAATGATATGAGAATGATACGATGAATGCATAAGCTGAGTCCTAAAGACAGGCTAAGTTTCTGATGATCTCAAGAGGAAAATGTGTGTAGAACAGGACTTTGATGGTACGACTCTGTTGAATGATTGGTTTGTAGGCGTAGAACAGTTGAGGTAGCAGGTCCAGTTCACAGGGGAAGGACAAGGAAAACATGGGTGGAAATGATAAGGATGGACTTAAGAGAAAGAGAGATAAATCAACGCCTGGCTAAGTTAGTTTGGAAGTCAATTTCTTGAAGCCGTCCAACACATGCCAGTTTGTAAAACGGAAGTTAAAGATGATGATGATGATGATGATGAGTCTTCTAAAATTACACTAAAAATGTTTCGAATGGTCAGTTTTTGTTTTACTATTTACCTAGGATCCGGTAAGCAGTAAATTATATCAATGTTTCCTTTATTTCATTTACAGAATATTAGAAAGAAATCCCCACGTGCGTTCGCACCAGAAAACAACATGGTGTCAGAAGTGGGATCATAGCTTCATCACCGTCATCAACGTTAATTTTTTCCAAGCTAACAAAGTCTCCTTTCTTGAATTTGTTTGGATTGGTTTGAACTGCTCCGGTTCGGATCCTAAAAGCATTTTGTGATTAAAACTTTGTCAGATCTGCACCTGTCCATAAGCATCATGGATACTCTCCCGGCTCCCAAACATCTCGATTTCAGTCAAGAAAACCTAGTTGAGGCCTGGAAGCGTTTGAAGGAGGAACTGAATCTCTATCTGATGGTCACCGAATATTACACGAAGCCCGGAAAGGTCAAGACCTCAGTTTTGCTGACATGCATAGGGCCGAAACGACGAGATATCTACTCCACCTTCCAGATCACCTCAGTAGAAGATAAGCTTGACATCGACATACAGCAGTTTGATGCATATTGCCAGCCTCGAGTAAATTTGACGATCCTAAGACACAAATTTCTAACCAGCAAGCAAGTGAATGGACAAAAGTTCAATGACTTTGTCACAGTAGTTCGTCAACGTGAATTGAGGGGACCTGACGGACTCCTTAATTAAAAACGTTCTCATTATTGGGACAAAGATCTCCGTCTCAGGGAATGCCTGTTGAGAGAGCATGACATTACGCTGGACCAAGCAATCCAGGCTGGTCAAGCGGCAGAAGAAACGAGAAGCCAGACCAAGGAACTAGCAAGTACAGAAGGACATGATGCAGACATGGCAGCTATCACACACAGATGCAAAAGGAGAGAAATTTCCCCTGACCGCAACTCACCCAAATGGGACCCAGCACGTGTCAGGCAACGTCAGATCAACTCCTGCAAATTCTGCACTGGTTCACACCAACATGGCCAGTGCCCAGCATATCACAAGCGATGCACAAACTGCAATCGCAAAGGACATTTTTCCAGCTGCTGCTATGCTCGAAGGACAGTCCGCCAAGTAGAGGCAGACTCCTCAGACTCGGACCCATCTGACATCTTTCTAGGCATGATCACCACTAAGGACCCTGAGCACGAGGTACAACCATTCTACAACTAGGCAGCAACCACACTCTCCATCAACACTTAACCATGACGGACAAGCCAATCCATGGACAGTGAACCTGGACGTCAATGGCAACAGCGTTAATTTCAAACTTGATACTGGAGCCGAAATCGATGTACTGCTCAAAGCAACATACAACAGGCTCTACCAGCGACCAAAACTCAGTCCAACCTCTATTAGCCTCACTGCCTACAATGGCACAAACATTTCTGTTCTGGGTAAATGCACAGCCTTCATAAAGTACAAAAAGTTCATTGTTGCTGATACCATTTCACAACCAGTTCTAGGTGCCACCACCCGCGAGAAACTCAATTTGATCAGGCATATTTTTCAGATTGATACAAATCTTCCAGCTCTTCTAAAAAAATATCAAGACTACTTTTGTGCACTCAGGACTTTCCAAAAAACTCACCACATAAGAAAAATTCCCTTACCACTGCGAGACAAACTAAAAGTGGAACTCGACAGAATGACAAAAATGGGAATAATCAAGTCAGTCAGCTAACCTCACTTGTGATCGTGGAGAAACCCAACGGATCCCTGCGCATCTGTCTTGATCCACGCAACCTCAACAAGTCTATACAGAGAGAGCATTTCCAAATCCCCAATGCGGAGGAAATTTTTGCAGATATGCACGGTGCAAAGTTTTTCTCTAAAATTGATGCCAGCGCAATGGATTCTGGCGGATCCCCGTCGATGAGGACAGCTCAAAACTACTGACATTCAGCACTTCCTTCGGACGCTACAAATTTACTCGCCTCCCATATGGCATACACAATGCCAGTGAAATATTCCAAGTACAAGTTTACCGCATCATAGAAGGCATTGAAGGAGCCAGAAACATGCAGGATGAGATAATACTGTAAGCACCGACACTGGAAGAGCACCATAAGCGACTCAGTTTTGTTCTCGATCGCATACAACAGCACGGTCTAAAACTGTATAAAAGCAAATGTGTTTTCCTTGCCAAGGAGCTCATCTACCTGGGACACAAAATCACCCCAAATGGACTCCAGCCAGATCCCTCCAAGGTGAAAGCTATCGCAAACATGCCTCATCCCAAGAATAAGGAGGACTTGCAGTGTTTCTTCTGCTAGTTCCTACCCAAATACTCGGAAGTCACAGCTCCACTGCGGCTATTGCTTCAAAACGATGTGGAATGGTTTTTCGATCGGCCTCAACAGACAGCTATTGACGACCTAAAGAACCTCATAGTTAAACAACCCGTTCTACAATTTTTCAACCCCTCACTCCCAACCAAGATTTCAACGGAATCCAGCAAACTAGGTTTAGGGGCCATCCTTCAGCAAAAAGGAGATAGTGGTTGACAACCAGTAGCATGTGCATCACATGCAACTACTTCAGCCAAGCAAAACTACTGTCCTCTAGAACGAGAAGCCCTCAGCATGCTTTTTGGCTGCAAACCATTTCACAAATTTGTTTATGGGCATCATTTTGTGGTTGAAAATGACCACAAGCCTCTACCATCGATCTTCCAGAGACAAATTGCAAACGCACCAACACGGGTACAACGTTTCATGCTAGCACTGCAGCGCTACGACTTTGATCTTCAATACATCCCTGGTAAAGAGGCGGTGATTCCCGATACACTGTCAAGAGCCTTCCTCAATGAATGTGAGCCTGAGATTTCCATCGAAGACATGGAAGCCCATGTACACTTAATCGAAGCAGAAATGCCTATGAGCGATAAGAAGCTCACCCGATACCGCCAAGCCACATCTACTGATAAAACACTGCAACTTGTAAAAAATATACTCTAAATGGCTGGCGTAAAAAGAACAAAGTTGAACTTTCCCTAACACCATACTATAATGCCAGAGAAGACATAACACTGTTAAAAGGATTGCTATGAAAAGGAAAACGCATCATTGTTCCCAATGAACTATGCAGAGAGGTCAGGAATCTCATCCACTCTGGACATCAGGGGATAGACAAATGTCTAGCCCAAGCCAAAGAACACATTTACTGGCCTGGTGTCACAGCAGAAATCAAAGAAATGATCACCAACTGCAGCACATGCCTGGATGAACGCAACAGGCAATCTCCGGAATCCATCATACCGCATGACATCCCTGAAACTCCATGGACAAACAGCGGGGCAGGCATATTTGACTTGCATCGTAATTGTCGTCGACTACACCACCAAGTTCTTTGACATACACTCCCTTCCGAATAAACAATCGACCACCATTATCAATCGTTTAAAAAGTAATTTTGCAAAATTTAGGATTCCACAGACAGTAATTAGCGACGGTGGTCCCGAATTCAAATCTGACGCTTTCAAAAGATTCGCCCAAGACTGGGACTTCCGACATGACCGGTTAAGTGCCCTATACCCCCAATCTAATGGTCTCCATACTGTCTCATATAGACCACCAATATGAGAACAAAAGGATCCACTACCCAGCTCGCGAATTACCTGAGCTCAATCCTGGAGACTCAGTACGTGTCCTTTCAGACAACAAATAGAAAATGAAAGGAAGGGTGCTTGAGAAACTCATATATCCCCGTTCATACCTAGTAGAGACGAAGAAAGGGACCAAGGTTAGACGTAATCGTCGCCACCAGCTCAAAACAAAAGAAAACATACACATCCAACCAGAATAGAGAATCCTGTCTATAGACAAACCACCAGCCAATCATCAAGCTGAAGGTCTACCCCCAGACCCAAATTGCAAGCAACCATACGCTACCCGTTCAGATAGACAAATTGTTTCACCTGCACGATACAAACATTACTCATAAGTACCCTTCCCACATATCCCCTTTCTTCCTATCTTTCTTTTCCGTAATAAGGGAGATGTTATAATATTAATACGGGAACTGACAGCCTTACACCGGGTATCTTCGAAACCGGTGCTAAGGAGGGGTAAGAAACAAAAGATAAACAAATACAGCAAACACAAACTCGTGTTCTGCCAATCGACATGCATCTTGTCTCCTTTTCATTGTACATCTCTGGTGCCCGGAAAACTCGTCACAGGAAAATTCGTAAACGGAAAATTCGTACATGGAAAATTGGTAAACGGAAAATTCGTCACTTTTGGCCAAGTAGGAAAATTCGGCAATTATCAAATAAATATCGGTTGAAAATACATTTTAGAACCGTTTTTACAGGAGATATACTTGTACATACAAGGCTACCCACCTCCCCAGTGGAGAACATTTTTTCATATTATTTTTTTGGTACTTGTGCAGTTTACGAACCGGGCTATTTTTTAGATAAGATTTTCAAGTTAAATTAAATTATTACGATATCTTTTGTTTATTAAATTGTTAGGTAAAAGTACAGAATAGTTAACACCCCCCCTCACTCCATGTTAAGAATGGCTTTCTAAATAATGTTATTTCAACCCAGTTCGTAAATACGTTATGAAATTAAAGGTTTTGATCGGGTTATTTTTTACATAAAATTTTCAAGTTAAATTCAATTTTTACGATATCTTCTGTTTATTAAATCGTTATGTGAAAGTACAGAATAGTTAACAAAGCAACCCCCCCCCCCCCATTCTCCTCATGTAAAAAATCGTTGTCTAAATAATGTTATTATTTCAAGCCTGGTTCGTAATTAAGTTACGAGATGAAATCCATCATAATTCATTTTGATTTATTCGTAAACAAGTCAGCCATTTTAATTGACAAAACATCAATTACTTCGTGTGTGTGCAAAACTTGAAAGGAATTTATAAACTATCGAGTAATGGGCTTTAAATTCTTAGAAAATTTCCATGTATTTAAAAAAGCAAAATTGTTTTCTAACTAATTCAGTGTTTTTATTTCATCTTGCCTAAAACTTGTTTTAACTAACAACTTTATTTAATACTTAAAAAAAGAAATTCTTCTTTCAAATAAATCGTTGTATGGTCGGAACAAAAAAATCAGAAAAATACAGCTAATTCATTGTCTTCCATTTTAGTTGTGAAACGATGGATTAACCACTTTTTCTCACAGTGATTTTGAAGTAAAAATTTAATTTAACTTGAAAATCTTATCTAAAAAATAGCCCGGTTCGTAAACTGCACAAGTACCAAAAAAATAATATGAAAAAATGTTCTCCACTGGGGAGGTGGGTAGCCTCGTATGTACAAGTATATCTCCTGTAAAGACGGTTCTAAAATATATTTTCAATCGATATCTATTCGATAATTGCCGAATTTTCCTACTTGGCCAAAAGTGACGAATTTTCCGTTTACGAATTTTCCATTTACGAATTTTCTGTTTACGAATTTTCCTGTGACGAGTTTTCCTAAATTCACATCTCTTGATACGACTAATATCGGATTAAGGTCTTTATCTAGGATCCGGTAAGCAGTAAATTATATCAATGTTTCCATTATTTTGTTTTACAGATTATTAGAAAGAAATCCCCACGTGCGTTCGCACCAGAAAACAAATGCAAAATTTAATACCTACTAATTAAAAATAAATAAAATGCAACAATGTAAGTATTTTTTTTCTCTTCTGACCGAAATAAAAATAAATTTTTAAAAAAAGTTTTAAAAAATACGTATAATACAATAAAATAATTGCAATAAAAACAATTGTTACTATTTTTTTTACCTTTTTTACTGGAACCTGATTTTGATTTTATGTCGTTACTTCTTCGTTATCAGATTTTGAGTCAATATCGTCCGCCATGGGAGTCAATCTGTAAAAACATCAATTAATACATTACCAATATTCTTTTAAAATGACATTTGCCATTGAGAGTAGGAATATAAAACAAAAGTATAAAAATGAAACAATGGAAGTTAAAGACTTGGAGGAAAGCTATGGAAAAGGTAAGACCTGGGAGTGAATGTTACCAAGATCAAAGTGATGATCAGCGTTGGAAAGCTCCTCTGTTCGTTTGTGGAAAGGGTGTTCGGTGCAATCCTTTGTGCAAGCACTGGGTACACAAGAGGTGTAGTGGAATTACTAGTAGGTTGAGTGGAGCACAGGATGGAGAAGGTGCAACGCTTGTACTCTACCACCCGTTTTTCTCAACTTACTCACCAAATTTTTTTTCTTTTTTGCTGTGTACGATTACCTATCATGTCGCTAGAAACACGTAATTCTCTAGTAGTGTCAATAAATAAGTTGAGAAAAACGATTACGAACAAACGCTGAGCATTACAACTGTCTACCAAAGAAGGGGTCTATCAGGGTTGTGTAGATAGTGTGATGTATGGAAGTGAAACCTGGCCAGTGAAGGTTGAGGACATGCGTTGCATGAGAAGAAATGATATGAGAATGATACGATGAATGCATAATCTGAGTCCTAAAGTTTCTGATGATCTCAAGAGGAAAATGTGTGTAAAACAGGACTTTGATGGTACGACTCTGTTGAATGATTGGTTTGTAGGTGTAGAACAGTTGAGGTAGCAGGTCCAGTTCACAGGGGAAGGACAAGGAAAACATGGGTGGATATGATAAGGATGGACTTAAGAGAAAGAGAGATAAATCAAAACCTGACTAACTTAGTTTGGAAGTCAATTTCTTAAAGCCGTCCAACACATGCCAGTTTGTAAAACGGACGTTAAAGATGATGATGATGATAGTATTCTAAAATTATACTAAAAATGTTTCGTTTAATCTTTCGAATGGTCAGTTTTTGTTTTATTATTTACAAATTTATACAAAAAAATAGCAAAGTCTGCTATTTGAAATACTTAAAACGTTAATAATAAATATTTCATTCATAACTTTATTGTAAACACGAACAAAAAATCTTTCATTTATTCACATAGAAAGATAAACATGAAACATTTTGGAAATTTCCAAACAAATTTAATTATCTTTTAAATGTGAGCGTAAAGATAGGAAAATAAATCCATTTGTCTTTTCACTTGCAATTTAGAAATAGATTGTACCTTGTTGAAAATCAAGTCAGTTCCTATAAAAATTAAGTATAGTATCAGAACAAATACTACACTTTAACGTTAATTCTATTTTGAAAAGTAAAAAAACTAGAAATAAACCGAAAAGGAAAATATATTGTAACGTTGGCCAATATTCTGGGTATTTGACGTAAAAATGAGCACAGAATTTGGGGCTTCTACAGATGAGGGGCATATGAAAATCGCAGTTCCAATTAAATTAATCAGAAAACTCTTTGATATACTTATGTATCAAGCAAAAATAGGTATGTACACCAAAAATTAGCAAAATCTATCAAGTAAAATTTTAATAAAAAATAAAAATTCGTTACATCATTTTTTCAATGGTAATCATCAAAATACGATAAACTGATGGGACATTCCATGTCAAATCATCCAGGCCCCTTACCACTCCTCTCAGAATTTTTTTATACTTTTGACCCCTGTAAGATATACATAAGTTATGATGAACTGTCAAATTTCAGACTCAGCAATCAATGGGAACCCTGTTTTTGAGCCCAACCAAAATAAGGCCCACAGGCCGAAAAACGACTGTCGCGACGTGTCGTGATGGGACTGCCCATCGTTACAAGATTGTAAATTCTTTTAAAAGTATTTAGTTTCTGGCCTAGAAAATTGCACCTAGTAGGGTTTTTTGACCGAGGAATCCAAAAATCAACCTTAGAAAACCAGGGGAGTTCATCTTGTGGAACTTTCTTGCACATTTATATGCCGAGAAGCTTCCGCGGGAACCCCCAAAATGGCATAACTTTGGGGATCAAAAAAAGACAACTCTAGGGGTCAGAGGTGATATTTGTTTTAATATTTAGAAAGCCACAAGATAGAACATTCAGAAAATATATAGGTTCATACTCAGTATTTTATTCCTTCACATTGAAATTTAATGCAGAAAGTTGAGAATTTTCAAAAAATCGTAGTTGAAAACGCTAAATTTTCGTCTAATGTTGATAAATGTAAGAAACTTGTATGGCTGCCTGGGTGTAATTTAGAGGTATATATGCGTTTATCTCATCATTTAATATTTCAGTGGTTAAATTATGTTACTTTTAAACAAAATTTCAATGCCCGATTGAAGTTATGTGAAACCTTGTCCAAAAGATACCAAACTGGCCTTATTTTGGTTGGGCTCAAAATGTATATATGTATATCTTACAGAGGTCAAAAGGATAACAAATTCTGAGAGGGGTGGTGATATTTCGATCTTTTACTGGATGATTTGACATGGAATGTCCCTGATGTTTATTTTTAATTAAAATTCTACTCAATCATTTTTCCTACTTATTGGTGAGGATACTTATTTAAATCTACTGCGTACGCATATAATAATGTTTTTTATGGTATTGATATTTTAATACTCACGCGTCTTTGTAGAAACACCAGAATATATTTTTTTAATACTGAAGGCAGACAATTTTCTCAATTTTCGGATTTCTTTTAATTTTATTTTTTGCAAATATCCCAAATTACCATTACAGATTAGCGTTGTTCAGCAACTCAAAACAAAATTTAAAAAAAAAACCTCCTTACTAATCCTAGTTCCAGGTGGCAACGACCTACTAAAAAAGATACTAACTTTGGCTACTCTTTCTTTCTCGGAGTTAATGGTAGAGTTAATGGTAGAGTTTTTTTTGTTTCTGAACAATATTTTTTTTTTTTTTACAAGATTCAAACAGGGGATCAGTGGATATAAAATGAGCATCCTTGACCTCAATAAAATTCTGGTTTGCGCCCCCAGGGGGTCAAAGGGGGATCAAAAATGCCCCAAATTGCCCAAATTTATTGCATTTTACACTCGCCACATACAGAGGAGGACCACGCATGCGCGGCTTGTTAATAAGGATATATTCTCTTTTAAAGGGTCGCATAAAAATAATTTGCATGGTAGTGAAAAGAAAAAAAAACTTACGGCAGGCCTCATTTTGGAGCTAACATCTTTAACATAAACAATATCTTGTTCTTCATGGAATAAATACCTCCGGATTAGCACATAAAATATTCTGGTACCAACGATAAAATAAAAAAGATTTCTTTATCATGCATGTTAATATGGGAAAAAATATGGTGCTTGTGCATATCAACCCTGACATGTTAGACCGCTCTTAAAAATGAAATAGCTAAAGAAATGTATAAACTTTGTTATGTACTTACCTGGTAGATGAAAAAAAAGACTGTACACCAAAAATTATGCAAATTCATCCAGTATTTATTTAATTATAAATAAAAAACGATTTTATCACTCGGTAGATATTTCCACCATTTTGTATCTTAGATTTTCCAGTGGTCAAGGACGATAACTCATATTTTGACGATTTCGGGGTTTGGGGTCTCCATTGTTTACAAAAATGTCAAAATGTACGTGAAATCATTTTTTTTCTTTTTCTTATAATTTAATAACTACTGGATGAATTTACGTAATTTTTTCTGCACAATCTTATTTTCAGCTAACACGTAAGTACATAATAAAGTTTATACATTCTTTAAATATTTCAATGTCAGGGTTGATATGCACAAGCACCAAAAATATTTTTTTAAGTTCATATTGCCAGTTCACCGCCAAATGGCTTAAGTGACTCAATCGCAGTTATTTAAAAATAAAGAATAGTCTTCAATATTAAACATAAGCATATAATTGTCTCCTCCCCCCCCCCCCGAAATACATTTTTTCGGTTTATTTTTATTTTTCTACTTTTCAACCCGCCGCCAGCACCGCCAAATGGCTCAAGTGACTCAATCGCAGTCATTTAAAAATAAAGAATAGTCTTTATTATGGTTTCTAAATAATAACGTTATTATTTCAGCGCGGTCCTTAAAGTGCAAAAGATTAAGTATAACATAAAATATATATTTGTGCAGGAAAGTTAACAGTCGAAAAATTAAAAAGAAAAAGTAACAATACTTTCACCAAACGCAGTAGAGTCTAATTATCTACCGACCTGTATATTTTATCGTGCTGAAACTGTCGAAGTGTTTTGTTTTTTTTTATTATTTAGATATGCTATTATTGTGATGTTTAAATTGTAATATATTTCTATTTTTTTAAGAAATCAAAATATAAATGAAAAGAACAAGTTTGTTTGTGTATTAAAAACAAATTGCAATGTTCTTTTTTTTTGCTTGTGGGAAACTTTCTTTGTATTTTGTTTTTTAAAGTTCCTTTTCAATTTTTATCGCAAAACAATAGTCAATATTTGGGAATAAACAAATTTTAGAATTTTTTGCAAATAAATTTCAAAAAAAAAATTATTTAGAAAAAGTTTGAGTTTTTGCTGATTTGACTCTTTTTCTTTGTCCCGGTTTCTGTGCAACATTTATCAATTTTTTTTGTGTGACAATTTCGTCGTTTTTGGAATATAATTTTTCATGTCGATTTAAGAGATAGCTTGTAAATATCAATTGCTTTCTTTCATTTCCATAATTCTGCCATTCGATTCAAATTCCGTAATTGATTGTGAATCTATCAAATTACCATTACCAAACAGAAGCTTTTTATATTTAAATACAGTCTTCCGATCCAAGTTGCAGTTCTCACTCAAATATCTAGTCAAATTTTTCTTTAAATACCTCGCACAAAGAAAAGAGTGAATTTTTTGAAGACTGCTCTAACTGCTTTCACGGTTGCCTTTTCTTGATCATTACCAAAAATAATTCTGCTGACATCGATTTCAAAATGTCTATCATTTTGAAGCATTGCTGCAACATGACTGAAGAAATAATGATAGATCTCAAATGTAGCCTTTTTGTGTAGCAGAATTGGACCAAAGAATATCGGATGATCTCCTGTTTTCTTTCTAATAATTCTTTGATTTTTATATGTAAACATAGTAAGAAAGTAAGGTCCTAGATTAAAAGTCCTGTCTATACCAACAATTATATATTTCTCCTTACAATTCGTTTTAAAATCAGCAATTTGGTCATCAGTATAGCAGATAATAGGCGGCAAATCGTCTGCAATATCCATGACTGATCTCACAAATCCATCTCCGATTTTATTCATGCACTCAAGAATATCATCAGAGATATTTGTCACATGATGTTTAGACTTTTTGATTTTTTTCTCTGTATTTCACGTTTTCAATTTGTTTTAAATTTCGAATCTCTTCATCTTTGGCTAAAATCTTCTTATTTGTTAATTCCATAAGTCGATTATATTCTGGCCAGGGTCTTTTGATTTGTACGAAAAAATTTGCTATTCATTGGTTGAACGCCAATATATTGATAAAGAATTTTGTTAGAAAATTCAGGATTTTTTGTAGAAATTATTGAATATATAAATCTGCAGAAATTATTATTAACATTTTTGACTGTAGACTTTTTGAAGATGAACACTTCCTTTTCTGTAGGCTGAGAAGTAAGTTTTACGAATTTTCAGATGCCATCAACGTGTTTTCAGATGCAGAATCCTTCATCACGCCTATAAGCTTAAACGTTTCTCCACCACAGTAAGCAATATGACAGTTATACGTCTTGAAATTCCAGTCTCCAACATTGTTCACAAATCTTGATGTTAGATCCTTACGAATCCTTTCCAAATTTGAATGATTATCGCAAAAGAAATAGCAGTTTGATTTATCAAGAATAGGGGAAGATTGAAGAACAATAGTGGAGTTTTCAAACAGTTTACAAATTTGAAAAATATCAAAAAATTGATTTGATTCTTCCATACCATCAATAGATGTGGCCCTTTCTAGTTGATCATCCATTGGCTGATTAGTTTTTTTTGTTACGTCATCAATGCTACTATTGCTCAAAGAATTCTCGTCAGTCTCTAGTTGTAAGCTTATTGTTGGCGAAAAACTTCCTGATTCCTCATTAGAAATATTGTTCGACCTGAACATTCAATAATTGCAACAAAATGGTTTGGTTGCCAAAGATTTTTCCAACATTTCTCGGATAGCATACAGCTAGTCCACATTAATGCGATGCTTTTAGAGCGTTTTCTTTTTAAAATTAAATTCAGTATTCAAATGTACAAATGCCAAATCAAGTAATCCATTAATTGGAGGATAAATACTCCTTATACATATTGCATATGCATGGGTGGCAGATGCCATTGTGACCAACCTGACACTGTAGCACAATCTGTTAGATATTTTATAGTCTCTTGAAAGATTTTTAATGGTGCTGCTAACTGTTTCATCAATTTCTTCCCAATTCAATGCTATGCACAGACATGTTCTTACCCTTATCTCTTCACAAAATTCGTTCGAGCCATATAATGGCCGCTCATCTATGCGACATGACATAAATTCTGGTGTACCCCAGGGATCTATCCTTGGACCCTTGTTGTTCCTGATCTATATAAACGATCTCCCTGATGGCATAGAGTCTGAGATTGGTTTATTTGCTGATGACACCACCCTTTACTCTCGCCATGTTGGTAAAACCGACGCAATCATATCCGAGGCAATGGCTGAATCTTTAGAAAATGACCTCCAGACTGTAGTGGATTGGGGCCACAAATGGTTGGTAACTTTTAATGCCGCAAAGACAAAGCTCCTTTCCTTCAATAATTACAAGGAACCTTTGCAACCACCGATTGTCATGGCAAATAACACCCTACCTGAGAGTTCATCATTCAAACTCCACGGCTTAACCTTCACAGGTAACATGAATTGGAACAAATACATTGAAGACATTGCCAAGGCTGCCGCAAAGAAGGTTGGCTCTCTCTACCGTGCTAGTAAACTCCTCACACCTGGCATTATCCTGTATCTCTACAAAGCCACCATCCGCCCATGCATGGAGTATTGTTGTCACATCTGGACTGGCGCATCATCTACTAGTCTCTCCCTCCTTGACAAGGTCCAAAAAAGAATCGCCAACCTAATAGGTCCCTCACTGTCAACCAAGCTCCAGCCTCTGTCCCATCGCCGCAATATAGCATCCTTGTGCTTGTTTTACAAATACTTCAATGGATTATGCTCCGATGAATTGGCTACTCTGGTGCCCCCTCGACAAAAATTCGCTAGACTAACTCGACAATCAACTAAATCTCATTCATTCACTGTGGAGGTCCCCAGATGTCGGAGAGCCTTCTACTCAAATAGCTTCTTTCCTCGTACTGCTGGCCTCTGCCACTCCCTTCCTGCCCCCTGTTTCTCCGACAGTACAGACATGCAGAAGTTTAAAACTAATGTAAACAGACATCTCGCTGCGCAGATCCCAGTCTAGGTTGACCACCCCCTATCTTCTCCCCTTTTCTTTTTTCTCAGTAGCCCCTTACGTCTACAGTGGCGGCCTGCCTTGTTTGGGGTGAACTATGTTAAAAAAAAAAAATAAATAAAAAATAAGGCTAAAGATATTGCTGAAAACAAACAATTTCCATCGGCTAATGTCCCTAAAGCCTTGAGTATTAAATTTGGTTAAAATGTTGTTACTGTCATTATGAAATGGCAAAAGTATGTATAATCAAAATTTGATGAAACAAAATTTTGAATTTTTTTTGGTTTTAATGTAATCGCAACCATTTTACAATATTCTAAAAACTCATCAAAACTGCGATTTGTAATTTTATCTGACAAATCAGCTAAAACTAAATGAAAAAAATTATTTCGTTTTATGCAATTTGGACAATAAAAATGTGAATCAAAGATCGATCCATTGATAAATCTTACTTCAAGAGTTGTAAGTTGCAAGCATTCAAAGTGAATCCAATGTTCACATGAGTGACACTCAACCGTATTGAAGAGTGCCGTTTTCTGACAAATTGAGCAAAAGTAATTCATAGTGACACAAAAAAATAAAGTTAAGCACTCTAAAATGTTTTGAAAAAAAGTAGCAAGTCGCGCGAAATTTAGAAATCCCAATCAGGGTTCCCGACTATAATAAATGTTTGAATCCAAGATTTTCCGGGGGAGCTACACTTTTAGGAGGAATAAAGGGCAAAAGGAGCCAAATTAAAAATGGTATATGATAAAGAAAAATTGACTATATTGAAGTTGTTAACTCCCAAATGTCTCGTTGTGTCTGTGTGTGTGCAAGTGTCTAGCACTAACCTTTGTTGCTGATAGTAGTAGTAATTAGTTTCTCTCAATCGATTGTATCCTTCTGAACTGTCATATTTGGTCAGGTTGTGATGGTTTATATGGGATCTATTGGCCCCCAGAGGGACATTCTCATTGGTTAAGAATTTGTGATTTCACACCTATCTGGTTGTAAACTTGTGTTCCACCATTTCTACTTACTATGAGGGTCTACTTTTTATGAAGGGGTGCCTCATAAATATCGATTTGATAGTAATTATTATAGAAAACGTTATACTTAAATAATTTTTGACTTAAAATAATTTTAATTCACATAATTATTTACGTTTTTAATACTTTTAAGTTCTGTTTTTAAACTCTTAAATTTATTATTTATAAATTAGTAGAATTTAAAAAAAATCGTTTTAGTTTTATATTTAATTTTTTCATTTCAATAAATATTCGATTAATAGTAAATGATTATATATATATATATATATATATATATATATATATATATATATTGCAACGATTCATTTTTGATTCCATTGAGACTTTTGTCGTTTTTTGCCTTGGAATATGCTTAACTGAAAACAGGAAGAATATTGTTTTCCTTGACATGGCCATTTTTATTTGACCCTTCTCCGAGGACAACAGACCTGAGTGGAATCGTCATCGTTGGATTTTTATACAGATTCCTCTGGATTTACCAATATTTTTGAGCCCCACCTATTTTTTTGATTTCGTTATTGGTGATTCCCATGCCCGTTTGAACTTTAACATTTTTTTTTAAAAACTCTTTCAAATTTGAAACTTTGGCAGTCCTATCCTGTCAACTTATCAATCATAATTTTTCCTCTGATGATAAGATTTTAATCTTTGAAAAGCCTGGTTTAAGGAATGAAAGAGAAGAAAAATAAATGTTTTTTATTAACTAAACTGCTCCTTGTTTTGAACAACTGAAGATATCGATTTGCTTCCATTTGCAGGTCTTATTAATTTTCACTGAAGTACCATATTTTTGCTCTATCCAGTATATTGAGCTTTCCTTATTTCACAATAGGTCCAACTCTCTAAAAGTTTACCTTTTAGTTATAATTTACATATATATATTATATATATATATATATATATAATTATGAAGGTTATGTCCGACACAACGATGTTTACTGCGTTCGTGAAAATTGAATGTGTTTTTTTTATCTAAAAAAAATAAATACAATATAGTTACATTTGTAAAACAAATATTAAACATTTAAACTACATTTCTTAGCCTTTTGACTTGGAACAAAGTGCAGTATCTGTTCTGATGTTGCACTTACTTTATTCTGTCCTCGGTCAATAAAGGAAAAGTCCTTCTAGACTGAGGCAGAAGATATCCTTCTAGACTGAGGCAGGAGAAGTCCTTCTAGACTGAGGCAGGAGAAGTCCTTCTAGACTGAGGCATTTTATTTTTGTACCAATCAAGAGTGTCCTTTTCTCCAGATTAAAAACCGACCTTGTGTCTAACTAACTAAGGTTAATAAACAACAGACATCGTAAAAATTGAATTTAACTTGAAAATCTTATCTAAAAAATAGCCCGGTCTGTAAACTGCAAAAGTACCAAAAACAATACAAGACGTGTTCTTCATTGAGGAGGGGGGGGGGGGGGGGGGAGTAGCCCCGTATTTATTACAAGTATATCTCCTACAAGAACGGTTCTAAAATCTATTTTCAATCATATTTATTCGATAATTGCCGAATTTTCCTACTTAGCCAAAATTGCCGAATTTTCCTTTGCCGAGTTTTCCTAAATTCACACACATATATATATATATACACACACACACACACACACACATATATATATACGCATATAGAGTCCAGTTATGCTGACCCACCTTTTTTTATCATAGTACCAATAAACAAAAAAGTGCCAATGCTAAATCTGGGAGTGTGATCCCCTCAGAGGAACCCTTAGTCTTCTTAGAACAAGATAAATATCTGCTGTTATTTTTTTCTTAAATGAGAAATCTTCATAGATATTTATGTCAATTCTAGGTTTTGGAGCTTTTTTTCTCATGCAAATCCATTAAAATCAATGAAAATAGAAAAGGCCAACATTTAAAGAAAGTCTAAGTTTTGAAATACAAATTGCTTTACAGTTACTTAATTATAATGTTTTCTTTAATAATTGCTATCAAATAAATATTTATACAAAATAATCGGGAAAAGGCCAAAATTTACGCCACATTTGGCAATTATATGCTTATTTTTAATATTGAAGACTATTCTTTATTTTTAAATGACTGCGATTGAGTCACTTGAGCCATTTGGCGGTGGCGGCCGGGAAAAGTGCTGCCGAGTTCACTTCATTATATAAATACTACGTAAAATGATCACCCACTTCCTGACCAGAAAGCTTTTATTCATCACCCAATTCTTGATCACATAGCGTAGGAAAGAACGAGTAATCATTTTTGTTTCCAAAATGTTGGCCATTTTTATAATCTTGTAATTGTAAGGAATTGGTATACAGGGGATTTCAGTACTTAGAGAGTCGGTCCCGAGTATCGATGGAGAATCCAGAGTCAGTCCAGGGAATGGCCGAAGCAGATCCTTACAAGAATCCAAAAAAATAAAAAAATTAAAATTAAAAAAAATAATAGAATTCTGATACAAATCAAATCACGATAGTGGTTTTGTTGCTATCCGGCTGAGGTATAGTTCGGTTTAGTCTTCAGAGGTCAACCCTCCCAGGCTTTACCTTCTTTCTGGGAGAGAGTAGTTTATTGCTAATCGCCTGAGGCGCCTCTACCGGGGAATGCTGATTGGGCGGCACATGTTCGTCTTTAACCACTGTCCGTTTTTCACAACTTTTTACTGACCATTTTTCTTTTCTTTTTTCGGTGTACACTTATCTATCAGGCTGCTAGAGAATTCCGGCGTTTTTGGAATTTTTTTTCAAATATTTTACATTTTAGGAGGGGGATCAGTTTTCAATGTTAATTCAACGTAAACTGATCCCCCTCTTTTTGACCATCTCAATTTAAAAAAAAATCTTTTTCGGTGTACGATTACCTATCATGTCAATAGAGAATTCCGGGGATTTTGGAAAGAAATTTGTAAAAATTGTGATTTTAAGACGGGGGATCAGTTTTCAATGTAAATTCAACGTGGACTGATCCCCCTCTTTTTAACCATCTCAAATTTTAAAAATTATTCTTCTGCTTACAATTACCTATCATGTCACGAGAGAATTCCGGCGTTTTTGGAAAGAAATTTTTAAAAATTAAGATTTTAAAACGGGGGATCAGTCTTGTTCGTCTTTTACCATAGTTCGTTTTTCACAACTTTTTACGTCTTAAAATCTCATTTTTTAAAAATTTCTTTCCAAAAACGCTGGAATTCTCTCGCGACATGATAGGTAATTGTAAGCAGAAGAATAATTTTTAAAATTTGAGATGGTTAAAAAGAGGGGGATCAGTCCACGTTGAATTTACATTGAAAACTGATCCCCCGTCTTAAAATCACAATTTTAAAAAAATTCTTTCCAAAACCCCCGGAATTCTCTATTGACATGATAGGTAATCGTACACCGAAAAAGATTTTTTTTTAAATTGAGATGGTCAAAAAGAGGGGGATCAGTCTACGTTGAATTAACATTGGAAACTGATCCCCCTCCTAAAATGTAAAATATTTGAAATTTTTTTTCCAAAAACGCCGGAATTCTCTAGCAGCCTGATAGATAAGTGTACACCGAAAAAAGAAAAGAAAAATGGTCAGTTGTGAAAAACGGACAGTGGTTAAAGACGAACATGTGCCGATTGGGCTGCTCATGCATTTTTGTAGGCTAGAGTGTGCTAGCTTCTCAAAACCACACCAGACCTTGTGTCTAACCTCCTGGTAAGGAAGTAAATAATACCTAGAATTCGGGGGGGGGGGGCAAAATTAGGTTTAAAATACTAAAATAATACAGACCGCACACCGCCGGCTCTGTGAGAGAACTTATTAAAAATGGTCTTAAAATGTTTATAATGGAGACGAAGCGACGCCGTTGGTTGGTAGGGTTTACAGAGATTTATGGCTTTTGCTTTGATCGCCACTCAAAAGACGACCAGGTCGTCGGCAGCGTCGCTCCTTGAGTGACTCAAAACTTAAGGCCCTAAAAAAAAAAAAAAAAAGGTGTGAAAAACTATCGGATATTTTGGCATTTATAAGGACAGCTAACAGAACAAAAAAAAGGGTAAAAAAACAAACAAATAGGCAACAAATAAATGTTATACAAGGCAAGATAAGTTACTCTTCTACTAACTTGGAAAAGTTTATTTGTGTTTTAACTTATTTTAAAGAGTTGTTTTTGTTCAAAACAAAACTGATGTCCACCTGTTCAGTTAAAACGGGTGAAAATGGCTGAAATTACAGATAATCGCTCAAAAAACGAAAATTAAGCAAAATACTGGTAAAACATTAAATTTTTCCACGATTGGTGATATTTATTGGATGTGTTTCTAACACTATTTGATTTATTTTTCGATTTTTCAACATTATCAAGGATTCCTGCGATCGACTCATGGGGGATTTTTAACGACAGCGAACAGAAGGAAAAAAGTGATAAAAAGCAACCAAATAAATGTTATACAAGGCAAGATAAATTACTCTTCTACTAACTTGGAAAAGTTTATTTGTGTTTTGACTTATATTGAAGAGTTTTTGTTTTTGTTCAAAACAAAACTGGTGTCCACATGTTCAGTTCAAACGGGGGGAAAAAAAAATGGATAAAATTACTTCGCTAAAAATGAAAAACAAACACAAAAAAGAAATACTCGTGTCACTTCGCTAAAAATGAAAAATAAACGCAAAAAAGGGGTATCTTTTAGAATGATCAGTACAGTCGCGGACGTGGTCCAAAAAAACGAACGAGAACGCCCGGGGTTATAAAAATAAATATGCAACAAGTGAGTTTAATCTACGTCGAGAAGAGATATTTGTCGGGTATCTTTTAGAATGATCAGTACGCTGAAAACGCCCCAAAAAACAAATATACAACAAATAAAGGAGAAGACTTTTTGAAACATAGTGAATCATATTCTATGAAAAAAATAATACAAATTTGAGAAAAATATTTTTTAAAAATTGTTCTAAGATTATCACTTATATGAACAAGTAAAAATATATTGGTGCTTCTTTACTTTCACGACGACATGAACATATATAAGGAAATGTATAAACTTTGTGGCATTTCTAACGACAGTTAACAAAAGAAAAAAGGGGTTAAAAAAATTCGGTATTGTTTCGTAATCGTCAACCATAGATTTTACTGGCGGAGGCGTACTTGCTTCGTCTTTCTCGATTTCGTAGCATTCGTTGTACATACGTCACGCCAGTAAAATCTATGGTTGACGTTCCCGAAACAGAATCAAGAAAAACACAAATAGACAACAAATAAATGGGCACTTGTATAGATCAGGTACGCAAGTCGAAATTTATTTTAGAAAAATTCCAATGGTGTAAAGGGCAGATAACTCTCTTTTTTAGTACGCAATTTCTCCGAAAATGGAAAATATCCATTTTTTAAATAAGGAGTCATGCAAATTCAATATTTGAGAAAATCAACAGTATATTGATAGAACATAGATAGAACCCCGCCCGCGACTGTACTGATCATTCTAAAAGATACCCTTCACATCTTTATTTCAACTAAAAAAAAAAAAATATGATTATATATTGATTTTATTTTATTTATTTTTTTTAACTCTTGCTAAAACTGAAATTGAACAAATAAAATAAAAGAATTAATACTTACGTTTTGACTGAAAAATAGTGGCATTAAATTGAAAAAGATACATTTTTAAGTCATCAGAAAGCGTGCAAGACACAGAAAGTCCAACGCAAATTAAGAGACAACAAATTAATTGATCAGGTAGAGAGATCTTCGCCAACTCCTACAGATGAAATTCTATTTGAAAGAGGACGATCGGATAAACGCGCGAATTGTCACTCCTACTCTTCCTCTCCTTCATTCTCTTTCGCATCCTCTTCCTCCTCCTCTCTCTTCATTTCTTCTCCTTCTCCTCCTCCTCTTTATTTCTTCTCCTCCTCATCCTCCTCCTCTCTCTTTCATTCCAAGTTCCACCAGCGCTCCTGTAGTCCGTCTACTCAACTTGGCCTTTTGGCTAAGATCAAAGTGTAGTATCTGTTCCGATGGATACTGCACTCCATAGACTGGTATTGTCTTGGCCTTCGGGGCTTGATTTACGCCGGTCTATGGGTCTGTCCTGTGCATTTCTAGGAGGTCCACCCTCCCAGGCTTTGCCTCCCCTCTTTGGGGAGGAGTAAGTTTATTGCTTACTGCCTGAGGCGCCCCTACCGGGGAATGCCGATGGGGCTGCCCAGGTAATTTTTAAACCACACTTTCCCGACCCGACCTTGGGTCACATCTTACTTGTGGGAGTAAGATAAAAACTGGCCTTGTGCCTAACTCCTGGAGAGGAGTAAATCAATACTCCTATTATATGATCTAAAAGAAAAAAAACTTAGGATTTTTTTCCGAAGAGAGAGAAATTGTCAAAATAGATTATTTTACAAACTTCATCGAAAAACGTATACTTTTCAAAAGTTTCGTCAATAAAACACCAATTATCAGAAAAAATTATAATCGGAAAATTTTACATTTAATCGATATGGATTTAAAGAGTTTCCAGTTTAACAACAAAAGAAAAAAATGTTTGTTTCTGAATTTTTGAGATGAGGATTGATAATTTGGATTATTTGTGACGATGATGAAAACAGTAGTCCGAATAATCCAAATAATCCAAAAATCTTTAGTAAATAGAAATAGACGGTCTCTATTCCTAACCTTCGCTGAAATGTTAATTTTTCAAATAAATAAAATGTCTGTCTCAAAGAAATTGCTATTTTTTTTTTTGCTATTTGTCAAATTAGTTCATTGTGCAAATAATTTGTGTGCGCTTTTTTCGGGACTTGTGCTTTTTAATAAACCACTAAAAATTAAAAATGTAATATAAAATGGATTATCTTGAAGAGGTTGGCTCCCAAAGAGGCAGTCATTTTCTAGTTTATTGAATGTTAATTGTTACTGTTCAAGAAGAATTTTTCATTTGTTTTTTTTTTTACGTTGCAAATATCTTAAATTATGATTAAAGCGTTTTGCAGCAATTAAAAAAAAACTCACTTAACCCAACCACTGACACTTGTCGAAAAAAAATCATAGGTAACCAAGAGTGAAGCTAGCTGGAGAGTGAGGTTGCGAAAAAAATAAAAACTTCCTTCGCGACCCTCTCCTTATTGACGAATAACGTTCTTCATCAGTGAGGAAGGTTTTTATAACAACTGAACACCACCCCCCACTGCTATAAATTCTTTGCAACAATCGTCCTTCTTCTAGCAGCCACTCTCTGGTAAGTCACCGCTCCTCCTATTTTCCACATTCTCCCAACAACAACAAAAACAAAAAAATAAAAAACTGAAAAAAAAAAAATTTGCGTGACTCTGGAGGGGGACAGACCGGTGCCAGGCCTTAGTCGGGGGCCACCTGGAGGTAACAGTGGTTCAGGTTACCCTCATTCTGTCCCTTAGCCGGAGCTCCGCTGTCGGTTGTAGTTTTCGTCATACCCAGGACTATTAAATTATTGATCAGGAAGAAGACTCGGTCTTCCCCTCCGTCTTCTTCGAGGTGCACAATCACAGCAGTACCACTTCTGTCTTGCGGGTGGAGCTATTCCAATGCCAACACACTCAAAGTGGTACCACTCATCACAAGAATCGCAGCATATCATATCATGAATCCCTTGAGGTCTATTACAAGTAGGACACAACCAGATTGTGTCATCTCTTTCCTGAGATGAGCCTGAGGGTTCCGGGTTTCGGCTGCTGCCTGAAGCGACAGGCACAGACGGATCAGCATGATTAGGATCACACCCCTCATGGTCCTCAGAAGATTGCGAAATCTCCATCGGGAGTGCACCTTCACATGACCATCACCCTGTTTGACACGAGCCGTTCTCACTACCCCATCGTGTCCTGGGAAGACCTCCAGTATAGTTCCCAACATCCAAAAGGGTCGTGGTTTTAGAGGGCTCTTGACCAGTACTACATCATTCCTTTGAATACGGTTCTGGAATGGTATCTGGGATCTTCCTGGAGACCTGCCTCTAAGATCAAGGAGGTACTCATTGTACCAAAGTTCCCTAAACCTTGTCAACCATTGGTTCCGCAGTTCAATTGTCTCAATCAACCTTTACCGGCTGGGAGGAACGAAAGAGGAGAGATCATTTCTTTTCAAATACAGTAACCAGCCTGGGCTCTTGTTAGGTGTTAAAAACATATTCGGTGTAATCACTGTCAGTTGCCTTTCAGAGGACTCTTGATAAGTGAGGGTTCGGTTGTTTACTGCCCTCTGAATATCAGAGATAATAGTCAGGAAGGTATAATAATCGACCTTACCCCTACCAATAACCTTGTAGAGGCAGGTTTTTAAAGTCTTGATGTTACGTTCCCAAGCTCCCCCAACCCAAGGGGAAAACAAAGGAATTGTTTTCCACTTAATATTACAGGACCCAAACTTGTCTTGATAGTCCTGAAGGAGACACACACGGCTAAACAGTCTTCCACTGCCCAGAAAGGTCTTTGCATTATAACTAAGAATTGATTCCGGAACACCATGCACATTAGTGAATCGGACCAGGGCCTGAAAAAAAGACAAGATGTTCATATCAGGAACCACCTCGATGTGTACTGCCCTTACACTTAAGCAAGTGAACAGTAACAGGTACATTTTCCTCTCCGTGTTCCCTTCCTTCACCCAAAAATGTCCCGTGAAGTCAACTCCAGTATTCCTATAAGGCACCTCGAATTCGACACGAGGGAGTGGTAGGCTGGCTACATTATCTGGCAGTACAGGTCTAGAATTGTATTTCTTGCACTTGGTACAGGATGTTAATGCACCCTTGACTGCCTGCCTTCCCTGAGGAACCCAATAGCCACAACGCCTTAACTCAGCCAAAGTTGACCCTACACAAAGATGTGAACACTTGTTATGGCAGTCCAAGATGAGAAGTCGGGTAAAATGATGGTTTTTGCCCAGCAGCAGGGGATTTTTGACTTCATAAGAAAAATGAGGCGACCTGTCTAGACGTCCACTTGAGCTGATCAGCCCCTCCTGATCCAGAAACAGATCAAGCGCACGGACACGATTGTGTGCAGACTTTCCAATGGGATCCTGGAAGTAATCCAACTCCCTAGCAAATTCCTGCTGCTGGGAGATTTTTACCAAATAAAGTGCAGCTTTCTTGTCGTAATCTTCCTCCTTTTTCCTTGTCAAGCCGATGAATCGGAACACCAAGGAGGTTACTCTTAAAAAGCGAGCAAATGTTGAGTACCTCTGCAAAGAAACTATAGAAGGACACTCCTCCGTCGTAACCACAGTGAAATTTGCCAAGGAACGGGCGATCTGCTGGCACTGATCATCAAGGCAGGGTAAGTCCTGCTCTGGCCATGGGAAGACACCGCTACGCAACCAAGAGGGACCGTGATACCAAAATTCGAGGTTGCACTTGAACTTCTTTAAGGTTAATCCTCTAGTGACTAGGTCTGCAGGATTCTCAGTGGTTGAGACATATGTGAAGGTTGGTTTGATGCCATACCTGGTATCTAAAGCAAGGCTCATCTGCAAAATATCCTTAAGCCTATTCCTCACAAAAATACTTTTGCTTGCCATGGTTTGTGACAAAATCCACGACAGCACTACTTGGGCGTCCGTTGCTACACACACCCTGGAAGGAAGGACGCCATTGTATCCATTCAAGCTGGTTGGCAGACACTTCAGGGCAAGAAAAACAGCCATCAATTCCAACATGGATAACGTCTTATCTTTTACCGGTGCAACCTTAGTCATGGCAAAAATCAAGGCAGATCGCTTGTCCTGCACATAGTAGGCAGCAAATCCATATGCTTTTTTTGAGGCATCACAAAATATATATAATTCTCCAGATCGGCTCCCATTGCGGGCCTGTCTGCTGAAATGTATATTACTCAATCCTGAGAGATCCTCCGCAAGGCTCTTCCACGATGATCGAAATTCAAGAGGGACTTGATCATCCCAGTCAAAACCTTGCTTCCATAACTCTCCCACCAAAACCCAACTTCTTATGGTCACCGGTAGACAAAGGGACAAAGGATCAAACACCCTTGCTGACTCGGAAAGAATCCGGCTTTTGGTCGATGCACTTGAATCGCATCTAACGGGGGCAATGCACACCTTCTCTGAAAGAGGATCGTACCTGTACCCGAGCACCATCTCCCATATGGCCTCATGAGCACTCAACGTACCGTCGTTTCTCATCTCCTCCCTAAGGCTGTCACAGTTGGAGCTGCATGACTGCACTACAAATCCGCTCTCTTTCAGACGCTTCCTGACCTGTGAATAAAGTCCTGCAAGCTTCACAGGGTCAGACTCAGTCACCACCAGATTGTCAACATAAAATTTGTCCTCCATTGCTGCTCGACATTCGTCTAGGGGGTACTGGGCCGCATGAAACCTCAGGATACTTCCCAGTATAAAGGGGCTGGAGGTGAACCCAAATATCAGGGTCGAATAGCGGAAACATCGAAGACGGTCACCATCCTTAACAAAAAAACAAAACCTGTTTCTGTCTGCCTCAAGGGCAAGACGAACCATCAAGAACACCTTCCTGATATCCGCGAGCAAAACAAAATCATTCTATCTGAATGACATCAATAAGTCCAACATATTCCCCGTCATATTCACACCAGAGTAAGCAGCCTCGTTAAGCGAAGTCGAGCCACCCGCCTTCAGGCTACAGTTAAATACCGGCCTGATCTTAGTAGCTGCTGCCGGATCCGCCTTAATAATGGGTCGATGAGGTATCCAAATATAATCCCCAAACCTTTGTGGGGCTACGTGTATTTCCTCAATGATACCCTCCTCCTTCTGCTGGATGAACACCTTCAGATACTCCTGGTACAACCCCTTCTTCTCCAGGCTCCTGACAACACGATCCAGAATGTGCAAAGCAATTGCATGATTTGAAGGAACCCGAGCCAGTTTGTCCAAATTCTAGGGCAACTCAACATGATATTTTCCATCCCTGAAGGTGATGGACCTCTGGAACTGCTGGATCTGATCACGATCATAGCCTGAAATCTCTTCTCCATCATGAATCCCCAATGACTCAATGCTGAACATTCTCTCTAATCCTCTCTCCACATCGCTGAAGGGAAAGACATCCACCAAGGGGTCTACATAGGTTGAATCAGTCTCCAGAACAAAGCAAACATGAGCTGATTCCACCTTGGGTTTATGTTCCATTACCGAGTTGAACAAAAGAGCCTCCCCTTGAACCGAAGAATGGTCTATGGAATAAAAAGAGTCTATCTATCCCAAAGGGCATGAGACCAGCAGGGATAGAGAAAGCCCGACCCTGCAGACAAGGAACCAACTGCAAGGGACCTAAATGCTGCACTAGATCAAGTCCCATAATTCCCTCTATAGAGACCAAATCAGTACCAGATTCAAATTGCCCAGCCAAAGAACATCCGTTCCGCTTGAACTCCTCCAACAATAAGCTCCAACCCTTCAGACGAAGAGACAAGTCTAATGTGTCGGCAACCAGCACCAGAAAGTGCTCAGTATAGCTGGACCCTAAATTAACCTCCAGCACCACCTCCTTTAACTTCCGCTCGCATTCTCCAAGAAGGGTAGTCAGCTTCAAGCGACAATCCAATCCATCAGAAACCACAGATCCCAAGGAGTGCAAGATGTCACCAGACAAATAAGTTCGGCCACTGCCAGTATCCAGTAGACAATTCACTGAAATAGTCTTCCCTCCTCGACCAAAGGTAACACAAATGACAGGAGGCAATTTACTGGAATACCCAGAGGGAGGTTCGAAATCCGAAATAACCTGAAAAGAGGCATCTCGGTGTGTAGTGGATCCTCTGGATTAAGAAAAAGTTACACGTGGATTACTTCGATTAATCCCTAGGGAAGGACCAGGCACGCCGCCGTCACCTTTAATTTGCAGGCGTTTAATTGCCTCATTGGTGTCTCGCAATAAGACAGACAGAGATGGAATTCTACTTCCGCATAATAGAATCAACTCTCCTTTCAACTCTCTTGGAAATTTCAAGAACAGAAGTTTGGCCATTAGTCGGGCTCCTGCCGAATCATCTTCAGAGAAGTCGCAAGAAAGTGAGTGGGCCAACTCTTCCAAGATCGAAGCAGTCCTGCTAATGAAACCCCCAAGATCAGCATAAGAACTCTCCCTTTTGGGAGAGAAATCGATGATATCTTAGAAAATCTTGTCAATGATGTCATTTACATCTGATAATTTGCATTGACACAACGGGTGGCACTTTTACCACCAGCCCAGGCCGTCCAACGCCGCCCAGCCCCCGGCGCCAGCATTTTGACTCAAGCGTAGTCACTTATAAACAGAATATTCTTCATTATTAACACTTAGCATATATCCCCCCCAATACATTTTTGTTGTTTATTAATTATTTACCTTACGAAATAGAATGAAGATGGTTGGATTTTTGCCAACCGCCGCCCAGCCCCCGGCGTCAGCATTTTGGCTGACGTGACTCAATCGTAGTCACTTATGAACAGAATAGTCTTCCGTATTAACAATTAGCATGTATCCCACCCCCAATACATTTTTTTTAATATATTAATTATTTACCTTACGAAATAGAATGAAGATTGATGGATTTTTGCCAACCGCCGCCCACCGCGGTGGGCAAAAATCCATCAATCTTCATTCTATTTCGCAAGGTAAATAATTAATAAACAAAAATAATGTATTGGGGGGGGGATATATGCTAAGTGTTAATAACGAAGAATATTCTGTTTATAAGTGACTACGATTGAGTCACGTGAGCCAAAATGCTGGCGCCGGGGCTGGGCGGCGGTTGGCAAAAATCCATCAATCTTCATTCTATTTCGTAAGGTAAATAATTAATAAACAAAAAAATGTATTGAGGGTGGGATACATGCTAATTGTTAATACGGAAGACTATTCTGTTCATAAGTGACTACGATTGAGTCATGTGAGCCAAAATGCTGGCGCCGGGGTCTGGGCGGCAGTGGACGGCCTGGGCTGGGGGTAAAATTGCTGCCGTTGACACAACTCAAGTGATTAATCAACAGCAGAGGTCTCTCAGACAAGGAGCATTTTAAGAAATTCAATTTCTCCGCATTGTTTGCCATGCCCGCGACACAATTTTCAAATTGGGATAAAAAGTTGTGGAAACTCATTCGGTCATTCTCCATTTCACGACCACTAAACGTGGGTCCCGTGATCTGCACCTGGGGGAGTCTCACTGAAAACGATGAATCAGTTCTATTCAGGGTAGATTCCGACGTATATGGAAGGGACTGTTGGTCCAAATATCCACTGGCCTCTGGCACATGTAGAGAGGAACAGAGATCTTCTAATTCCTTTCATATAGACATTTGAGAATATAACCAATCCAATTCCATTTGCTCTCTCTTCTCACCAGATGTGCAGGAAATCTGAAGTTTGCAGATGACTATCTCCATTTCATTGATGTACTCCAAAATTTCCCCCCGGTCAGTCAGCTAAATGTTGTAGAAGATTTTTCTTTAGGCCTTAAAATTGCCAACGAGTTAAGAATTTAAAACCTTTTTATATATTTAGATTAAATGCAAGATTTAAATATGAAGTAACTTATAGTTTTGTTTTTGATGGAAAATATATTTTGTACTTGTATATTTTGGCAGTCACATTCCTCATTCCACGTGGTCTTGAGAAAACCTTTTCTGCTTCACATGTGTCTGGAGTCGTGTCATGTCTATTTTTTGTTGTCGCATTTTCATTTGTTATTTGTTTTTAAAATATTGTACCCTTTTATTTCGATGTACTTTTGTCCTTATATTCTTATCAATTATTTTCCTTCATTGCAGTTTTCACAGCTGCACATGTGCATTGGAAATAAACTCTCCTATAAACATAATTCACGCAGATTGTTAGTTCTCTCATGCAAAACAAGGGGCTAGAGATCACATGCACATTGCTCTTTATTATAGAGTGAAGGATATATGAAAGAGTTTGTTAGACTCTGATAACCTGCTTAATATAATTTTATTGATTTGGAAAATTTAAATTTCAGTGGACGTTCAGAATATAGACGGTCTCGTTCGTAGCAAAATGACATTTTTCTATTTCATTAAATATTTTTTCTTTTGCTGTTAAACTCTTCTGATTTATATCGATTAAGTGGTAAAGTTTCAGATTATAATTTTTTGGGGGAAAAGTTTTATGATAATCTTTAAGAATACGCATCTTGAATAGTTCTGTGTATAAACTTGAAATGAGTTGAGTTTTTAACTGAACGAAAAGTTGGTTTTTAACCATCTTCAGTCCTCTGACACTTTACAAACGCATGGCAGACCACATTGAGGAAGATGAATGAAGTTTTTCAATAAAAATAATCGCACTTAAAGCCATGACTGAAGAGGTTAAAACAAAATGAAATAGAGAAAAAAAATGAAATCGCAAAAATAGTTAAAATGAATAAATTTTGAACTTTCTTTCGCTATTTTATTTTGGCATTTTCAAGTGTAGTTAACAGAAGAAAACAGGGGTGAAAAAACAAATGTGCAACAAATAAATGTTACCAAAGCCAAGATAAGTTACTCTTCTACCTTCCTGGTTAAGTTTATGTGTGTTTCAACCTTTTTGCAAGCGTTATTTTGGTAAAAACAAACATAGTATCCACTAGTGTTCAGTTAGAACGAAAAAGAAGATGGCGTCGATAAGCAATGCACGTGAACCCGTTGGCCCCTGATAATCGCTCAAAAATCGAAAATAAAAAAAAATACTGTTAGAACATTACATTTTTGCACGATTGGTGACATTTATTGGATGTATTTCCACAATTATTTTGTTTACTTTTCGATTTTTAAGCGATTATCAGCAGCCCAGGAGTCCACGTGCATTGCTTATTGACACCATCACTTCTTCGTTCTAACCGAATACTATGTTTGTTTGTTTTTTTACCAAAATAAGGCTTTAAAATAAGTTAAATACAAATAAACTTATCCAGGTAGGTAGAAGAGTAACTTATGTTGATTTTGGTAACATTTATTTGTTGCATATTTGTTTTTTCACACCTTTTTATTCTGTTAACTACACTTGAAAATGCCCTTTCATTTTTAAAATTAAAATATTTATTTTAATAATAGATATGTGAAATGCAGAATTACATATCGACAATTCAAAATATCGTAAAGTGTAGAATTTTTATTTTTTACACGTTTTAAAGGTGTCACTGTCAGGGGACTGAGGAGGTTAAAACCTATTCGTTCCGTTGAAAACTGAACTCATTTCGAGTCTTACACAACCCCAATAAAGGTGCGTATTAAAAATTACCAGTTTTATTGACGAAACGTGAAAATTATACGTTTTTTGATAAAGTTTGTAAAATAATCTTTTTAGGAAATTCTCTCATTATTTATTCACATATAAATAATTTATACACAAAATGAGGCACAAGACCAACAAAAGGGGTGGGGAAAGGTTCGGTCCATACTAACAAGAAACGAACTAACCTAGCTAGTTTCATTTAGGACCATCATTCACCAAAATACCACATTGATACTATACATCCTTTTTTACCAATTACCAAAAGAATTCATACTATGAATATCCTACTTAAAACCCATATATACAATATATGCAATGGGGGGTTTGGGCACTAAAATAATTTATATACAAAAAGGGGATGATACACATGTACAATGGGAAGGGAAAAAAATAAGAATAAAACTAACCCAAGTTAGTAAATCTGTGGCAGATATGTAGATTTACCAGTCGAAAACGAAACGAAAGTTGATGCAGGCCCCAACGCTTTATTATTAACTCTTCCTTCAAAAATATCGAAGGGTGACCTGCATCTCTGGCAAATCACTCTATCTGTCACCTAAATAGGGGGAAAAAAAAAAACGGACCCTAATGAAGCTCATTCATACACTAGCTAAGTTATGGACTTGGCCTAACTATTACAGGGAACATATATTAACCTATAAACGGGTCTTCTACAACGTTCGTTTTTGCAAACCAATATTCTATGTCTAAGGCACGTCTAAATACCACTCAATGCCAGCTGATGTCA
Organism: Sepiola atlantica; assembly: GCA_963556195.1. NCBI lineage: Eukaryota > Metazoa > Mollusca > Cephalopoda > Sepiida > Sepiolidae > Sepiola > Sepiola atlantica. Next base: position 15,909,493 of record OY744539.1, read on the forward strand.
CTCTACAAACACGCGCTACTATCTCCCATCTATCACCAAATTCTGCCGACGAGAGTTTCACCCTATCAGCCCTAATGACAGGCCTTCTTTCACCCGTAAGAGGAAATTCAAAGCACGGCGACACTCGCGATAAAAAAGTACTCACCTCGGGGCAACCTGTGTGCCTCCCCCTCATGCAAGTGCACACTTTTCAAAATCAGAACGGCTTTCTTAGTGTTTTCCTTCCAGAAGCCACCGTTTCTCTCACAGTGTGTACACATTCGATCCAAGTAATAGAGCAGAAGCGTATGTTGACGAATCTCAATGCTAGGCATACCCAGCCCGCCCTCAGAAGGATGCAGATAACAGATCTCGTGACGGACCTTAGAGGCCCTACCAAGCCATAAAAACTTGAAAAGGGCCTGCTGAATTTCAATCAGTGTATCCAACGGGAGTGGGAGCACTGAAAGACGATATAGGATAATAGGATAGATGTGTGAAACACACACTTCCGCTCTCCCCTTTAACGAAAGATTTCTACGGGTCCACAGACTAGCTGCGCTCCGTATCCCCTTCAGTACTTCCGACCAATTTTTCTCCAGCTGAAGGTCAGGACCAAACACGACGCCGAGTAGCTTGCAAGATCCGTCAGTCCAGCTGAAGGGCCCCTGTAAGGATACACCCCTCCAGGCACCAATGCGTAAGCCCACCGACTTGCGCAGTTAATTTTGGCCCCTGTTATCGTTTCATACATTCTGATTTCTCTGTCGACGGCACTAAACAGCCCCCAAATAACGATGGTCCACCCTATCAAAAGCTTTGGACTAATCTAAATTGATCAGCGCGGCTTCGGTGTCGACTTTCTCAGTGATCAAACATAACGCGTGCAAGTTATCCTGAATAGTCCTACCCTTCATAGCACAAGTCTGTTCAGGGCTTATCAGACCAGGCAGGACAAGCTGCAGACGATTAGCTAAAATCTTGGCCAAAATCTTTAACTCTGTATTTAACATTGTTAAGGGCCGAAAATTACCTAACCCATCCTCACCATCTTTGCTCTTGCGAACCAGTTACATGATACCCCTAATTAAGTACTGAGGTATAGACCCGTTCCTAAACCAAGAGTTGAATAAAACAGTCAGCAAGGGTACAAAGATGTGCGACAACATCAAATACACCTCGTAGGGCAGACCATCGATCCTCGGAGACCGGTCCAGACCGACCTGACCCAAGGCTTCCCGAACTTCTTCGTCATTTATGCAACCTTCGCACCTAGCCGCTCGGGTCGCCTCAAGACGAGCAAAATCGGCTAAATAGGGGTCGAACTGCACTAATGACAGAGCAGGTTCCCTGGTAAAGAGCTCCTGAAAATGAGATCGAAACGCCTCCAAAATACCTTCGTTTGTGGTCACGGTACGTCCGGCCGGCAATGAGACATGGGCGATATGTCGGTCCATAGCACGTCGTCGCTCCTCTGCACACAATTCAGGTGCCATATTTGTTGCTTCCTGAGGCATTCGTTTTACCCTAGCCCTAACTACAGAAGCTAGGTTCTCCTTGGAAGACAAAGAGGCTAACTTCGCCTTAATTATAATTACTTTAGGACTATCACCCGCCTCCACCGCCCAACCTAATCTAGCTTCTAGTGTCACTTTTCCTGCCCTAGATTCTAGGTTGAGTCATCGGCTAAAGTCGGCAGAAAAGAACCTAATAACTTTCTTAAGTTTAATCCACCGCTTATTCCCGATAATGGCCCCGTTATTTCCCGCAATATGGTTAGTATTAGCTGATCCCTGTAGCCCTTCACCTCGAACAACGACGTGTTGAGTTTCCAGTAACCAGCCATCCTAGGAATAAGAGGTAGGAGGGTGAGTAGGGGGGGGTAGTTTTGTCACTATTCCTAACCTTTTAAAAAATAGCTTAAATTTCTACTTGTTGATCTATTAATTTGTTTCTTAATTTGTGTTTGCACGATTTCTGATAACTTAAACGAATATTTTTTCTAAAATTTAATACCATTATTTTTATAGAAAACATGAGTATTAATTTCTTTTTATCTCTTTTCCTTACTTTTTAAGTTGAATTTCAGTTTTTGCCACTGAAAATATAAATTAAATATTTAATCAATTTTTTAGATGGAATAAAGATTGACGAAAATGTTTTCGCAAATCTATTTGTAGTAATAGTTTATTTCATCTAAAAGAAAGTTTAATCTTGAAAAAGTAATTTTAAAATATTTGAACTTTTTTTTTTTAAATTCATCAAATTAAATTTTCACTTAATTTTTTTTTCTTCTATTAAATCGACATTTTGAGAATATATTTTTTAAAGAATGGCCATGTTTCATTTTTATTGAAAACGCTCAGTGATAATAATGTTTGTAAGATTCGTTTTTTAACGAATTCTAGTTTTTGATTCAACGGCGCCTAAATTGTTCAGAGCAGACGACATTTTTCATTGAATTTCTGTGATTGACTCAGGCTCGTCCTCTGATTGGTCAATTTGAGTGACGTGTCAGTTTCTAATGGTAAACAATACTGATTGCATTTTTCTTGCTAAAATATTTTGAAGATATTATCTTCAGATAAATTCGAGATGTTGACTTGTTAGCATCTAATTTGTCTCCGTGGTCAGAATTTTCTTTCCTTGGAAAGATTGTGCCCTCGTTAATTAATTAGATAACTCCCGTTTATGTGAAATCGACATTATTTTGTCGAATATTAATTTAACCAATTAAATTATTAGTTAAAAATAACGTAGTGGATTTGAGTTATTTATCTCTTAGTTACGATGCATATTTAATTTGGACTACATATATTTTAAGTTGATGACTATTTGTAATCATAATTCGAGGAAGAGGTCCTAGAATTATAAGGTTGTATTTGAAAAACTCAAATATAAACCATTGTTTATAAAAAACTTGTGACAATAAGTTGTTATTGAAAAATAAGATCACGACTAAGATTCGTTGATTTTACTTAGTCTAAAAGAGAAAGACTAATTGTTTTAAAGAATTGATTGAAAAATATCGACATAGGATCGATACTATTTATTATTTAGTCAGAAGGACTAAGAGATTAAAAAGATTTATTGAATTCAATATTCGTTTATCAGAGAGGTAAACGAAAAAAGTCATTGTAGGTTTGTTTGTTTTGATTGGAATTCGTTTGTGGTCCAGATATTCACATTATATATATATAAATAGGGAGTTATAACTATTTATAAAAATTAATATAAGAATTAATTAAGTTAGAAAATAAGTTTTTGATTTCAGACAAACTAGTAATATTTGTAAAATCATTACTTAAAAAAAAACCCCGAAGAAACAGGATGTCGTCTGCTTGGCGCCTTTTTCCGAACAAAATGAAAGAACATTTTCAAGACAAGGTTTATCGCCACTGATGAGCGAAATAAAAAAAATATATACCAGAGAATGTCTACGTCTGTAAAAACAGAATTTCCACGTCTGTAAAAAAAAAATATTTATTGTGAATTGTGAGTACTTTCGTTTGTTACCTGTTTTCTTTTTAAATGACATATAGACAAATATGTGTTATATTATGAAGGGCCCTGAAAAGAGAGTAGGTTTACTAGTATTGATTGTGACCAGTGTGAATTGTTCAATTCAGTACAAATTGAGCTGTCATCTGTTTTCGACAGGGAAATCCAGTCTTGTGATCTGACAATGAACTTTGGGGAAACAAGTTTCAATCAAAGGTTAAAGTGCATGACTCACCAATAATTGTCAAAAGTTGGGGTAGATTAAATCAACAACGAAAATCAAAAGACAATTTTTAAATAGAGATTCTTTGAATAAGTGCAGAAAAATATAAATAAAGATTTGTTCGGACGACTAACCTTTTGCAGGAAAAGGTCAAACAATGATCAACGGAAATAGACTGAGATTAAAGGCAGAAAAAAAAACTGCTTATGAAAACACAAGTGTCGTGAAAGAAATTAATTACGCAGTAAAAATTGTTCTAAAATATGATTTCATATGCATAGAGAGGAGGGGGCCGATGGAAAGTCGTCGCTCACACAGAAAGAGAGAGAAAGAGCGGCGGAAAGACGAAGACTAGAACGGCAAGGGAGAAGATTCGAACTGGCAATAGTATAAAAAAGCCTGGCGGGCGAGATTCAAGCAGCTTTTGGCTTGAAGGTCCGAGGGGCGAGTATCACCAGAGAGAGACCCAGCGTGACAAACTCTAGTTTCTTTCTTGAAACACTACAAACTTTGAATTTAAGATAAATGTTACGACTATTTCTCATCATTTTACTAAATTAAGCATTAAATTGAATGTTTAATTGTCAATAATTTCAACATGTAACAACGAATTTTAATACAAAGTTGAATTGTCTTACAAACAAACATTGTGAGGTAATCCGGTAGTTATATTAAAAAGGAAGAGGCTATTTTGCGGTCCCGGCAGAATAACGAGAGCTTATGCTTTTTTAACCTAACTGCTATGGGTAATGAAATAAATAAGGACAAATATTTAATAACAATTTCAACATATGAACTGAATGTATCTCCAACACTAAGTTCCATTGTAAGCTTTTTCGAATATAAGATTTTGAATTAGAATTAATAATTGAATGATAGATGTTGTCTTCAAAAAAAGGCAAAAGTAAACTGAATAAGTACTATTAGTATTTACAGTGTGTTTGTTTGATAAACGAAACTCAAGCAAGTGAAGGAATTGAGCCCTATTCAGTGAACTTTTCTTTTATTAAACAACAATTCGATACTTCTATATCGGCTAGAATGTTCCTAATTGCGAAAGTGGTAGAGCCGTCGCCGAACAGTCAATTAGTACCGACATTAAATTAAACAACTTACGATTTCTTACAAAATTATGTACTTAAAACGTTATCCGGTTAGAAAGTGCGGCACATGTTCGTCTTTAACCACTGTCCGTTTTTCACAACTTTTTACTGACCATTTTTCTTTTCTTTTTTCGGTGTACACTTATCTATCAGGCTGCTAGAGAATTCCGGCGTTTTTGGAATTTTTTTTCAAATATTTTACATTTTAGGAGGGGGGATCAGTTTCCAATGTTAATTCAACGTAGACTGACCCCCCCTCTTTTTGACCATCTCAATTTTTTTAAAAATCTTTTTCGGTGTACGATTACCTATCATGTCAATAGAGAATTCCGGGTGTTTGGGAAAGAAATTTTTAAAAATTGTGATTTTAAGACGGGGGATCAGTTGTCAATGTAAATTCAACGTGGACTGATCCCCCTCTTTTTAACCATCTCAAATTTTAAAAATTATTCTTCTGCTTACAATTACCTATCATGTCGCGAGAGAATTCCGGGGTTTTTGGAAAGAAATTGGAAAAAAATGAGATTTTAAGACGTAAAAAGTTGTGAAAAACGAACGATGGTAAAAGACGAACAAGACTGATCCCCCGTTTTAAAATCTCAATTTTTTGAAATTTCGGCACATGTTCGTCTTTTCTCACAGTCCGTTTTTCACAACTTTTTACTGACCAGTTTTTTTTTCTTTTTTCGGTGTACACTTATCTATCAGGCTGCTAGAGAATTCCGGGTTTTTTGGAAAAAAAATTCAAATATTTTACATTTTAGGAGGGGGGATCAGTTTCCAATGTTAATTCAACGTAGACTGATCTCCCTCTTTTTGACCATCTCAAATTTTAAAAAAATCTTTTTCGGTGTACGATTACCTATCATGTCAATAGAGAATTCCGGGGGTTTTGGAAAGAAATTTTTTAAAATTGTGATTTTAAAACGGGGGATCAGTTTTCAATGTAAATTCAACGTGGACTGATCCCCCTCTTTTTAACCATCTCAAATTTTAAAATTATTCTTCTGCTTACAATTACCTATCATGTCACGAGAGAATTCCGGGGTTTTTGGAAAGAAATTTAAAAAAATTGAGATTTTAAGACGTAAACAGTTGCGAAAAGCGGACTATGGTAAAAGGCGAACAAGACTGATTCCCCCGTCTTAAAATCTTATTTTTTAAAATTTATTTTCAAAAACCCCGGAATTCTATCGCGACATGATAGGTAATTGTAAGCAGAAGAATAATTTTTTAAATTTGAGATGGTCAAAAAGAGGGGGATCAGTCGACGTTGAATTTACATTGAAAACTGATCCCCCGTCTTAAAATCTCAATTTTAAAAAATTTCTTTCCGAAAACACCGGAATTCTCTATTGACATGATAGGTAATTATACACCGAAAAAGATTTTTTTTAAAATTGAGATGGTCAAAAAGAGGGGGATCAGTCTACGTTGAATTAACATTGGAAACTGATCCCCCCTCCTAAAATGTAAAATATTTGAAATTTTTTTCCAAAAACCCCGGAATTCTCTAGCAGCCTGATAGATAAGTGTACACCGAAAAAAGAAAAAAAAACTGGTCAGTAAAAAGTTGTGAAAAACGGACTGTGAGAAAAGACGAACATGTGCCGAAATTTCTTTCCAAAAACCTCGGAATTCTCTCGCGACATGATAGGTAATTGTAAGCAGAAGAATAATTTTTAAAATTTGAGATGGTTAAAAAGAGGGGGATCAGTCCACGTTGAATTTACATTGAAAACTGACCCCCCGTCTTAAAATCACAATTTAAAAAAATTAATTTCCCAAACCCCCGGAATTCTCTATTGACATGATAGGTAATCGTACACCGAAAAAGATTTTTTTTAAAATTGAGATGGTCAAAAAGAGGGGGATCAGTCTACGTTGAATTAACATTGGAAACTGATCCCCCCTCCTAAAATGTGAAATATTTGGAAAAAAATTCCCAAAACGCCGGAATTCTCTAGCAGCCTGATAGATAAGTGTACACCGAAAAAAGAAAAGAAAAATGGTCAGTAAAAAGTTGTGAAAAACGGACAGTGGTTAAAGACGAACATGTGCCGAAAGTGCTGACCCGGAAATCAGTGATAATTTTACGTTACATTTAAATGCAAAAATGATCCCCCACTCTAAATTCTAAAATAGTTTCTTGCTTTGCTTTGTTTTTTAAAATTAATTTTATCCCTAGGTTTATTAGGCTGTTTACATCTAATCGCCTGAAAAAGTAGAATCTCATACTTTTTTTTTTAATTAACGTACGATTTGATGTCAACACACTGAGAATATATCGAAAATTACACAAAAATTGGCGCTTGTTCGTAATTGTCCACAACCCGGTCGAAAAGTAGAAAAATAAAAATCAACCGAAAAAAAATGTATTCGAGGAGGGAGGGGAGACAATCATATGCTTAACTTTAATATTGAAGACTATTCTTTATTTTTAAATGACTGCGATTGAGTCACTTGAACCATTTGGCGCTGGCGTCCGGGAGAAGTGCTGCTGTTATTCTTCTACCTACCTGTATAAGTTTATTTGTTTATTTTATTATTTATTTAAAAAAATTATCTTTTGATTTATTTTTTACACTAGAAATGAAGAATAAGTCATTTCTTTTTTTTTTTATCGTTTGAAGGTGTTTAAATTCAAGGATCCTTTTTTATTTTTATTTTTTCGTAGCCTTTTCTTTTAGATAAAATAATTCCCTTTTAAAAAATTATATTTCTGAATTTGAGATGAGAATTGATAATTAGTTTAATTTGGAATATTCTACTCTTAGGTGTTATTCTCACAACGTTTCGGTCGATGTAACCTCTGACCTTCTTCAGGTGTACTTTGTCGAACTCGGGAATGTTTCTGTCGAACTCGGGAATCTGGACGGAATTTCGAACGGAACCCTTTATTAAATCCACAAGGGCAGTATGCTCTCCTTTCATTCTTCAGTAATTCGTAATTCTTCGTATCGCCTGCACTGAGGATTGCACCTTCAACCTTCAGATGACTATCACTTAGAACTGAATTTTACTTAGTACTATATCCACAAGGTCGAAAAGTTGTTGAGAATAACACCTGTTATATCTACATATTTTGCCCCATGAGGCATAAAAAGGGGAGCAGGGAACTTGTCGGCACATGTTCCCCTACCAATACAGAAAGGGGGTGCAGACGGCGACGTTTGTCAAAAATGGTTCAACAGGATGCTTGGCAGACGGAGTCAGCCCACGCATTGGCGTGGGCGAAAGACTCAACCAATCAGATGAGAGAGTACTGTTGTTGTACACAGAGCCGGAAAATCGAAGCGAGAGGAAACACAAGCAGTGTTGCCAATTTAGCGGGTTTCCCGCTAGATCTGGCGATTTTGATTTGAATCTGGCTAGTAAAATTTGGATCTAGCGGCTAGCGATTTTTTTCTTTAAAATCTGGCGATTTCGTTTGCCACATACACACACGCAATTTCAGATTTCAGTAAAACTATTTTTCCTTTAATAATCAAGCTACCTTCCATACATGATATATGCAAATCTGCAGTAGTTTTACATGTCAATAAAAATGTTAATGTTCTAAAAATAAAATGGTGATCGCGACCGGACAAAAGCTCACCGGACAAAAGGGCCACCAAAATAATTCAAACACGGACAAAAGCCCACGAACGTAAAAATAAATTAATAAAAAAAACAATTCTAGGGCATTTATAACGAGAGCGAACAGAACAAAAAATGGGTAAAAAAAAAACAAAAAAAAAAAAAACAACAAATAAATGTGCAACAAATAAATGTTACCAAAGGCAATATAATTTACTATTCTACCTACCTGGATAAGTTTATTTGTGTTTTAACTCATTTTAAAGCATATTTTTGTTAAAAACAAACATGGTGTCGACTGTTCAGTTGATACTAAAAAAGAAAATGGCGTCGATAAGATGTCGACGATGATCACTCGGATAATCGTTAAAAATTGAAAATTAAACAAAATACTGGTAGAAACACATCCAATAAATGTCACCAGCATTTTGTTTAATTTTCGATTTTTGACATTACAAAAGGTTTGATAAGAGAGATAGGAGGCAGCGAACTTTGAAATGTTTACTTTGCATCCCCATAATTTACCAATAAAAATATTCGACTTACACTCTGAGAACCAATGTTAACTAAATTCTTTTACCTACTAAGTTAGAATGGCCCGGAAATGGGGGATCATTTTATGTTACAAGTATATGCAAAACTGATGCATTCTGAAATAATTGTTGTTGTTTTCTTTCCGCGACAGATAAGTAATACAATACAACGATTTATTTAATATAAATAAATAACAAATAAAAAAAACTTTAATATTCAATAAATTGACTATTAACAGCCCCGGTGCACCCACGTCGCACGCACTTTTTTCGACTTTTGTTAAATTTATTCTTTATTTATTTTTCGTATTACCACCCGGACTTAGGGTTAGTAGTAGGAAGGGTGCGTGTTTTTTTTTGGGGGGGGGGGAAATTATGTAATTTTGGCAAGGTAGGAAAATTAGAAAATTAGGTAAGTATGGAATAAATATAGAAGTAATTCAATCATTAACAAAATATTAAAATGGCCGACTTTCTTACGAAGAAACCGAAATGCATTATAATGGATAATCTCGTAATAGGATTTTAATTTAATATTTTTTTATCAAAATAATAATTGGAAAAGATAATACCAGAACAGTGTTCTTAGAACAAACATAACTCGATTTTATTTGCTTTAAAACAGCAGTAAATGTTTTTAAATATTTTTTGCGGTGGGGTGGGGGGTGGGGGGTAAACCCTATTTAAAACTATAGGAGTAAGGGTCTTGCCCGATTTTTGCGGATTTCTTTTTTTAATTTTTATTTTCTAAATAATTTATTTTCAGATTTCTGTGGATTAAGAAAAAATAATTTTGCAAATATTAATTTGTTTTCTCATTTTTGTGAATATTTTTTATAGCTTTTATTTTGAAAATATTAATTAATTTTCCGATTTTTGCGGATTATTTTGCAAATATTAATTTCATTTTTGTGGACAATTTCTTCGGCAATATTCTATATTTAGATACGTCATTATTGTGATGTTAAATTTATAATATATTGAAATTTATAATAAACACGGCTTGATTTTATGATTTGTTTCTTACAAAACAAAATATACACTCCATTAAACCTCCCACTAACCCTAGGTCCAGATGGCAACAAATTAATATTTATGAAAACAAATTAACTTTTATTTGCAAAATAATCAGACAACAAATTAATATTTGCAAAATAATTTTTTTAAGTAATAGATAAAAACAGACAAATTAATATTTGTGCAGTGGATATATTTTCGCTGTCATAGCTTTGAAAAACAGACAAAGTAGTCGATAAAATTTGGCAGTCATTTTGATATATATATATAGGGTACGAAGTTAAAATCTAGTGTTTTTTTTTTTAGCGATTTTATTGTTTTCGATCTAGCGGGTTTTGAAAATCTCAGTTGTCAATAATGACGAAAGGTTAAAAATCTAGCGATTTTCTGGCGATTTTGCTTTCTCAATCTAGCGGGTTTTGAAAATCTCAGTTGGCAACACTGAACACAAGGAGTCGAGCTCCTGTCAGCGGCAAGAGAGGACGTGTCTGAGGAAACGGCCTCGCCCTGGAGAGGGGTCGAGCTTCGAGCAGAATTAAGAGCGGATGCTCGCACAGGAGAACGTCCCGGGCCGGTGAAGAAAGGACACCTCTGAAAATTGACCGCTCACCCAGCCGTCATATTCAGACAATTTATCCAGAGAGGACGCCTCTGAGAATCGACAGCTCACACAGCCGTCATATTCAAACAATTTATCCCCGCACACAAATCCATGGAGGAGGTCTCGAACCGACATTAAGAGCGGACGCCTCTGAAAATCGACCGCTCACTCAGCCGTCATATTCAAACAATTTATCTCTGCACACAAAGCCATGCAGGAGGTCTCGAATCGACGTTAAGAGCAGACGTCTCTGAGAACCGAACGCTCACACAGCCGTCATATTCAGACAATTTATCCCCCCACAGGAGAACGTCCCGGACCGGTGAAGAAAGGACGCCTCTGAAAATTGACCGCTCACTCAGACGTCATATTCAGACAATTTATCCAGAGAGGACGCCTCTGAGAATTGACCGCTCACCCAGCCGTCATATTCAAACAATTTATCCCCGCACACAAAACCATGGAGAAGGTCTCGAACCGACGTTAAGAGCGGACGCCTCTGAAAATCGACCGCTCACTCAGCCGTCATATTCAGAAAATTTATCCCCGCACACAAAATCAAAAATAAATACATAGGAATTTGAAAACTAACGTGGAATAAATGCAGCGACATTTAATACGACTGTCTACCGGACACCTAAGAAAAACCCCGCCCCAACAAAATTGATATCGACCAACCAGTCAATCAAATGGCCTCTCCCACGTCGAGATTACGTATATCTCAGGACCCTAAAGCAGCTCGTTAAAAACGGACCACAGAATCCAAAATTCTATAAAATATCCTTCTCTCCGCCGTCAAAACAAAAAAGTTGTGTTTCGACATAAGGACAACAAAAAATACAAAAAAAAGAAATACTATATTCATTCGTCCTAAATCAACTTTCATTTGGTTTATATTTGGACTTCTCATTTGTTTTCCTTGAAAAAAAGAAGCTGTACTATTTTCATTTTCATAAAGGCTATTAGCCCTTTTTATTGATATATTTGAACTAGCTACGGTCTCTTCACAAAAGAGCAACGTACCCGCGCAGGAACGCGTGAAAATAAGTTTAACAATTATAACATTTGGTTTTCGACACAGTTATAACTTTGGTGTCAGAAAAAAGAGCTTTCCTATTTTCATTTTCATAAAGGCTATAAGCCTTCATAAGTGCTACAAATGAACTTTTAATTGTGATCGACTTTCTCAGAATAACAAAACCAGCCTCTTTTAAATAAATAAATACTTGTTATGTACTGTTAATTTTGTCTTGGTTGTTTATATATATGTTTATAATTTTTGATAGGATGTGTATTCATTTTATGAAGTACGGGTTGATTTCCTTTCATCGGGTTTTCAACCTGTGCACATTTTACATTCGTGGCTGAACTACGTGTAGATAGCGTTCAGAGTCTTACTACCACAATTATAACACACCCAAGATGAGAACAGTAGTCTGAATATTCGGCTTTTTAAAAGATTTTTATGTGAACGTGGCTTCCTGTTAAATTTATGACGTCACGTCCGCTACAGATGACCACAAATGAAAAAAAAAGTTTTTGTTTATGCGATTTTCATAAACTAGTTTTGTTTATGCGATTTTTTTTATTAGTATTGTTCCTTCGAATTATAGTTTAATAATAATATTGAATTAATTTTAACAAACAAATTATCAACTGAAAACTTTTTTTTTAATTTCGACTTATTAAGAAGAAAAAAAGAACTTTTGGTTGATAATTTGTTTGTCAAAATCAATTTCGTAAAATGTCATTTTTTGTCAAATATTAAAAAAAATAACTTTCGGTTGATAAAATGTCATTTTTTGTCAAATATTAAAAAAAATAACTTTCGGTTGATAATGTCATTTTTGTCAAATATTAAAAAAAATAACTTTTGGTTCGTAAAATGTCATTTTTTGTCAAATGTCATTTTCTGTCAAATATTAAAAAAAATAACTTTCGGTTGATAATTTGTTTGTTAAAAGTAATCCAATAAAATGTTTAATTATTGTAGCATATGTTTTTATTTATTTCAAACATTTACATTAATAAGAAAATGTGTATTTTCAATGGAAATATTATTTGTTTATTACTACATTAAACTAAAAAATAATAATAATTAAACTAATGTATTGTTAATATTAAACTATAATTCGAAGGAACAGTACTTATAAATCGCATAAACAAGAAAGTCTAACAACAACGTTTTTTTTTACATTTGTGGTCATCCGTAGCGGACGTGACGCCATAAATTTAACAGGAAGCCACGTTCACATAAAAATCTTTAAAAAAGCCGAATATTCCAAATTGGAAATCTTTTACAGAACGAAAAAAGGGTGAAAAAACAAATGTGCAACAAATAAAAGTTAGCAAAGACAAGTTAAGTTACTCAGCTACCTACTTTGATAATTTTATTTGTGTTTTAACTCATTTTAAAGGGTGGTTTTCTTGTTCAAAACAGTCGATGTTGACTGCTCGTAAAGATATTCAAAATGGAGGCTCGCCAATGGCCAGGACTTAAAAAAAAAACGAAAACTAAACAATACACTGGTAGAAACGTATACAATAAATGTCAACAATCATGCGAAAATGTAATGTTCTATCAGTTTCTGTCAGTATATTGTTTAGTTTTCGATTTAAAAAATCTATTTTCAAGTTCTGGCCATTGTAGTAGAACCTCCATTTTTTAATTTCTTTATGAGCAGTCAACACCAACTGTTTTGAACAAGAAAACCACCCTTTAAAATAAGTTAAAACACAAACAAAATGGTACTGATATCGATCCTGAACCAGTTTTCCTGAGGTTCGACACGGAAGTGTTCGGCTGTCCTACGCAAACCCCCGAGTGTTGACGAGCCGAATAGTACCAGACAACAATTTTGATACGGTGCTGCGTCCTGTTATTGTAAGTTATATTTTCAAGAAATTTTCTAAAAGAAACAAAAAAAACAAAACAAGCAAAACATAGCGAAGTTACTGTTATCAAATAAATATTTTTTTTATTTTGATACGTTGCTGCGTCCTATAATTTTTAGTTATAGTTGCAAGAAATTTTTTAAACAACAAAACAAATAAAGCAAGCAAAAAAGAGCGAAATTACTGTTATCAAATAAATATTTTTAACCCTAAACCCTAATCCTAACCCTAACAACAACAAAAACAAAACAAGCAAAACATTATTATCATAGGACGCAGCACCGTATCAAAATTGTCGTCTGGTACAAATCGGCTCGTCAACTCTCGGGCGTTTGCGTAGGACAGCCGAACGCTTCCGAGTCGAACCTCACGAAAACTGGTTCAGGATCGATATCAGTACCAATATAATTATCAAAGTAGGTAGCTGAGTAACTTAACTTGCCTTTGCTAACTTTTATTTGTTGCACATTTGTTTGTTTTTTCACCCTTTTTTCGTTCTGTTGATTATAGTAAAAGATTCCCTCCAAATTATACTAATTCAATCTTTTCAGATTCTTTTTAAAATCATTTCATTTTTTTTTATTATTACATTTCATTTTTTTTCCAAGTCAATTTCGGAATAGACGTCACATTGTTTAGGGAGGCGGTTTAAAAAACAATGTCGATTTAATAGAAGAAAAAAAAATTAAGTGAAAATTTAATTTGATGAATTTAAAAAAAAAGTTCAAGTATTTTAAAATTACTTTTCCAAGATTAAACTTTCTTTTAGACGAAATAAACATTTAACTATTACAACAAATAGATTAGCGAAAACATTTTCGTAAATCTTTATTCCATCTAAAAAATTGATTAAATATTTAATTTATATTTTCAGTGGCTAAAACTGAAATTCAACTTAAAAAGTAAGGAAAAGAGATAAAAAGAAATTAATACTCACGTTTTCTATAAAATGTTGGGATTTTTCCCGTTAAAATGGAGGACGAAGACTGTAGTTCGCTGGGAGAAAAGTTGGTGGCATAAAAACGTGACTAGACAAGAACAGAGATAACAAACAACTTGGGTAGATAAAGAAAGGGTATTTATATAGATGAAAAAAGACAAGAAAGAAATAGAATGTTGCTTGCAAAAGAAGTGCCTTTGCGGACTCACTGTAAATGCCAGTTGTCTTGTAACAGGATGCTGTGAAGAGTAGTTGAGAACATCAAGAGGGCTTCATGCGTATTATATACGCTAAAAAAGCATGTGCCCGCTCACACCTGACACAGAAGAGAAGAACGATGTTGACGGCTGCGAGGCTGGAGAGAAGAGGCCGATATTTTCAAAAAAAAGGCGCTCTCCTGGGTTTTCTGCGGAGATTGAAGCAGTGGTCTGTGATTGGCTGATTTTCATCCCATCACAGGGCACTTAGAATTCACTGCGCTTAATAATAATTCCAATAAAAAATAATGGCACTAAATTTCAGAAAAAATATATGTTTAAGAAATTGTGCAAGGCACAAACATATAAAACGCAAATTAAGAAACAAATTAATAGATCAACAAGTAGAAATTTATGCCATTTTTCAAAAGGTTAGGAATAGTGACAAAACTACCCCCCCCCCACTCACTCTCCTACCTCTTATTCCTTTTTCCATCTCTTCCTTTTTTGACTTCTTCTTCTTCTTCTTCTTCTTCTTCTTCTTCTTCTTCTTCTCTCTATTTCCTTACATGTTTCGCCACCTCCTACTAGTATGATCAAAGGGAAATAACTCTGATAAATTTAGAAAGGTTTTTTTTCCAAAGAGAAGAGAGCGAATTGCCTAAAAAGATTATTTTACAAACTTTATCAAAAAACGTATAATTTCCACGTTTCGTCAATAAAACTGGTAATTTTTAAGAATACCCACCTTTATTGGGGTTGTGTAAAACTAGAAATTAGTTCACTTTTCAACGGAACAAATAGGTGTAACCCCCTCAGACCCTGACGTGTAAAAAATAAAAATTCTACACTTTACAATGTTTTGAATTGTCGATATGCAATCCTGCATTTCACATATCTATTATTAAAATAAATATTTTAATTTTAAAAATGAAAGGGCATTTTCAAGTGTAGTTAACAGAATAAAAAGGTGTGAAAAAACAAATATGCAACAAATAAATGTTACCAAAATCAACATAAGTTACTCTTCTACCTACCTGGATAAGTTTATTTGTATTTAACTTATTTTAAAGCCTTATTTTGGTAAAAAACCAAACAAACATAGTATTCGGTTAGAACGAAGAAGTGGTGGTGTCAATAAGCAATGCACGTGGACTCCTGGGCTGCTGATAATCGCTTAAAAATCGAAAAGTAAACAAAATAATTGTGGAAATACATCCAATAAATGTCACCAATCGTGCAAAAATGTAATGTTCTAACAGTATTTTTTTTTATTTTCGATTTTTGAGCGATTATCAGGGGCCAACGGGTTCACGTGCATTGCTTATCGACGCCATCTTCTTTTTCGTTCTAACTGAACACTAGTGGATACTATGTTTGTTTTTACCAAAATAACGCTTGCAAAAAGGTTGAAACACACATAAACTTAACCAGGAAGGTAGAAGAGTAACTTATCTTGGCTTTGGTAACATTTATTTGTTGCACATTTGTTTTTTCACTCGTTTTCTTCTGTTAACTACACTTGAAAATGCCAAAATAAAATAGCGAAAGAAAGTTCAAAATTTATTCATTTTAACTTTTTTTGCGATTTCATTTTTTTTCTCTATTTCATTTTGTTTTAACCTCTTCAGTCATGGCTTTAAGTGCGATTATTTTTATTGAAAAACTTCATTCATCTTCCTCAATGTGGTGTGCCATGCGTTTGTAAAGTGTCAGAGGACTGAAGAGGGTTAAAAACCAACTTTTCGTTCAGTTAAAAACTCAACTCATTTCAAGTTTATACACACAACTATTCAAGATGCGTATTCTTAAAGATTATCATAAAACTTTACCCCCAAAAAATTATAATCTGAAAATTTGCCACTTAATCGATATAAATCAGAAGAGTTTAACAGCAAAAGAAAAAATATTTAATGAAATAGAAAAATGTCATTTTGCTACGAACGAGACCGTCTATATTCTGAACGTCCACTGAAATTTAAATTTTCCAAATCAATACAATTATATTAAGCAGGTTATCAGAGTCTAACAAACTCTTTCATATATCCTTCACTCTATAATAAAGAGCAATGTGCATGTGATCTCTAGCCCCTTGTTTTGCGTGAGAGAACTAACAAACTGCGTGAATTATGTTTATAGGAGAGTTTATTTCCAATGCACATGTGCAGCTGTGAAAACTGCAATGAAGGAAAAAAATTGATAAGAATATAAGGACAAAAGTACATCGAAATAAAAGGGTACAATATTTTAAAAACAAATAACAAATGAAAATGCGACAACAAAAAATAGACATGACACGACTCCAGACACATGTGAAGCAGAAAAGGTTTCTCAAGACCACGTGGAATGAGGAATGTGACTGCCAAAATATACAAGTACAAAATATATTTTCCATCAAAAACAAAACTATAAGTTACTCCATGTTTAAATCTTGCATTTAATTAAATATATAAAAAGGTTTTAAATTCTTAACTCGTTGGCAATTTTAAGGCCTAAAAAATCTTCTACAACATTTAGCTGACTGACCGGGGGCAAACTACGACGAACGATGAACGAAGAGACCTGTTCTCCTCAAAGGCAAATCTCAAAAAGAGCGTGGCATCCCTTCCCCGGTTATTGCTACGCCTAAGGGGACTGGCCGAATCACCACTCGAGTATAGGAGCTTCTACTTTATTTTAATTTTCAAGTTATGTAGAACACGGAATATGTAGTTTATTTATCTTATTTATATGTATTTATATTATTGATACGTTTTTATTCTATCTGGAACGATCTTTTCTCTACATTTTTGACTTTATACTTAAGATCTATTTTGTGGTCAGGAATTTAAACAAGGGGCTATTAAGTTTCGATATTTCGTCATTGTGATTCGTACAAAAATAAAATACAAATGCCAGGTAGCCTATCAAAGACGAATCTGGAGTCAGCCACACTCCTCCAAATTCACCGTTCTGAATTTCCATCCCGATATGATTTTAAGTTGTCTTTAGGGCCACAACTATGTAAATCTTCACAAGTTCTGGATTCCATTGAAGACACAACTACCTCTTATCGCTTTTACCCTCATGGCAGAGCAACAGTATTAATTTATGAATTGGTCTGTCCTGAAGATTGCGCTTTCCAATCCATTTTCCTTCCTTTGAGTGGTCAGGCTCCCCCCATGAAGATGCGTGCCCTTCATACACATCCATCTGAAGCTTTAATGGTGTGTGTGATCCTAGCTAAGTTCCACTGGCCCCGTGGAACATTATCGTCCTTGAGAATTACACGGTTGTTCTGATTTTGCATCCACTTTTTGTGGGTTTCAAAGGTCTGCAAGTATTCTACTCGCTATCTTTTCCAAAACTGATCTGCTAGGTATTGGACTTGTCTCCATCTCTTCCTTGCATATATATCTTCTTTCACAAAGTTACCAGGGGGAGGTAATATGATCCCTGTTTTCATGGTCAGCAGCTGATTTGGGGAAACCAGAATGGGATCACTGGGATCACTATGATTGTCCACAGTCAAAGGGCGAGTATTTACAATAGCCATTGCCACATAAAAGAAAGTTCGAAAGGACAAAGTGGCCAACCTATTTTCAGACATTGGTAAAAGTCCTGCTAGTACTCTTTTTATAGATCCAATCAGCCTTTCTCAGACTCCTCCCATGTGACTGGAGGCAGAGGTGTTCAAGATGAAATCATAACCGTGTTGACACAGCATATCCCTTAACTTTCCATCATTTAGCATCTCCAACACCGCTTCCCATTCTGTGGTGATACTGGCTAATTGATATGCATAATTAGCATAAGTAAAAATAGATTACTATATAAGTCTCTCCTTAAGTATAGCTAGCAGTGAAAGTACACTAGCAACTGACTAGGTAAATTTACAACTTCACAACAATGGGGCAGCCGATAAGATTCCAGTAAAAAACAATAAAGAAAACGGGAGGAGAAAATGAAATAACAGATTTATTTTTGGCTACAGCTTGATGCGAGGCCATCATGAAAGTCTCAACGATGAACCTAGAAGACCTGACTTTTGGAAGAATAAGTCAGATCATAAAAAGAAATATGAGACCTAAGAAAAGGTTAGTCAGGGCAGAAAGAACAAAGTTTATGTCAATGAAACAAGAAATTGACGAATCAACGATCAAATATCTACACCGTCTACGAAATGCGAGTAGATTTTGTGAGTTTGAAAAACTCGGACAAGAAGAACAGACTATCGAAGAAGATTTCATTCAATTAAGATTAATTGAAGGTATGTGCAATGTATCACACAGGAATAAAATAATCAAACAGCTACAAATAGGAAACATGTTCTTAAATACTTTCATTGACTTTATACAGCAACAAGAATTAATACAGAAATACAATGATCATCAAAAGTCAACCCGGCGAACAAATAGTCGCCAATACGTACATGTTAAAAAAGAAAAAAATGTTGGTATTGTGGGCATGAATACGAAATAAAAAGGAAAAACTCTCCAGTATTTGAAAAAACTTGTACAAATTGCTTAAGAATGAACCAGTTTTAAACAGTATACAAGTTCAAAAAGAAAAACGTCAAAAGAGTTGAAGAAAATGAAACCAATAGGGAAATCTTTACATTAAAAAACAAAAATAAGAATGTTAAAAAAATTGAACAAAAGAAAAAAGATTAAAAGTCAAAATTAACAATGTCTATTTAGATATGCAAATGGATACCAGCAGTGAGGTAACACTTATACCAAAAAAATTCTGGAAACGCATTGGAAAGCCGACTTTACGAATAAGCAGTTTACAACCTCAGCCAATTTGATGGATCGCTCATAAAAAGTTTAGGATACTTTGAAGGTTCCTTAGAGTTAAAAGACAAATTTGAGGTAATACCTATAATTGTCACAAATTGTAAAAAGAACCACAGACCCCTAGGAAACGATATGCTTAAAATAAATACCACCAAACTAATCAATGAGAAAAAAATGGAAAAGAACGCAAAATTAAAAACTTCAAAGCTAATTTAAAATTAAAAGAAAATGTTACTCCCTCTAAGCACAAGCACAAAATTGTCAGTACATTTGTTGCCATCAGTAGTAGAAAAACTACAAGAATTTATTGAACAGGACCTTATTGAACATGTTTCACCTGGGGGTAGCAAGTGGGCATCACCCATTGTAGTTTTTAGAAAGTCAGACGAAAACATACGTATATGTGGAGATTATAAAATAGGTGTAAACCACAAGGTTTGCTCGGATTCATATCCTATACTTAATGTGGAGGTTGTATTACATGGGTTGGCAGGAATGAGCGTTTTTACAAAAATAGATTGGAAAACGGCATGCCACCAAATTCCAATAGATGATAATTTCAAAGAAGTAACAACGATAAATACACCAATAGGGTTGCTAAAATGGAAATGAATGTCATATGGAATAAAAACAGCAAGCGTCATATTTACCAAAATATACAGACCTGACTGAACCGTTTGCAAATTTAAGAAAAAAGAATGTTGACTTTATTTGGTCAGAAAAACAACAAAAAGCTTTTGAGAGATTGAAACTAGTTATGGCAAAGAAAACAGTAGTAAAAATTTTTGATCCCAAAAAGGACATTATGTTGAGC
>OY744539.1:15934652-16059652 GCA_963556195.1 Sepiola atlantica
TTGAGTTGGATGTAGGATACTTCTCAGAGTAATTCCTTTTAGAGCACTCAATATAATTACAGAGCAATATTGAGAAAGTTATATGGAAAAACTAAAAAACATCATGTCAGTTATAGGTAATAATTTATTTAGGATATAGGAAATGAATTATTTACCTATAACTGATATGGTGTTGTGAATTTTTTTCATATATAAGGCTATAAGAGCTAATCTTAGCATAGACTGTTAAGATAAACTCCTATAATAGTCTTTATGACAACAAAAACGGTCATCACATGAAAGTGTGGGGGTACTGACAACTTCTTAACGTTAAACATATAAGAACGAGCAAAAATACGCCAATAACCAACACAAAAAGTAAGAAAGCCAGCACTCAAAAATACATATAAACATAACAATTTATTCAACGTGGTTCAATTAAATTGTGTAAATTCCTCAATGGAAAACTTGAGTTTTGTGCACCGGAAAATGTTCATTTTACTGTTTGTATAAAATTGTCTTTTAAAGTTTTTTCTTGGAAAGCACACGTGTTTTGATGTGCGCATAATTTAAGGAAAATGAGCAGTTTACTGTTTGCATAAAATTGTTTTTTAGAGTTTTTTCTTGGAAAGCACACGTGTTTTGGTGTGTGCGTAATTTAAGGAAATTGAGCAGTTTACTGTTTGTATAAAATTGTCTTTTAGAGTTTTTTCTTGGAAAGCACACGTGTTTTGGTGTGCGCGTAATTTAAGGAAATTGAGCAGTTTACTGTTTGTATAAAATTGTCTTTTAGAGTTTTTTCTTGGAAAGCACACGTGTTTTGGTGTGTGCGTAATTTAAGGAAATTGAGCAGTTTACTGTTTGTATAAAATTGTCTTTTAGAGTTTTTTCTTGGAAAGCACACGTGTTTTGGTGTGCGCGTAATTTAAAGAAAATGAGCCGTCTCTGTACCCCTGTTTTTGCCGGGTACGAAAGGGTAGGAATTTGGCGTTTGAACGAACAGAGAAAGGAAAAAAAGGTTAGGCTTACTATTCGTCCTGTGTCCGGTGAGGAGGAACGGGGAGACGGCGTGTAGTTACTGTTAGACAGTAGTCGGCAGTGTTTTCTTGCCCTATGCCTTTTCGAGTCATGCTGATGGGATTGTCTTAATCGCTGGTCGTAGGGAAAGAAAGACTTTGTTGACAGGACCTGTTACTTGCTGGGAAGCGGGTAAAAAGAGGCGGAGAAGAAAGGCGTATCTTCTTTTATATCGCTCAAATCACGCGTGGTCACGCATGATCTCTGGTTTGTGATTGGTCGGAAACCTCTGTCAACGTGATTTGCCGAAAAAAAAAGAGCTGAGTCAAATTGAAGGAAAGGTCGTACTTGTCTCCCCTTAGTTATAGGATGTCAATCCGATAAAAGGAAAACAAAACCTTTTTAGGAACAATGAAAGATATTTATTTCTGTTACCTACATCATTGCCCTTCCCTCATTTCTCTCCCCCACCCTCCCTCCCTTCACCCCTTTCACTCAACCAAACACCATGAATAAATACTTAAACATATAAAGAACTTGAAGCATAAAAAATTTCACCAAAATGACCGGATTTGGCATTAAATAAACCGAGGAGGGTTGATATGCCATAAAGCAAAACAACCAAACAATCAAGCCTACACCGTTGGGTGTAGGTTAGCTAAAGTTTTAAAGTGAAGACAGGAAGTAAGCGAGAAAGTAAAAAGTTCTTGGGCTGTCGAAATCTATGAGCAGTTTATCTTGAGGCAAAGATAGCCGGTGCTCAGGGGTCCAGTAGACAGAGGCAGGAGAGAGAGAGAGAGAGGGGCGTCCTTCTTCGTTTCTTCCAGGGAACTCTAGCCGCTATCTGCAATTCCTGTAGGGGCTGAAGAAGTCCTTCAGGAGACGGATGAAATTAATGCGCCCTACAAGGTGATTGGCTCTTGTATGACGCAATCATCTCACAGGGGCAGCTCTCCGCATGAAGAAATAACTATTAATTTTCATGACTGTTATAGAAGAGCATGAATTCAAGAAAAACATATTTTAGCTGAATCGGGCATCAAACAACAGAGCGACATTGCCACTCACTAAACTATATTTTTAAATTATTAAACTCTTTCGATTACTACTGATTAAAAACAAACTTTTCAGAAGACTGTACACCAAAAATTACGCAAATTCATCCAGTATTTATTAAATTAAAAATAAAATGATTATACCGGTCAGCCGCCATATTGTATCTATCGATCGCCAGATTTTATCATAGGTCGCCAAATTACGTCATAAGATGGAGTAGTGATGCCACATCTGGGGAGGTACTGCTCATATCAACCTTTCCTGCCTTGACAGAGTACAAAATCAACTTAAAAGTCTAGTTGAAGATGTCCTCTTCTCTTCCCTACAGCCTTTTTCTCACAGAAGAGAGGTTGCTAGTCTTTCTCTACTCTATTGTTCTTTTTAATGTAGGTGCTCGACTGAGCCTTAGTCTATGGTTCCCCCCTGTAAAACATTTACAACAGGAACTTATCTAGCTACAACCACTGTAAATAATTTTCCTTTCTATATGTACCTAAAATTAAACGGAACTTCATGAGCAAAATTTCTTTTCAAGAACTACCCACCTATGGAACACAATACTATGGAGCTGCTTCCCAGCTGACTACAACATGGTCGTTTTCAAGTCCAATGTTAACAAATTCTTGTAGAGCCGTCCTCTTAAATAATCAAATTCTGCCCAGTTTCAACAATTGTTACTAATCAAGTAGGTATTGTCTCATTGTCAATCAATTTAAAAAAAAAACGAGGAAGAAATAGAGAGGCTTAGTGTGTGGAAAATAGGATGAGCGGTGACTTACCAGAGAGTGGCTGCTGGCGACTGAGGACGTTCTTCAAACATCTAAGAAGAAGGACGATTGTCGCAGAGAATTTATAGCAGTGGGGGGGGTGTTCAGTTGTTATAAAAACCTTCCTCACTGCTGAAGAGCGTTATTCGTCAATTTGTCACCTAACTACTGAAGTTATTAGACCTAAGGAGAGGGTCGCGAAGGAAGTTTTTATTTTTTTCGCAACCTCACTCTCCAGCTAGCTTCACTCTTGGTTACCTATGATTTTTTTTCGACAAGTGTTAGTGGTTGGGTTAAGCGAGTTTTTTTTTTATTGCTGCAAAACGCTTTAATCATAATTTAAGATATTTGCAACGTAACAAAAAAAGAAAAGAAAAATTCTTCTTGAACAGTAACAATTAACATTCAATAAACTAGAAAATGACCGCCTCTTTGGGAGCCAACCTCTTCAAGATAATCCATTTTATATTACATTTTTAATTTTTAGTGGTTTATTAAACAGCACAAGTCCCGAAAAAAGCGCACACAAATTATTTGCACAATGAACTAATTTGACAGATCGCAAAAAAAATAGCAATTTCGGGGATCTTTTACGACGCTCAGCAGAGTAAAAACGCTAAAAAAACAAATATACAACAAATAAAAGTAACTGTAAGCTGTAAAAGTTATTTTGAAACTTGCCTGTAGCATTTGTTTGTATTTTTAGACCGTTACAACCGCTA
Source organism: Sepiola atlantica (assembly GCA_963556195.1). Classification (NCBI taxonomy): domain Eukaryota; kingdom Metazoa; phylum Mollusca; class Cephalopoda; order Sepiida; family Sepiolidae; genus Sepiola; species Sepiola atlantica. The sequence goes on from OY744539.1 coordinate 15,938,194, forward strand.
TTTATTAGAAATCAATAGTTTTATCACCGTAACTTGGGAAAAACATGGCCGCTTTTTTTTTGGGGGGGGGGCATTTGGTAAGGAAGCACGTGAATCGCCATATTGAATTTTGTGCAAGCCTTTGGGAAAAAAACAATACATTTTTTTTTTTACATCTAATAAAAACCCATTTATAATACGTAAAAATAAAAACAAATTACATAGGTAAATAGAAAAATATCTATTCTCGTCGCAGGTCAACTTCACTTGTTGCAAATTTATGCTTTTAAACCCTTTCTCGTTCTTTTTTTGGACCCCGTTCGCGACTGTGCTGAGCGTCGTAACATATACCCGCAATTTCTTTGAGACAAACATTTTATTTATTTGAAAACTTAACATTTCAGCGAAGGTTAGGAATAGAGACCGTCTATTTCTATTTACTAAAGATTTTTGGATTATTTGGATTATTCGGACTACTGTTTTCATCATCGTCACAAATAATCCAAATTATCAATCCTCATCTAAAAACTTCAGAAACAAACATTTTTTCTTTTGTTGTTAAACTGGAAACTCTTTCGATTCATATCGATTAAATGTAAAATTTTCAGATTATAATTTTTTCTGATAATTGGTGTTTTATTGACGAAACTTTTGAAAAGTATCTATTTTTCGATAAAGTTTGTAAAATAATCTATTTTGACAATTTCTCTCTCATCGGAAAAAAATCCTAAGTTTTTTTCTCTTTTAGATCAAATAATAGGAGTATTGATTTACTCGTCTCCAGGAGTTAGGCACAAGGCCAGTTTTTATCTTACTCCCACAAGTAAGATGTGACCCATGGTCGGGTCGGGAAATTGTGGTTTAAAAATTGCCTGGACAGCTCCGTCGGCATTCCCCGGTAGGGGCGCCTCAGGCAGTAAGCAATAAACTTACTCCTCTCCAAAGAGGGGAGGCGAAGCCTGGGAGGGTGGACCTCCTAGAACTGCACAGGACAGACCCATAGACCGGCGTAAATCAAGACCCGAAGGCCAAGACAATACCAGTCTATGGGGTGCAGTATCCATCGGAACAGATACTACAGGTATTTACTCCTCCCCAGGAGTTAGGCACAAGGCCAGTTTTATCTTACTCCCACAAGTAAGATGTGACCACAGCTTGGGTCGAGAAAGTGGGGTTAAAAGCCAGCGCTCGAGAGGTGAGCACTCTGGCCATTTAAAAATTGCCTGGGCAGCCCCGTCGGCATTCCCCGGTAGGGGCGCCTCAGACAGTAAGCAATAAACTTACTCCTCCCCAAAGAGGGGAGGCGAAGCCTGGGAGGGTGGACCTCCTAGAACTGCACAGGACAGGCGTGCAGTATCCATCGGAACAGATACTACACTTTGATCTTAGCCAAAAGGCAAAGTTGAGTAGACGGACTACAGGAGCGCTGGTGGAACTTGGAATGAAAGAGAGAGAAGGAGGAGGAGGAGAAGAAATAAAGAGGAGGAGGAGAAGAAGAAGAAATGAAGAGAGAGGAGGAGGAAGAGGATGAAGGAGAGGAAGAGTAGGAGTGACAATTCGCGCGTTTATCCGATCGTCCTCTTTCAAATAGAATTTCATCTGTAGGAGTTGGCGAAGATCTCTCTACCTGATCAATTAATTTGTTGTCTCTTAATTTGCGTTGGACTTTCTGTGTCTTGCACGCTTTCTGATGACTTAAAATGTATCTTTTTCAATTTAATGCCACTATTTTTCAGTCAAAACGTAAGTATTAATTCTTTTATTTTATTTGTTCAATTTCAGTTTTAGCCAGAGTTAAAAAAAATAAAATAAAATCAATATATAATCATATTTATTTTTTTCCAGTTGAAATAAAGATGTGAAATCTGTATTTCAATAAAAAAAAATATGGCAAAAATGTTATCGCAAATCTATTTGGGCTAAAATATAGTTTAGCGTAAAAAACTCAATACTGTCAAAATTTGATGTTTACAAAAAAATTCTTAAGGAAAAGACTTTTTGAAACATAGTGAATCATATTCCATGAAAAAAATAATACAAATTTGAGAAAAATATTTAAAAAAATGATTCTAAGATTATCACTTATATGAACAAGTAAAATATATTGGTGCTTCTTTACTTTCACGACGACATGAACATATTTAAGGAAATGTATAAACTTTGTAGCATTTCTAACGACAGTTAACAAAAGAAAAAAAGGGGTTAAAAAAATTCGGTATTGTTTCGTAATCGTCAACCAAAGATTTTACTGGCGGATGCCTACTTGCTTCGTCTTTCTCAATTTCGTAGCATTCGTTGTACATACGTCACGCCAGTAAAATCTATGGTTGACGTTCCCGAAACAGAATCAAGAAAAACACAAATAGACAACAAATAAATGGGCACTTGTATAGATCAGGTACACGAGTCAAAATTTATTTTAGAAGAATTCCAATGGTGTAAGGGGCAGATAACTCTTTTTTTAGTACGCAATTTCTCCGAAAATGGAAAATATCCATTTTTTAAATAAGAAGTCATGCAAATCCAATATTTGAGAAAATCAACAGTATATTGATAGAACATTTATTGAAGAAAATAGAATTTGGGAAAATCGACAGCATATTTTTTTCATTTCAAAACGAACAGAACAGAGTTTTTGATTTTTTTTTTTATATAGTTTAAAATATTAAATTATCGCAGAAATTAACATTTGTGAAAATCAACAGTATATTGATAGAACATTTATTGAAGTAAATAGAATTTGGGAAAATTAACAGTATATATTTTTTCATTTCAAAACGAACAGCCATCGGTTTTGGTTTAAAACATTTTTGAATTTTTTTTTTCATAGTTTATAAAATAAAGTTTTCTGTTTTTTCTTCTTCTCTTGCTTTTGTTGTATATATTTTTTTTTTTTACCCCGTTCACGACTCTGCTGAGTATTGTAAAAGATACCCCATTTATTTGTTGCCTATTTGTTTTTTTGCTTTTGATGACTTTTTTCCTTCTGTTCGCTGTCGTTAAAAATCCCCCATGAGTCGATCGCAGGAATCCTTGATAATTGGTGAATAATCGAAAAATAAATAAAATAGTGTTAGAAACACATCCAATTAATGTCACCAATCGTGAGAAAATTTAACGTTTTACCAGTATTTTGCTTAATTTTCGTTTTTTGAGCGATTATCGAGGTGCAATTTTACTTATAGGCCAATCAAGTTAATTGTTTTCATGTAAAAGCATTATTTTGTACTTACTCAGTCATATTTTATCTCTCACGCCCCGAAAAAGAATTTTAAAATATCAAGCAGAACTTTAATTAGAACGATTTTTACATTTCCATAAGGGTTATATGAACTGGCGAGTGTGCGATTTTCGGAGTGGCCGATTAGCTAACTAAGGGCAGATAAGTGTCCCCTTGTCTATTCTACCGACCGCTCACAGCCCAAAATGTCGCCTCGGGCACAAATACAGGTTGAACATCGAAATGAAAAAATCGTTCTAATTAAAGTTCTGCTTGATATTTTAAAATTCTTTTTCAGGGCGTGAGAGATAAAATATGACTGAGTAAGTACAAAATAATGCTTTTACATGAAAACAATTAACTTGATTGGCCTATAAGTAAAATTGCACCAAAAACTCTTTAATATGAGTTAAAACACAAATAAACTTTTCCAAGTTAGTAGAAGAGTAATTTATCTTGCCTTGTATAACATTTATTTGTTGCCTATTTGTTGGCTGCTTTTTATCACTTTTTTCCTTCTGTTCGGTGTCGTTAAAAATCCCCCATGAGTCGATCGCAGGAATCCTTGATAATTGGTGAAAAATCGAAAAATAAATAAAATAGTGTTAGAAACACATCCAATTAATGTCACCAATCGTGAGAAAATTTAATGTTTTACCAATATTTTGCTTAATTTTCGTTTTTTGAGCGATTATCGAAACTGTAATTTTAGCATTTTTTCCCGTTTTAACTGACCATGTGGACACCAGTTTTGTTTTGAACAAAAAACTCTTTAATATAAGTTAAAACACAAATAAACTCTTCCAAGTTAGTAGAAGAGTAATTTATCTTGCCTTGTATAACATTTATTTGTTGCCTATTTGTTGGTTGCTTTTTATCACTTTTTTCCTTCTGTTCGCTGTCGTTAAAAATCCCCTAGGAGTCGATCGCAGGAATCCTTGATAATTGGTGAATAATCGAAAAATAAATAAAATAGTGTTAGAAACACATCCAATTAATGTCACCAATCGTGAGAAAATTTAATGTTTTACCAATATTTTGCTTAATTTTCGTTTTTTGAGCGATTATCGAAACTGTAATTTTAGCATTTTTTCCCGTTTTAACTGACCATGTGGACACCAGTTTTGTTTTGAACAAAAAACTCTTTAATATAAGTTAAAACACAAATAAACTCTTCCAAGTTAGTAGAAGAGTAATTTATCTTGCCTTGTATAACATTTATTTGTTGCCTATTTGTTGGTTGCTTTTTATCACTTTTTTCCTTCTGTTCGCTGTCGTTAAAAATCCCCTAGGAGTCGATCGCAGGAATCCTTGATAATTGGTGAATAATCGAAAAATAAATAAAATAGTGTTAGAAACACATCCAATTAATGTCACCAATCGTGAGAAAATTTAATGTTTTACCAATATTTTGCTTAATTTTCGTTTTTTGAGCGATTATCGAAACTGTAATTTTAGCATTTTTTCCCGTTTTAACTGACCATGTGGACACCAGTTTTGTTTTGAACAAAAAACTCTTTAATATAAGTTAAAACACAAATAAACTTTTCCAAGTTAGTAGAAGAGTAGGCACATGTTCGTCTTTTCTCACAGTCCGTTTTTCACAACTTTTTAATGACCAGTTTTTTTTTCTTTTTTCGGTGTACACTTACCTATCAGGCTGCTAGAGAATTCCGGGGTTTTTGGAGAAAAAAATTCAAATATTTTACATTTTAGGAGCGGGGATCAGTTTCCAATGTTAATTCAACGTAGACTGATCCCCCACTTTTTGACCATCTCAATTTTTTTAAAAGTCTTTTTCGGTGTACAATTACCTATCATGTCAGTAGAGAATACCGGAGTTTTTTGAAAGAAATTTCAGAAAATTTAGATTTTAAGACGGGGGATCAGTTTTCAATGTAAATTCAACGTAGACTGATCCCCCTCTTTTTGACCATCTCAAATCTTTAAAATTCTTCTTCTGTTTACAATAACCTATCATGTCGCGAGAGAATTCCGGAGTTTTGGGAAAAAAAATTAACAAAATTTACATTTTAAGACGGGGGATCAGTCTTCTTCGTCTTTTCCCACAGTCCGTTTTTCACAACTTTTTAAGTCTTAAAATCTCAATTTTTTTAAATTTCTTTCCAAAAACCCCGAAATTCTCTCGCGACATGATAGGTAATTGTAAGCAGAAGAATAATTTTTAAAATTTGAGATGGTCAAAAAGAGGGGGATCAGTCTACGTTGAATTTACATTGAAAACTGATCCCCCGTCTTAAAATCTAAATTTTCTAAAATTTCTTTCCAAAAACTCCGGAATTCTCTGACATGATAGGTAATTGTACACCGAAAAAGACTTTTAAAAAAATTGAGATGGTCAAAAAGTGGGGGATCAGTCTACGTTGAATTAACATTGGAAACTGATCCCCGCTCCTAAAATGTAAAATATTTGAATTTTTTTCTCCAAAAACCCCGGAATTCTCTAGCAGCCTGATAGGTAAGTGTACACCGAAAAAAGAAAAAAAAACTGGTCATTAAAAAGTTGTGAAAAACGGACTGTGAGAAAAGACGAACATGTGCCGAAGAGTAATTTATCTTGCCTTGTATAACATTTATTTGTTGCCTATTTGTTGGTTGCTTTTTATCACTTTTTTCCTTCTGTTCGATGTCGTTAAAAATCCCCCATGAGTCGATCGCAGGAATCCTTGATAATTGGTGAATAATCGAAAAATAAATAAAATAGTGTTAGAAACACATCCAATTAATGTCACCAATCGTGAGAAAATTTAATGTTTTACCAATATTTTGCTTAATTTTCGTTTTTTGAGCGATTATCGAAACTGTAATTTTAGCATTTTTTCCCGTTTTAACTGACCATGTGGACACCAGTTTTGTTTTGAACAAAAAACTCTTTAATATAAGTTAAAACACAAATAAACTCTTCCAAGTTAGTAGAAGAGTAATTTATCTTGCCTTGTATAACATTTATTTGTTGCCTATTTGTTGGTTGCTTTTTATCACTTTTTTCCTTCTGTTCGCTGTCGTTAAAAATCCCCTAGGAGTCGATCGCAGGAATCCTTGATAATTGGTGAAAAATCGAAAAATAAATAAAATAGTGTTAGAAACACATCCAATTAATGTCACCAATCGTGAGAAAATTTAATGTTTTACCAATATTTTGCTTAATTTTCGTTTTTTGAGCGATTATCGAAACTGTAATTTTAGCATTTTTTCCCGTTTTAACTGACCATGTGGACACCAGTTTTGTTTTGAACAAAAAACTCTTTAATATAAGTTAAAACACAAATAAACTCTTCCAAGTTAGTAGAAGAGTAATTTATCTTGCCTTGTATAACATTTATTTGTTGCCTATTTGTTGGTTGCTTTTTATCACTTTTTTCCTTCTGTTCGCTGTCGTTAAAAATCCCCTAGGAGTCGATCGCAGGAATCCTTGATAATTGGTGAATAATCGAAAAATAAATAAAATAGTGTTAGAAACACATCCAATTAATGTCACCAATCGTGAGAAAATTTAATGTTTTACCAATATTTTGCTTAATTTTCGTTTTTTGAGCGATTATCGAAACTGTAATTTTAGCATTTTTTCCCGTTTTAACTGACCATGTGGACACCAGTTTTGTTTTGAACAAAAAACTCTTTAATATAAGTTAAAACACAAATAAACTCTTCCAAGTTAGTAGAAGAGTAATTTATCTTGCCTTGTATAACATTTATTTGTTGCCTATTTGTTGGTTGCTTTTTATCACTTTTTTCCTTCTGTTCGATGTCGTTAAAAATCCCCCATGAGTCGATCGCAGGAATCCTTGATAATTGGTGAATAATCGAAAAATAAATAAAATAGTGTTAGAAACACATCCAATTAATGTCACCAATCGTGAGAAAATTTAATGTTTTACCAATATTTTGCTTAATTTTCGTTTTTTGAGCGATTATCGAAACTGTAATTTTAGCATTTTCTCCCGTTTTAACTGACCATGTGGACACCAGTTTTGTTTTGAACAAAAAAACTCTTTAATATAAGTTAAAACACAAACAAACTTTTCCAAGTTAGTAGAAGAGTAATTTATCTTGCCTTGTATAACATTTATTTGTTGCCTATTTGTTGGTTGCTTTTTATCACTTTTTTCCTTCTGTTCGATGTCGTTAAAAATCCCCCATGAGTCGATCGCAGGAATCCTTGATAATTGGTGAATAATCGAAAAATAAATAAAATAGTGTTAGAAACACATCCAATTAATGTCACCAATCGTGAGAAAATTTAATGTTTTACCAATATTTTGCTTAATTTTCGTTTTTTGAGCGATTATCGAAACTGTAATTTTAGCATTTTTTCCCGTTTTAACTGACCATGTGGACACCAGTTTTGTTTTGAACAAAAACACTCTTTAATATAAGTTAAAACACAAATAAACTCTTCCAAGTTAGTAGAAGAGTAATTTATCTTGCCTTGTATAACATTTATTTGTTGCCTATTTGTTGGTTGCTTTTTATCACTTTTTTCCTTCTGTTCGCTGTCGTTAAAAATCCCCTAGGAGTCGATCGCAGGAATCCTTGATAATTGGTGAATAATCGAAAAATAAATAAAATAGTGTTAGAAACACATCCAATTAATGTCACCAATCGTGAGAAAATTTAATGTTTTACCAATATTTTGCTTAATTTTCGTTTTTTGAGCGATTATCGAAACTGTAATTTTAGCATTTTTTCCCGTTTTAACTGACCATGTGGACACCAGTTTTGTTTTGAACAAAAAACTCTTTAATATAAGTTAAAACACAAATAAACTTTTCCAAGTTAGTAGAAGAGTAATTTATCTTGCCTTGTATAACATTTATTTGTTGCCTATTTGTTGGTTGCTTTTTATCACTTTTTTCCTTCTGTTCGATGTCGTTAAAAATCCCCCATGAGTCGATCGCAGGAATCCTTGATAATTGGTGAATAATCGAAAAATAAATAAAATAGTGTTAGAAACACATCCAATTAATGTCACCAATCGTGAGAAAATTTAATGTTTTACCAATATTTTGCTTAATTTTCGTTTTTTGAGCGATTATCGAAACTGTAATTTTAGCATTTTTTCCCGTTTTAACTGACCATGTGGACACCAGTTTTGTTTTGAACAAAAACACTCTTTAATATAAGTTAAAACACAAATAAACTCTTCCAAGTTAGTAGAAGAGTAATTTATCTTGCCTTGTATAACATTTATTTGTTGCCTATTTGTTGGTTGCTTTTTATCACTTTTTTCCTTCTGTTCGCTGTCGTTAAAAATCCCCTAGGAGTCGATCGCAGGAATCCTTGATAATTGGTGAATAATCGAAAAATAAATAAAATAGTGTTAGAAACACATCCAATTAATGTCACCAATCGTGAGAAAATTTAATGTTTTACCAATATTTTGCTTAATTTTCGTTTTTTGAGCGATTATCGAAACTGTAATTTTAGCATTTTTTCCCGTTTTAACTGACCATGTGGACACCAGTTTTGTTTTGAACAAAAAACTCTTTAATATAAGTTAAAACACAAATAAACTTTTCCAAGTTAGTAGAAGAGTAATTTATCTTGCCTTGTATAACATTTATTTGTTGCCTATTTGTTGGTTGCTTTTTATCACTTTTTTCCTTCTGTTCGGTGTCGTTAAAAATCCCCCATGAGTCGATCGCAGGAATCCTTGATAATTGGTGAAAAATCGAAAAATAAATAAAATAGTGTTAGAAACACATCCAATTAATGTCACCAATCGTGAGAAAATTTAATGTTTTACCAATATTTTGCTTAATTTTCGTTTTTTGAGCGATTATCGAAACTGTAATTTTAGCATTTTTTCCCGTTTTAACTGACCATGTGGACACCAGTTTTGTTTTGAACAAAAACACTCTTTAATATAAGTTAAAACACAAATAAACTCTTCCAAGTTAGTAGAAGAGTAATTTATCTTGCCTTGTATAACATTTATTTGTTGCCTATTTGTTGGTTGCTTTTTATCACTTTTTTCCTTCTGTTCGCTGTCGTTAAAAATCCCCTAGGAGTCGATCGCAGGAATCCTTGATAATTGGTGAATAATCGAAAAATAAATAAAATAGTGTTAGAAACACATCCAATTAATGTCACCAATCGTGAGAAAATTTAATGTTTTACCAATATTTTGCTTAATTTTCGTTTTTTGAGCGATTATCGAAACTGTAATTTTAGCATTTTTTCCCGTTTTAACTGACCATGTGGACACCAGTTTTGTTTTGAACAAAAAACTCTTTAATATAAGTTAAAACACAAATAAACTTTTCCAAGTTAGTAGAAGAGTAATTTATCTTGCCTTGTATAACATTTATTTGTTGCCTATTTGTTGGCTGCTTTTTATCACTTTTTTCCTTCTGTTCGGTGTCGTTAAAAATCCCCCATGAGTCGATCGCAGGAATCCTTGATAATTGGTGAAAAATCGAAAAATAAATAAAATAGTGTTAGAAACACATCCAATTAATGTCACCAATCGTGAGAAAATTTAATGTTTTACCAATATTTTGCTTAATTTTCGTTTTTTGAGCGATTATCGAAACTGTAATTTTAGCATTTTTTCCCGTTTTAACTGACCATGTGGACACCAGTTTTGTTTTGAACAAAAAACTCTTTAATATAAGTTAAAACACAAATAAACTTTTCCAAGTTAGTAGAAGAGTAATTTATCTTGCCTTGTATAACATTTATTTGTTGCCTATTTGTTGGTTGCTTTTTATCACTTTTTTCCTTCTGTTCGATGTCGTTAAAAATCCTCCATGAGTCGATCGCAGGAATCCTTGATAATTGGTGAATAATCGAAAAATAAATAAAATAGTGTTAGAAACACATCCAATTAATGTCACCAATCGTGAGAAAATTTAATGTTTTACCAATATTTTGCTTAATTTTCGTTTTTTGAGCGATTATCGAAACTGTAATTTTAGCATTTTTTCCCGTTTTAACTGACCATGTGGACACCAGTTTTGTTTTGAACAAAAAACTCTTTAATATAAGTTAAAACACAAATAAACTTTTCCAAGTTAGTAGAAGAGTAATTTATCTTGCCTTGTATAACATTTATTTGTTGCCTATTTGTTGGCTGCTTTTTATCACTTTTTTCCTTCTGTTCGGTGTCGTTAAAAATCCCCCATGAGTCGATCGCAGGAATCCTTGATAATTGGTGAAAAATCGAAAAATAAATAAAATAGTGTTAGAAACACATCCAATTAATGTCACCAATCGTGAGAAAATTTAATGTTTTACCAATATTTTGCTTAATTTTCGTTTTTTGAGCGATTATCGAAACTGTAATTTTAGCATTTTTTCCCGTTTTAACTGACCATGTGGACACCAGTTTTGTTTTGAACAAAAAACTCTTTAATATAAGTTAAAACACAAATAAACTCTTCCAAGTTAGTAGAAGAGTAATTTATCTTGCCTTGTATAACATTTATTTGTTGCCTATTTGTTGGTTGCTTTTTATCACTTTTTTCTAGAGTTGGGCGGTTTTGAAATTTTGGTTTCGGTATCGGTTTCGGTTTTTTTCCCTTAAAACCTCGGTTTACGGTTCGGTTTTTCGGTTTTTTGGAAAAAAAATTTTTTACTATGGAAGCTATTCATTCTCTTGTGTGATGATTAGTTATTATTCAACGTTTAGTTGAATTATGCCACTGTTTCGATAATTTTGTGACTGAATCATTCTCCATATGAATCATATAAGTTTTAAGGTGTTAACTGTTGTAATCAAAGTTCTGATACCTTTTCAACAGTTAACACGTTAAAACATAGATCTATTTTAACTTTGGTAAATTTATTCAGTTTTTAACTTGCCAAAAAAGGGCCGACAACAACAAAAATTTAAAATTTGTTATATAAAAGGAATAACAAGTCATTTTTTTTTTAGGCAAATACTTATTGTAAAGCTTAAAACTTAAAAAATTTGAAATAAGCTAAAATATTTTTATCTTAACTGACGGAACATCTTATAATTGTTCCCCTACAGTTCTTCTGACGACTAGTCCCATCTGTATGGAGTGTGACACTTGGTGACTGCAGGATCATCTTTGCAGCATGAAGCTTAGTGATGAAATGAGATTCATCACTGATATTTGCTGATGTGGATATTGAGGGAAGATCATCCAGCTTTTCTTCAAAAAATGTCAATTACTTGTGAACATTTTGATGCAGAAATACCTGCTACCTGCAGGCCTATAATGGTCATCCTAACATTATCATTAAAGCGGTTGCACCAACTGTCCCTAGTTGTTCCAACCTCCTTTTTGTTTTTTTCTAATATCTGCTGAATAGCTTCTTCATCTCTGGAAGTCTTCTCGTTCCTCAACTTCTTACACTTCCTTTTCAAAAGACTTCTTGTTTTCTGAAGTGATACCTTTTCAGCTTTCAGCTTTACCTGAATCTTTTTCAAGGAGTTGACTTGTTTTTTAAGCTCATTATTTTCACTCAGTCTCTTCTTGTTCATTTGTTTCAACATATAATTTCTTTTATACAATTTACTCGTTGTCAACTTTTTCTGCCTGTCAATGGATTGTTTGGAGACTTCCATGCGCAATCTGGCAATCACGTTCTTAACATGAGCATTCTGATTTAGCAGAGATGGTTTTTGTTTAGAAACAGTTTCATATTTTGCTGTTAATAATCGAAATGCAGTTCTCATATCGGACAGCTTATTCTGATATTTTTTGACCGATTCTTCCAGTGCCTTAATTTTTGAAGCAGGTGGGTGTTCAATAGTGGCTGAATCATTGGATTCGTCTGGAGATTTGACCTGGGAAGATAGGGTAACTCGCTCGTGGAAAGGTGAAGTCAAAAACTGCTGCAGTTCTTGAGGTCTTTGTGTCTTGTTTTTTCGTTTTATCCGATTCTCTATTACCAGTTTTTTTAATGTTGAGGACAGATGCTTTTCATCGTAATTGGACGACAGAAGTTGAGTTATCCACATGACCATCATACTGAACTTGAGATTCTTCTGCGTTAAGTAATTCTGGAGCTGAAGAATATCTTCATTAGTCAACTCATTTGATCCTTTGGCAGCTAAAGAATCTAAATTTAAAAAATAATAATTTACCAAAGTTAATAACAATACTGTTAATGATACGCGCTCAGTAAATTCTTTTTACGAACATGTGCTAATAAAATATCCGTTTGTCTAGTTTTTTGGGGGGAAGGGGGGAATCATTTACTACACTCAACAGAACGAAAAAAAGGATGAAAAAACAAAATGTGTAACAAATAAATGTTAGCAAAGGCAAGTTATTCATCTACCTACATGGATAAGTTTATTTGTATTTTAACTGATTTTAAAGGGTTGTTTTTGGTTCAAACCAACTGTGTCAATAGAATAAATGTCACAAAAACATAATTTATCGAATAATGATACCGTTAATGATACGCGTCGTATTATTTCTGCAATGTTATTATTTAATTCAAGAACGTACTTTATATTGATTTTATCAAAACGTGTTAAAATACGCTGAATAAATCCCGCCGTGTGCCGGTAAATAGGGATATATTACACGAAACCGCTTGATGGTGACAACTGTTAATGTTATGAAGAAGAGATTATTCGGCACTTCTTCAGTTTAGGTGTGAATCAGAAATCAATTTTGAAGAGTTACATTGCAGATAGCGGTTTTTAAAACTCATTAAAATACGTTAAATAAATACTGGCGGTGTCTCTAAATTTGGTGGTAGTTTGGTAGTTTTGTTTTACGGCATATCAACCCTTTTTGGGTTATTTAATGCCGAATCTGGTCATTATAGTAAAAGTTTTTATGCTTCAAGTTGTTTATATCTTCAAATGTTTAATCATCGTTTTTGGTTTGGTAGTTTTGTTTTACGGCATATCAACCCTTTTTGGGTTATTTAATGCCGAATCTGGTCATTATAGTAAAAGTTTTTATGCTTCAAGTTCTAAAAATAAAATAAAAAAAGGGAAGGGAGAAAGGGAGAGGGGCTGTTGTTTTTGTTTTTGGTTTTGTAGAACATAATTAAGTTTTACAAAAAAAAAAAAAAAAAAAAAAGAAAAAAAAAAAACGTCAATGTAGGTGAATTTCGTCTCAGGGAGCCACAGGGCAGCCTGATCTGGTATCACCAGCTCTAAATTTGAATGAGTTTTATTTTGTGTATACGTCGGCCGTGTCTCTAATGAATAACATTAGAGACATGACCGCCGTGTCTGCAGCTTCTTCGTTTTAATAAACAGCTGTTATTATTATTAAAAAATATCTTTCATTTCCTGTTATTTAATTTAAAAGCGCTTAAAAATATTTAAATACCACCCGTTTTTAACTCGGAAGTTATTTTCGTTTTATTAATTATATTTACGCACATGTGATAAAAAAAATACCACCCATTTTAAATTGACGCACAAAGTTCAACTAACAAATATATTCTTCAATTTATCATTTTAAACAAACAATAAAAGACTTCATGCAACTTTTAAATAAACAAAAAAACAAAAAAAATTAAAGTCGCCTAAGATCTTTGAAATATCCATCAGCAGCAATTGTTTTGTTGACGTTTTCGAATTTTTGATGCGCGGCGGTTATAGATCATTGAAGATTTTGTCATTTGCGCGGACCTACCTCCAGTTTTATACGTTGCGCGTCCTGAGTTATGGGTGTATTAATATGACACCAACAGATTATTAAAGACGGTATATTTCTCTACAAAGGTGTACATTTTTGACATTTTTTTTACATTGAATTTCTTTGTGATTTTATACACTAAAGTTTTTAACTTGGATTTCTTTTATAAAATTCGACATAAAACCCTATGTTACGCCCACCAAATTAAAGAGCGTCCTTTTTTCTTTTAGATGGGACTATTTTTATATGCATAGTAACATGCGCGAGCGCGCGCAACAAATTTGAAAAAGACATCGATTTTTTTTCAAAAAAAAAAAAAGCGTCCATCACTGAAAATAGTGACCTAATTTAAAATTGTCTGGAAAAAAAATATTAATGAGACAAGAAAAAGAATTATATCTTTATAAAGAGAAAAGATTAAATTTTGTTTACATCCAAATTTTATCAAAATAATCCAAAAAATTAACGAGATACCGCAAGTTGAAATTGTATGGAATTTCACTTTTTTTTACATATTTCGCTAGCAAATCAGCCCGGTTTGGGATACCTATTATCATATATTTGTTCAATCTGTCCTCTTACTAATATAACATTTTTTGGTAATATTCAATTTTATTCAAATCGGAAAATCTTTTCAACCGTGTTTCCTTGTATATGGTGGCTTACTGTTGTAAAAACACAATACCGAACGGTTACGGTTTAAAAAAAAAAAACCGATTCGGTATTCGGTATGGAGACGAAACCGAAAAACCGCGGTTTTTCGGTAAAACCGCCCATCTCTACTTTTTTCCTTCTGTTCGCTGTCGTTAAAAATCCCCTAGGAGTCGATCGCAGGAATCCTTGATAATTGGTGAATAATCGAAAAATAAATAAAATAGTGTTAGAAACACATCCAATTAATGTCACTAATCGTGAGAAAATTTAATGTTTTACCAATATTTTGCTTAATTTTCGTTTTTTGAGCGATTATCGAAACTGTAATTTTAGCATTTTTTCCCGTTTTAACTGACCATGTGGACACCAGTTTTGTTTTGAACAAAAAACTCTTTAATATAAGTTAAAACACAAATAAACTTTTCCAAGTTAGTAGAAGAGTAATTTATCTTGCCTTGTATAACATTTATTTGTTGCCTATTTGTTGGTTGCTTTTTATCACTTTTTTCCTTCTGTTCGATGTCGTTAAAAATCCTCCATGAGTCGATCGCAGGAATCCTTGATAATTGGTGAATAATCGAAAAATAAATAAAATAGTGTTAGAAACACATCCAATTAATGTCACCAATCGTGAGAAAATTTAATGTTTTACCAATATTTTGCTTAATTTTCGTTTTTTGAGCGATTATCGAAACTGTAATTTTAGCATTTTTTCCCGTTTTAACTGACCATGTGGACACCAGTTTTGTTTTGAACAAAAAACTCTTTAATATAAGTTAAAACACAAATAAACTCTTCCAAGTTAGTAGAAGAGTAATTTATCTTGCCTTGTATAACATTTATTTGTTGCCTATTTGTTGGTTGCTTTTTATCACTTTTTTCCTTCTGTTCGCTGTCGTTAAAAATCCCCTAGGAGTCGATCGCAGGAATCCTTGATAATTGGTGAATAATCGAAAAATAAATAAAATAGTGTTAGAAACACATCCAATTAATGTCACCAATCGTGAGAAAATTTAATGTTTTACCAATATTTTGCTTAATTTTCGTTTTTTGAGCGATTATCGAAACTGTAATTTTAGCATTTTTTCCCGTTTTAACTGACCATGTGGACACCAGTTTTGTTTTGAACAAAAAACTCTTTAATATAAGTTAAAACACAAATAAACTTTTCCAAGTTAGTAGAAGAGTAATTTATCTTGCCTTGTATAACATTTATTTGTTGCCTATTTGTTGGTTGCTTTTTATCACTTTTTTCCTTCTGTTCGATGTCGTTAAAAATCCCCCATGAGTCGATCGCAGGAATCCTTGATAATTGGTGAATAATCGAAAAATAAATAAAATAGTGTTAGAAACACATCCAATTAATGTCACCAATCGTGAGAAAATTTAATGTTTTACCAATATTTTGCTTAATTTTCGTTTTTTGAGCGATTATCGAAACTGTAATTTTAGCATTTTTTCCCGTTTTAACTGACCATGTGGACACCAGTTTTGTTTTGAACAAAAAACTCTTTAATATAAGTTAAAACACAAATAAACTCTTCCAAGTTAGTAGAAGAGTAATTTATCTTGCCTTGTATAACATTTATTTGTTGCCTATTTGTTGGTTGCTTTTTATCACTTTTTTCCTTCTGTTCGCTGTCGTTAAAAATCCCCTAGGAGTCGATCGCAGGAATCCTTGATAATTGGTGAATAATCGAAAAATAAATAAAATAGTGTTAGAAACACATCCAATTAATGTCACCAATCGTGAGAAAATTTAATGTTTTACCAATATTTTGCTTAATTTTCGTTTTTTGAGCGATTATCGAAACTGTAATTTTAGCATTTTTTCCCGTTTTAACTGACCATGTGGACACCAGTTTTGTTTTGAACAAAAAACTCTTTAATATAAGTTAAAACACAAATAAACTTTTCCAAGTTAGTAGAAGAGTAATTTATCTTGCCTTGTATAACATTTATTTGTTGCCTATTTGTTGGTTGCTTTTTATCACTTTTTTCCTTCTGTTCGATGTCGTTAAAAATCCCCCATGAGTCGATCGCAGGAATCCTTGATAATTGGTGAATAATCGAAAAATAAATAAAATAGTGTTAGAAACACATCCAATTAATGTCACCAATCGTGAGAAAATTTAATGTTTTACCAATATTTTGCTTAATTTTCGTTTTTTGAGCGATTATCGAAACTGTAATTTTAGCATTTTTTCCCGTTTTAACTGACCATGTGGACACCAGTTTTGTTTTGAACAAAAAACTCTTTAATATAAGTTAAAACACAAATAAACTTTTCCAAGTTAGTAGAAGAGTAATTTATCTTGCCTTGTATAACATTTATTTGTTGCCTATTTGTTGGCTGCTTTTTATCACTTTTTTCCTTCTGTTCGGTGTCGTTAAAAATCCCCCATGAGTCGATCGCAGGAATCCTTGATAATTGGTGAAAAATCGAAAAATAAATAAAATAGTGTTAGAAACACATCCAATTAATGTCACCAATCGTGAGAAAATTTAATGTTTTACCAATATTTTGCTTAATTTTCGTTTTTTGAGCGATTATCGAAACTGTAATTTGCGCATTTTTTCCCGTTTTAACTGACCATGTGGACACCAGTTTTGTTTTGAACAAAAAACTCTTTAATATAAGTTAAAACACAAATAAACTCTTCCAAGTTAGTAGAAGAGTAATTTATCTTGCCTTGTATAACATTTATTTGTTGCCTATTTGTTGGTTGCTTTTTATCACTTTTTTCCTTCTGTTCGCTGTCGTTAAAAATCCCCTAGGAGTCGATCGCAGGAATCCTTGATAATTGGTGAATAATCGAAAAATAAATAAAATAGTGTTAGAAACACATCCAATTAATGTCACCAATCGTGAGAAAATTTAATGTTTTACCAATATTTTGCTTAATTTTCGTTTTTTGAGCGATTATCGAAACTGTAATTTTAGCATTTTTTCCCGTTTTAACTGACCATGTGGACACCAGTTTTGTTTTGAACAAAAAACTCTTTAATATAAGTTAAAACACAAATAAACTTTTCCAAGTTAGTAGAAGAGTAATTTATCTTGCCTTGTATAACATTTATTTGTTGCCTATTTGTTGGTTGCTTTTTATCACTTTTTTCCTTCTGTTCGATGTCGTTAAAAATCCCCCATGAGTCGATCGCAGGAATCCTTGATAATTGGTGAATAATCGAAAAATAAATAAAATAGTGTTAGAAACACATCCAATTAATGTCACCAATCGTGAGAAAATTTAATGTTTTACCAATATTTTGCTTAATTTTCGTTTTTTGAGCGATTATCGAAACTGTAATTTTAGCATTTTTTCCCGTTTTAACTGACCATGTGGACACCAGTTTTGTTTTGAACAAAAAACTCTTTAATATAAGTTAAAACACAAATAAACTTTTCCAAGTTAGTAGAAGAGTAATTTATCTTGCCTTGTATAACATTTATTTGTTGCCTATTTGTTGGCTGCTTTTTATCACTTTTTTCCTTCTGTTCGGTGTCGTTAAAAATCCCCCATGAGTCGATCGCAGGAATCCTTGATAATTGGTGAAAAATCGAAAAATAAATAAAATAGTGTTAGAAACACATCCAATTAATGTCACCAATCGTGAGAAAATTTAATGTTTTACCAATATTTTGCTTAATTTTCGTTTTTTGAGCGATTATCGAAACTGTAATTTTAGCATTTTTTCCCGTTTTAACTGACCATGTGGACACCAGTTTTGTTTTGAACAAAAAACTCTTTAATATAAGTTAAAACACAAATAAACTCTTCCAAGTTAGTAGAAGAGTAATTTATCTTGCCTTGTATAACATTTATTTGTTGCCTATTTGTTGGCTGCTTTTTATCACTTTTTTCCTTCTGTTCGGTGTCGTTAAAAATCCCCCATGAGTCGATCGCAGGAATCCTTGATAATTGGTGAAAAATCGAAAAATAAATAAAATAGTGTTAGAAACACATCCAATTAATGTCACCAATCGTGAGAAAATTTAATGTTTTACCAATATTTTGCTTAATTTTCGTTTTTTGAGCGATTATCGAAACTGTAATTTTAGCATTTTTTCCCGTTTTAACTGACCATGTGGACACCAGTTTTGTTTTGAACAAAAAACTCTTTAATATAAGTTAAAACACAAATAAACTCTTCCAAGTTAGTAGAAGAGTAATTTATCTTGCCTTGTATAACATTTATTTGTTGCCTATTTGTTGGTTGCTTTTTATCACTTTTTTCCTTCTGTTCGCTGTCGTTAAAAATCCCCTAGGAGTCGATCGCAGGAATCCTTGATAATTGGTGAATAATCGAAAAATAAATAAAATAGTGTTAGAAACACATCCAATTAATGTCACCAATCGTGAGAAAATTTAATGTTTTACCAATATTTTGCTTAATTTTCGTTTTTTGAGCGATTATCGAAACTGTAATTTTAGCATTTTTTCCCGTTTTAACTGACCATGTGGACACCAGTTTTGTTTTGAACAAAAAACTCTTTAATATAAGTTAAAACACAAATAAACTTTTCCAAGTTAGTAGAAGAGTAATTTATCTTGCCTTGTATAACATTTATTTGTTGCCTATTTGTTGGTTGCTTTTTATCACTTTTTTCCTTCTGTTCGCTGTCGTTAAAAATCCCCTAGGAGTCGATCGCAGGAATCCTTGATAATTGGTGAATAATCGAAAAATAAATAAAATAGTGTTAGAAACACATCCAATTAATGTCACCAATCGTGAGAAAATTTAATGTTTTACCAATATTTTGCTTAATTTTCGTTTTTTGAGCGATTATCGAAACTGTAATTTTAGCATTTTTTCCCGTTTTAACTGACCATGTGGACACCAGTTTTGTTTTGAACAAAAAACTCTTTAATATAAGTTAAAACACAAATAAACTTTTCCAAGTTAGTAGAAGAGTAATTTATCTTGCCTTGTATAACATTTATTTGTTGCCTATTTGTTGGTTGCTTTTTATCACTTTTTTCCTTCTGTTCGATGTCGTTAAAAATCCCCCATGAGTCGATCGCAGGAATCCTTGATAATTGGTGAAAAATCGAAAAATAAATAAAATAGTGTTAGAAACACATCCAATTAATGTCACCAATCGTGAGAAAATTTAATGTTTTACCAATATTTTGCTTAATTTTCGTTTTTTGAGCGATTATCGAAACTGTAATTTTAGCATTTTTTCCCGTTTTAACTGACCATGTGGACACCAGTTTTGTTTTGAACAAAAAACTCTTTAATATAAGTTAAAACACAAATAAACTCTGCCAAGTTAGTAGAAGAGTAATTTATCTTGCCTTGTATAACATTTATTTGTTGCCTATTTGTTGGTTGCTTTTTATCACTTTTTTCCTTCTGTTCGCTGTCGTTAAAAATCCCCTAGGAGTCGATCGCAGGAATCCTTGATAATTGGTGAATAATCGAAAAATAAATAAAATAGTGTTAGAAACACATCCAATTAATGTCACCAATCGTGAGAAAATTTAATGTTTTACCAATATTTTGCTTAATTTTCGTTTTTTGAGCGATTATCGAAACTGTAATTTTAGCATTTTTTCCCGTTTTAACTGACCATGTGGACACCAGTTTTGTTTTGAACAAAAAACTCTTTAATATAAGTTAAAACACAAATAAACTTTTCCAAGTTAGTAGAAGAGTAATTTATCTTGCCTTGTATAACATTTATTTGTTGCCTATTTGTTGGCTGCTTTTTATCACTTTTTTCCTTCTGTTCGATGTCGTTAAAAATCCCCCATGAGTCGATCGCAGGAATCCTTGATAATTGGTGAAAAATCGAAAAATAAATAAAATAGTGTTAGAAACACATCCAATTAATGTCACCAATCGTGAGAAAATTTAATGTTTTACCAATATTTTGCTTAATTTTCGTTTTTTGAGCGATTATCGAAACTGTAATTTTAGCATTTTTTCCCGTTTTAACTGACCATGTGGACACCAGTTTTGTTTTGAACAAAAAACTCTTTAATATAAGTTAAAACACAAATAAACTCTTCCAAGTTAGTAGAAGAGTAATTTATCTTGCCTTGTATAACATTTATTTGTTGCCTATTTGTTGGTTGCTTTTTATCACTTTTTTCCTTCTGTTCGCTGTCGTTAAAAATCCCCTAGGAGTCGATCGCAGGAATCCTTGATAATTGGTGAATAATCGAAAAATAAATAAAATAGTGTTAGAAACACATCCAATTAATGTCACCAATCGTGAGAAAATTTAATGTTTTACCAATATTTTGCTTAATTTTCGTTTTTTGAGCGATTATCGAAACTAATTTTAGCATTTTTTCCCGTTTTAACTGACCATGTGGACACCAGTTTTGTTTTGAACAAAAAACTCTTTAATATAAGTTAAAACACAAATAAACTTTTCCAAGTTAGTAGAAGAGTAATTTATCTTGCCTTGTATAACATTTATTTGTTGCCTATTTGTTGGTTGCTTTTTATCACTTTTTTCCTTCTGTTCGATGTCGTTAAAAATCCCCCATGAGTCGATCGCAGGAATCCTTGATAATTGGTGAATAATCGAAAAATAAATAAAATAGTGTTAGAAACACATCCAATTAATGTCACCAATCGTGAGAAAATTTAATGTTTTACCAATATTTTGCTTAATTTTCGTTTTTTGAGCGATTATCGAAACTGTAATTTTAGCATTTTTTCCCGTTTTAACTGACCATGTGGACACCAGTTTTGTTTTGAACAAAAAACTCTTTAATATAAGTTAAAACACAAATAAACTCTGCCAAGTTAGTAGAAGAGTAATTTATCTTGCCTTGTATAACATTTATTTGTTGCCTATTTGTTGGTTGCTTTTTATCACTTTTTTCCTTCTGTTCGCTGTCGTTAAAAATCCCCTAGGAGTCGATCGCAGGAATCCTTGATAATTGGTGAATAATCGAAAAATAAATAAAATAGTGTTAGAAACACATCCAATTAATGTCACCAATCGTGAGAAAATTTAATGTTTTACCAATATTTTGCTTAATTTTCGTTTTTTGAGCGATTATCGAAACTGTAATTTTAGCATTTTTTCCCGTTTTAACTGACCATGTGGACACCAGTTTTGTTTTGAACAAAAAACTCTTTAATATAAGTTAAAACACAAATAAACTTTTCCAAGTTAGTAGAAGAGTAATTTATCTTGCCTTGTATAACATTTATTTGTTGCCTATTTGTTGGTTGCTTTTTATCACTTTTTTCCTTCTGTTCGCTGTCGTTAAAAATCCCCTAGGAGTCGATCGCAGGAATCCTTGATAATTGGTGAATAATCGAAAAATAAATAAAATAGTGTTAGAAACACATCCAATTAATGTCACCAATCGTGAGAAAATTTAATGTTTTACCAATATTTTGCTTAATTTTCGTTTTTTGAGCGATTATCGAAACTGTAATTTTAGCATTTTTTCCCGTTTTAACTGACCATGTGGACACCAGTTTTGTTTTGAACAAAAAACTCTTTAATATAAGTTAAAACACAAATAAACTTTTCCAAGTTAGTAGAAGAGTAATTTATCTTGCCTTGTATAACATTTATTTGTTGCCTATTTGTTGGTTGCTTTTTATCACTTTTTTCCTTCTGTTCGATGTCGTTAAAAATCCCCCATGAGTCGATCGCAGGAATCCTTGATAATTGGTGAAAAATCGAAAAATAAATAAAATAGTGTTAGAAACACATCCAATTAATGTCACCAATCGTGAGAAAATTTAATGTTTTACCAATATTTTGCTTAATTTTCGTTTTTTGAGCGATTATCGAAACTGTAATTTTAGCATTTTTTCCCGTTTTAACTGACCATGTGGACACCAGTTTTGTTTTGAACAAAAAACTCTTTAATATAAGTTAAAACACAAATAAACTCTGCCAAGTTAGTAGAAGAGTAATTTATCTTGCCTTGTATAACATTTATTTGTTGCCTATTTGTTGGTTGCTTTTTATCACTTTTTTCCTTCTGTTCGCTGTCGTTAAAAATCCCCTAGGAGTCGATCGCAGGAATCCTTGATAATTGGTGAATAATCGAAAAATAAATAAAATAGTGTTAGAAACACATCCAATTAATGTCACCAATCGTGAGAAAATTTAATGTTTTACCAATATTTTGCTTAATTTTCGTTTTTTGAGCGATTATCGAAACTGTAATTTTAGCATTTTTTCCCGTTTTAACTGACCATGTGGACACCAGTTTTGTTTTGAACAAAAAACTCTTTAATATAAGTTAAAACACAAATAAACTCTTCCAAGTTAGTAGAAGAGTAATTTATCTTGCCTTGTATAACATTTATTTGTTGCCTATTTGTTGGTTGCTTTTTATCACTTTTTTCCTTCTGTTCGCTGTCGTTAAAAATCCCCTAGGAGTCGATCGCAGGAATCCTTGATAATTGGTGAATAATCGAAAAATAAATAAAATAGTGTTAGAAACACATCCAATTAATGTCACTAATCGTGAGAAAATTTAATGTTTTACCAATATTTTGCTTAATTTTCGTTTTTTGAGCGATTATCGAAACTGTAATTTTAGCATTTTTTCCCGTTTTAACTGACCATGTGGACACCAGTTTTGTTTTGAACAAAAACACTCTTTAATATAAGTTAAAACACAAATAAACTTTTCCAAGTTAGTAGAAGAGTAATTTATCTTGCCTTGTATAACATTTATTTGTTGCCTATTTGTTGGTTGCTTTTTATCACTTTTTTCCTTCTGTTCGATGTCGTTAAAAATCCTCCATGAGTCGATCGCAGGAATCCTTGATAATTGGTGAATAATCGAAAAATAAATAAAATAGTGTTAGAAACACATCCAATTAATGTCACCAATCGTGAGAAAATTTAATGTTTTACCAATATTTTGCTTAATTTTCGTTTTTTGAGCGATTATCGAAACTGTAATTTTAGCATTTTTTCCCGTTTTAACTGACCATGTGGACACCAGTTTTGTTTTGAACAAAAAACTCTTTAATATAAGTTAAAACACAAATAAACTCTTCCAAGTTAGTAGAAGAGTAATTTATCTTGCCTTGTATAACATTTATTTGTTGCCTATTTGTTGGTTGCTTTTTATCACTTTTTTCCTTCTGTTCGCTGTCGTTAAAAATCCCCTAGGAGTCGATCGCAGGAATCCTTGATAATTGGTGAATAATCGAAAAATAAATAAAATAGTGTTAGAAACACATCCAATTAATGTCACCAATCGTGAGAAAATTTAATGTTTTACCAATATTTTGCTTAATTTTCGTTTTTTGAGCGATTATCGAAACTGTAATTTTAGCATTTTTTCCCGTTTTAACTGACCATGTGGACACCAGTTTTGTTTTGAACAAAAAACTCTTTAATATAAGTTAAAACACAAATAAACTTTTCCAAGTTAGTAGAAGAGTAATTTATCTTGCCTTGTATAACATTTATTTGTTGCCTATTTGTTGGTTGCTTTTTATCACTTTTTTCCTTCTGTTCGATGTCGTTAAAAATCCCCCATGAGTCGATCGCAGGAATCCTTGATAATTGGTGAATAATCGAAAAATAAATAAAATAGTGTTAGAAACACATCCAATTAATGTCACCAATCGTGAGAAAATTTAATGTTTTACCAATATTTTGCTTAATTTTCGTTTTTTGAGCGATTATCGAAACTGTAATTTTAGCATTTTTTCCCGTTTTAACTGACCATGTGGACACCAGTTTTGTTTTGAACAAAAAACTCTTTAATATAAGTTAAAACACAAATAAACTTTTCCAAGTTAGTAGAAGAGTAATTTATCTTGCCTTGTATAACATTTATTTGTTGCCTATTTGTTGGCTGCTTTTTATCACTTTTTTCCTTCTGTTCGATGTCGTTAAAAATCCCCCATGAGTCGATCGCAGGAATCCTTGATAATTGGTGAAAAATCGAAAAATAAATAAAATAGTGTTAGAAACACATCCAATTAATGTCACCAATCGTGAGAAAATTTAATGTTTTACCAATATTTTGCTTAATTTTCGTTTTTTGAGCGATTATCGAAACTGTAATTTTAGCATTTTTTCCCGTTTTAACTGACCATGTGGACACCAGTTTTGTTTTGAACAAAAAACTCTTTAATATAAGTTAAAACACAAATAAACTTTTCCAAGTTAGTAGAAGAGTAATTTATCTTGCCTTGTATAACATTTATTTGTTGCCTATTTGTTGGTTGCTTTTTATCACTTTTTTCCTTCTGTTCGCTGTCGTTAAAAATCCCCTAGGAGTCGATCGCAGGAATCCTTGATAATTGGTGAATAATCGAAAAATAAATAAAATAGTGTTAGAAACACATCCAATTAATGTCACCAATCGTGAGAAAATTTAATGTTTTACCAATATTTTGCTTAATTTTCGTTTTTTGAGCGATTATCGAAACTGTAATTTTAGCATTTTTTCCCGTTTTAACTGACCATGTGGACACCAGTTTTGTTTTGAACAAAAAACTCTTTAATATAAGTTAAAACACAAATAAACTTTTCCAAGTTAGTAGAAGAGTAATTTATCTTGCCTTGTATAACATTTATTTGTTGCCTATTTGTTGGTTGCTTTTTATCACTTTTTTCCTTCTGTTCGATGTCGTTAAAAATCCCCCATGAGTCGATCGCAGGAATCCTTGATAATTGGTGAAAAATCGAAAAATAAATAAAATAGTGTTAGAAACACATCCAATTAATGTCACCAATCGTGAGAAAATTTAATGTTTTACCAATATTTTGCTTAATTTTCGTTTTTTGAGCGATTATCGAAACTGTAATTTTAGCATTTTTTCCCGTTTTAACTGACCATGTGGACACCAGTTTTGTTTTGAACAAAAAACTCTTTAATATAAGTTAAAACACAAATAAACTCTGCCAAGTTAGTAGAAGAGTAATTTATCTTGCCTTGTATAACATTTATTTGTTGCCTATTTGTTGGTTGCTTTTTATCACTTTTTTCCTTCTGTTCGCTGTCGTTAAAAATCCCCTAGGAGTCGATCGCAGGAATCCTTGATAATTGGTGAATAATCGAAAAATAAATAAAATAGTGTTAGAAACACATCCAATTAATGTCACCAATCGTGAGAAAATTTAATGTTTTACCAATATTTTGCTTAATTTTCGTTTTTTGAGCGATTATCGAAACTGTAATTTTAGCATTTTTTCCCGTTTTAACTGACCATGTGGACACCAGTTTTGTTTTGAACAAAAAACTCTTTAATATAAGTTAAAACACAAATAAACTCTTCCAAGTTAGTAGAAGAGTAATTTATCTTGCCTTGTATAACATTTATTTGTTGCCTATTTGTTGGTTGCTTTTTATCACTTTTTTCCTTCTGTTCGCTGTCGTTAAAAATCCCCTAGGAGTCGATCGCAGGAATCCTTGATAATTGGTGAATAATCGAAAAATAAATAAAATAGTGTTAGAAACACATCCAATTAATGTCACTAATCGTGAGAAAATTTAATGTTTTACCAATATTTTGCTTAATTTTCGTTTTTTGAGCGATTATCGAAACTGTAATTTTAGCATTTTTTCCCGTTTTAACTGACCATGTGGACACCAGTTTTGTTTTGAACAAAAAACTCTTTAATATAAGTTAAAACACAAATAAACTTTTCCAAGTTAGTAGAAGAGTAATTTATCTTGCCTTGTATAACATTTATTTGTTGCCTATTTGTTGGTTGCTTTTTATCACTTTTTTCCTTCTGTTCGATGTCGTTAAAAATCCTCCATGAGTCGATCGCAGGAATCCTTGATAATTGGTGAATAATCGAAAAATAAATAAAATAGTGTTAGAAACACATCCAATTAATGTCACCAATCGTGAGAAAATTTAATGTTTTACCAATATTTTGCTTAATTTTCGTTTTTTGAGCGATTATCGAAACTGTAATTTTAGCATTTTTTCCCGTTTTAACTGACCATGTGGACACCAGTTTTGTTTTGAACAAAAAACTCTTTAATATAAGTTAAAACACAAATAAACTCTTCCAAGTTAGTAGAAGAGTAATTTATCTTGCCTTGTATAACATTTATTTGTTGCCTATTTGTTGGTTGCTTTTTATCACTTTTTTCCTTCTGTTCGCTGTCGTTAAAAATCCCCTAGGAGTCGATCGCAGGAATCCTTGATAATTGGTGAATAATCGAAAAATAAATAAAATAGTGTTAGAAACACATCCAATTAATGTCACCAATCGTGAGAAAATTTAATGTTTTACCAATATTTTGCTTAATTTTCGTTTTTTGAGCGATTATCGAAACTGTAATTTTAGCATTTTTTCCCGTTTTAACTGACCATGTGGACACCAGTTTTGTTTTGAACAAAAAACTCTTTAATATAAGTTAAAACACAAATAAACTTTTCCAAGTTAGTAGAAGAGTAATTTATCTTGCCTTGTATAACATTTATTTGTTGCCTATTTGTTGGTTGCTTTTTATCACTTTTTTCCTTCTGTTCGATGTCGTTAAAAATCCCCCATGAGTCGATCGCAGGAATCCTTGATAATTGGTGAATAATCGAAAAATAAATAAAATAGTGTTAGAAACACATCCAATTAATGTCACCAATCGTGAGAAAATTTAATGTTTTACCAATATTTTGCTTAATTTTCGTTTTTTGAGCGATTATCGAAACTGTAATTTTAGCATTTTTTCCCGTTTTAACTGACCATGTGGACACCAGTTTTGTTTTGAACAAAAAACTCTTTAATATAAGTTAAAACACAAATAAACTTTTCCAAGTTAGTAGAAGAGTAATTTATCTTGCCTTGTATAACATTTATTTGTTGCCTATTTGTTGGTTGGTTGCTTTTTATCACTTTTTTCCTTCTGTTCGATGTCGTTAAAAATCCCCCATGAGTCGATCGCAGGAATCCTTGATAATTGGTGAATAATCGAAAAATAAATAAAATAGTGTTAGAAACACATCCAATTAATGTCACCAATCGTGAGAAAATTTAATGTTTTACCAATATTTTGCTTAATTTTCGTTTTTTGAGCGATTATCGAAACTGTAATTTTAGCATTTTTTCCCGTTTTAACTGACCATGTGGACACCAGTTTTGTTTTGAACAAAAAACTCTTTAATATAAGTTAAAACACAAATAAACTCTTCCAAGTTAGTAGAAGAGTAATTTATCTTGCCTTGTATAACATTTATTTGTTGCCTATTTGTTGGTTGCTTTTTATCACTTTTTTCCTTCTGTTCGCTGTCGTTAAAAATCCCCTAGGAGTCGATCGCAGGAATCCTTGATAATTGGTGAATAATCGAAAAATAAATAAAATAGTGTTAGAAACACATCCAATTAATGTCACCAATCGTGAGAAAATTTAATGTTTTACCAATATTTTGCTTAATTTTCGTTTTTTGAGCGATTATCGAAACTGTAATTTTAGCATTTTTTCCCGTTTTAACTGACCATGTGGACACCAGTTTTGTTTTGAACAAAAAACTCTTTAATATAAGTTAAAACACAAATAAACTCTTCCAAGTTAGTAGAAGAGTAATTTATCTTGCCTTGTATAACATTTATTTGTTGCCTATTTGTTGGCTGCTTTTTATCACTTTTTTCCTTCTGTTCGGTGTCGTTAAAAATCCCCCATGAGTCGATCGCAGGAATCCTTGATAATTGGTGAATAATCGAAAAATAAATAAAATAGTGTTAGAAACACATCCAATTAATGTCACCAATCGTGAGAAAATTTAATGTTTTACCAATATTTTGCTTAATTTTCGTTTTTTGAGCGATTATCGAAACTGTAATTTTAGCATTTTTTCCCGTTTTAACTGACCATGTGGACACCAGTTTTGTTTTGAACAAAAAACTCTTTAATATAAGTTAAAACACAAATAAACTCTTCCAAGTTAGTAGAAGAGTAATTTATCTTGCCTTGTATAACATTTATTTGTTGCCTATTTGTTGGTTGCTTTTTATCACTTTTTTCCTTCTGTTCGCTGTCGTTAAAAATCCCCTAGGAGTCGATCGCAGGAATCCTTGATAATTGGTGAATAATCGAAAAATAAATAAAATAGTGTTAGAAACACATCCAATTAATGTCACCAATCGTGAGAAAATTTAATGTTTTACCAATATTTTGCTTAATTTTCGTTTTTTGAGCGATTATCGAAACTGTAATTTTAGCATTTTTTCCCGTTTTAACTGACCATGTGGACACCAGTTTTGTTTTGAACAAAAAACTCTTTAATATAAGTTAAAACACAAATAAACTTTTCCAAGTTAGTAGAAGAGTAATTTATCTTGCCTTGTATAACATTTATTTGTTGCCTATTTGTTGGTTGGTTGCTTTTTATCACTTTTTTCCTTCTGTTCGCTGTCGTTAAAAATCCCCTAGGAGTCGATCGCAGGAATCCTTGATAATTGGTGAATAATCGAAAAATAAATAAAATAGTGTTAGAAACACATCCAATTAATGTCACCAATCGTGAGAAAATTTAATGTTTTACCAATATTTTGCTTAATTTTCGTTTTTTGAGCGATTATCGAAACTGTAATTTTAGCATTTTTTCCCGTTTTAACTGACCATGTGGACACCAGTTTTGTTTTGAACAAAAAACTCTTTAATATAAGTTAAAACACAAATAAACTCTTCCAAGTTAGTAGAAGAGTAATTTATCTTGCCTTGTATAACATTTATTTGTTGCCTATTTGTTGGTTGCTTTTTATCACTTTTTTCCTTCTGTTCGCTGTCGTTAAAAATCCCCTAGGAGTCGATCGCAGGAATCCTTGATAATTGGTGAATAATCGAAAAATAAATAAAATAGTGTTAGAAACACATCCAATTAATGTCACCAATCGTGAGAAAATTTAATGTTTTACCAATATTTTGCTTAATTTTCGTTTTTTGAGCGATTATCGAAACTGTAATTTTAGCATTTTTTCCCGTTTTAACTGACCATGTGGACACCAGTTTTGTTTTGAACAAAAAACTCTTTAATATAAGTTAAAACACAAATAAACTCTTCCAAGTTAGTAGAAGAGTAATTTATCTTGCCTTGTATAACATTTATTTGTTGCCTATTTGTTGGCTGCTTTTTATCACTTTTTTCCTTCTGTTCGCTGTCGTTAAAAATCCCCTAGGAGTCGATCGCAGGAATCCTTGATAATTGGTGAATAATCGAAAAATAAATAAAATAGTGTTAGAAACACATCCAATTAATGTCACCAATCGTGAGAAAATTTAATGTTTTACCAATATTTTGCTTAATTTTCGTTTTTTGAGCGATTATCGAAACTGTAATTTTAGCATTTTTTCCCGTTTTAACTGACCATGTGGACACCAGTTTTGTTTTGAACAAAAAACTCTTTAATATAAGTTAAAACACAAATAAACTCTTCCAAGTTAGTAGAAGAGTAATTTATCTTGCCTTGTATAACATTTATTTGTTGCCTATTTGTTGGTTGCTTTTTATCACTTTTTTCCTTCTGTTCGGTGTCGTTAAAAATCCCCCATGAGTCGATCGCAGGAATCCTTGATAATTGGTGAAAAATCGAAAAATAAATAAAATAGTGTTAGAAACACATCCAATTAATGTCACCAATCGTGAGAAAATTTAATGTTTTACCAATATTTTGCTTAATTTTCGTTTTTTGAGCGATTATCGAAACTGTAATTTTAGCATTTTTTCCCGTTTTAACTGACCATGTGGACACCAGTTTTGTTTTGAACAAAAAACTCTTTAATATAAGTTAAAACACAAATAAACTCTTCCAAGTTAGTAGAAGAGTAATTTATCTTGCCTTGTATAACATTTATTTGTTGCCTATTTGTTGGTTGCTTTTTATCACTTTTTTCCTTCTGTTCGCTGTCGTTAAAAATCCCCTAGGAGTCGATCGCAGGAATCCTTGATAATTGGTGAATAATCGAAAAATAAATAAAATAGTGTTAGAAACACATCCAATTAATGTCACCAATCGTGAGAAAATTTAATGTTTTACCAATATTTTGCTTAATTTTCGTTTTTTGAGCGATTATCGAAACTGTAATTTTAGCATTTTTTCCCGTTTTAACTGACCATGTGGACACCAGTTTTGTTTTGAACAAAAAACTCTTTAATATAAGTTAAAACACAAATAAACTTTTCCAAGTTAGTAGAAGAGTAATTTATCTTGCCTTGTATAACATTTATTTGTTGCCTATTTGTTGGTTGCTTTTTATCACTTTTTTCCTTCTGTTCGCTGTCGTTAAAAATCCCCTAGGAGTCGATCGCAGGAATCCTTGATAATTGGTGAATAATCGAAAAATAAATAAAATAGTGTTAGAAACACATCCAATTAATGTCACCAATCGTGAGAAAATTTAATGTTTTACCAATATTTTGCTTAATTTTCGTTTTTTGAGCGATTATCGAAACTGTAATTTTAGCATTTTTTCCCGTTTTAACTGACCATGTGGACACCAGTTTTGTTTTGAACAAAAAACTCTTTAATATAAGTTAAAACACAAATAAACTTTTCCAAGTTAGTAGAAGAGTAATTTATCTTGCCTTGTATAACATTTATTTGTTGCCTATTTGTTGGTTGCTTTTTATCACTTTTTTCCTTCTGTTCGATGTCGTTAAAAATCCCCCATGAGTCGATCGCAGGAATCCTTGATAATTGGTGAAAAATCGAAAAATAAATAAAATAGTGTTAGAAACACATCCAATTAATGTCACCAATCGTGAGAAAATTTAATGTTTTACCAATATTTTGCTTAATTTTCGTTTTTTGAGCGATTATCGAAACTGTAATTTTAGCATTTTTTCCCGTTTTAACTGACCATGTGGACACCAGTTTTGTTTTGAACAAAAAACTCTTTAATATAAGTTAAAACACAAATAAACTCTTCCAAGTTAGTAGAAGAGTAATTTATCTTGCCTTGTATAACATTTATTTGTTGCCTATTTGTTGGTTGCTTTTTATCACTTTTTTCCTTCTGTTCGCTGTCGTTAAAAATCCCCTAGGAGTCGATCGCAGGAATCCTTGATAATTGGTGAATAATCGAAAAATAAATAAAATAGTGTTAGAAACACATCCAATTAATGTCACCAATCGTGAGAAAATTTAATGTTTTACCAATATTTTGCTTAATTTTCGTTTTTTGAGCGATTATCGAAACTGTAATTTTAGCATTTTTTCCCGTTTTAACTGACCATGTGGACACCAGTTTTGTTTTGAACAAAAAACTCTTTAATATAAGTTAAAACACAAATAAACTTTTCCAAGTTAGTAGAAGAGTAATTTATCTTGCCTTGTATAACATTTATTTGTTGCCTATTTGTTGGTTGCTTTTTATCACTTTTTTCCTTCTGTTCGCTGTCGTTAAAAATCCCCTAGGAGTCGATCGCAGGAATCCTTGATAATTGGTGAATAATCGAAAAATAAATAAAATAGTGTTAGAAACACATCCAATTAATGTCACCAATCGTGAGAAAATTTAATGTTTTACCAATATTTTGCTTAATTTTCGTTTTTTGAGCGATTATCGAAACTGTAATTTTAGCATTTTTTCCCGTTTTAACTGACCATGTGGACACCAGTTTTGTTTTGAACAAAAAACTCTTTAATATAAGTTAAAACACAAATAAACTTTTCCAAGTTAGTAGAAGAGTAATTTATCTTGCCTTGTATAACATTTATTTGTTGCCTATTTGTTGGTTGCTTTTTATCACTTTTTTCCTTCTGTTCGATGTCGTTAAAAATCCCCCATGAGTCGATCGCAGGAATCCTTGATAATTGGTGAAAAATCGAAAAATAAATAAAATAGTGTTAGAAACACATCCAATTAATGTCACCAATCGTGAGAAAATTTAATGTTTTACCAATATTTTGCTTAATTTTCGTTTTTTGAGCGATTATCGAAACTGTAATTTTAGCATTTTTTCCCGTTTTAACTGACCATGTGGACACCAGTTTTGTTTTGAACAAAAAACTCTTTAATATAAGTTAAAACACAAATAAACTCTGCCAAGTTAGTAGAAGAGTAATTTATCTTGCCTTGTATAACATTTATTTGTTGCCTATTTGTTGGTTGCTTTTTATCACTTTTTTCCTTCTGTTCGCTGTCGTTAAAAATCCCCTAGGAGTCGATCGCAGGAATCCTTGATAATTGGTGAATAATCGAAAAATAAATAAAATAGTGTTAGAAACACATCCAATTAATGTCACCAATCGTGAGAAAATTTAATGTTTTACCAATATTTTGCTTAATTTTCGTTTTTTGAGCGATTATCGAAACTGTAATTTTAGCATTTTTTCCCGTTTTAACTGACCATGTGGACACCAGTTTTGTTTTGAACAAAAAACTCTTTAATATAAGTTAAAACACAAATAAACTCTTCCAAGTTAGTAGAAGAGTAATTTATCTTGCCTTGTATAACATTTATTTGTTGCCTATTTGTTGGTTGCTTTTTATCACTTTTTTCCTTCTGTTCGCTGTCGTTAAAAATCCCCTAGGAGTCGATCGCAGGAATCCTTGATAATTGGTGAATAATCGAAAAATAAATAAAATAGTGTTAGAAACACATCCAATTAATGTCACTAATCGTGAGAAAATTTAATGTTTTACCAATATTTTGCTTAATTTTCGTTTTTTGAGCGATTATCGAAACTGTAATTTTAGCATTTTTTCCCGTTTTAACTGACCATGTGGACACCAGTTTTGTTTTGAACAAAAAACTCTTTAATATAAGTTAAAACACAAATAAACTTTTCCAAGTTAGTAGAAGAGTAATTTATCTTGCCTTGTATAACATTTATTTGTTGCCTATTTGTTGGTTGCTTTTTATCACTTTTTTCCTTCTGTTCGATGTCGTTAAAAATCCTCCATGAGTCGATCGCAGGAATCCTTGATAATTGGTGAATAATCGAAAAATAAATAAAATAGTGTTAGAAACACATCCAATTAATGTCACCAATCGTGAGAAAATTTAATGTTTTACCAATATTTTGCTTAATTTTCGTTTTTTGAGCGATTATCGAAACTGTAATTTTAGCATTTTTTCCCGTTTTAACTGACCATGTGGACACCAGTTTTGTTTTGAACAAAAAACTCTTTAATATAAGTTAAAACACAAATAAACTCTTCCAAGTTAGTAGAAGAGTAATTTATCTTGCCTTGTATAACATTTATTTGTTGCCTATTTGTTGGTTGCTTTTTATCACTTTTTTCCTTCTGTTCGCTGTCGTTAAAAATCCCCTAGGAGTCGATCGCAGGAATCCTTGATAATTGGTGAATAATCGAAAAATAAATAAAATAGTGTTAGAAACACATCCAATTAATGTCACCAATCGTGAGAAAATTTAATGTTTTACCAATATTTTGCTTAATTTTCGTTTTTTGAGCGATTATCGAAACTGTAATTTTAGCATTTTTTCCCGTTTTAACTGACCATGTGGACACCAGTTTTGTTTTGAACAAAAAACTCTTTAATATAAGTTAAAACACAAATAAACTTTTCCAAGTTAGTAGAAGAGTAATTTATCTTGCCTTGTATAACATTTATTTGTTGCCTATTTGTTGGTTGCTTTTTATCACTTTTTTCCTTCTGTTCGATGTCGTTAAAAATCCCCCATGAGTCGATCGCAGGAATCCTTGATAATTGGTGAATAATCGAAAAATAAATAAAATAGTGTTAGAAACACATCCAATTAATGTCACCAATCGTGAGAAAATTTAATGTTTTACCAATATTTTGCTTAATTTTCGTTTTTTGAGCGATTATCGAAACTGTAATTTTAGCATTTTTTCCCGTTTTAACTGACCATGTGGACACCAGTTTTGTTTTGAACAAAAAACTCTTTAATATAAGTTAAAACACAAATAAACTCTTCCAAGTTAGTAGAAGAGTAATTTATCTTGCCTTGTATAACATTTATTTGTTGCCTATTTGTTGGTTGCTTTTTATCACTTTTTTCCTTCTGTTCGCTGTCGTTAAAAATCCCCTAGGAGTCGATCGCAGGAATCCTTGATAATTGGTGAATAATCGAAAAATAAATAAAATAGTGTTAGAAACACATCCAATTAATGTCACCAATCGTGAGAAAATTTAATGTTTTACCAATATTTTGCTTAATTTTCGTTTTTTGAGCGATTATCGAAACTGTAATTTTAGCATTTTTTCCCGTTTTAACTGACCATGTGGACACCAGTTTTGTTTTGAACAAAAAACTCTTTAATATAAGTTAAAACACAAATAAACTTTTCCAAGTTAGTAGAAGAGTAATTTATCTTGCCTTGTATAACA
Organism: Sepiola atlantica; assembly: GCA_963556195.1. Taxonomy (NCBI): domain Eukaryota; kingdom Metazoa; phylum Mollusca; class Cephalopoda; order Sepiida; family Sepiolidae; genus Sepiola; species Sepiola atlantica. Next base: position 15,972,892 of record OY744539.1, read on the forward strand.
TTTATTTGTTGCCTATTTGTTGGTTGGTTGCTTTTTATCACTTTTTTCCTTCTGTTCGATGTCGTTAAAAATCCCCCATGAGTCGATCGCAGGAATCCTTGATAATTGGTGAATAATCGAAAAATAAATAAAATAGTGTTAGAAACACATCCAATTAATGTCACCAATCGTGAGAAAATTTAATGTTTTACCAATATTTTGCTTAATTTTCGTTTTTTGAGCGATTATCGAAACTGTAATTTTAGCATTTTTTCCCGTTTTAACTGACCATGTGGACACCAGTTTTGTTTTGAACAAAAAACTCTTTAATATAAGTTAAAACACAAATAAACTCTTCCAAGTTAGTAGAAGAGTAATTTATCTTGCCTTGTATAACATTTATTTGTTGCCTATTTGTTGGTTGCTTTTTATCACTTTTTTCCTTCTGTTCGCTGTCGTTAAAAATCCCCTAGGAGTCGATCGCAGGAATCCTTGATAATTGGTGAATAATCGAAAAATAAATAAAATAGTGTTAGAAACACATCCAATTAATGTCACCAATCGTGAGAAAATTTAATGTTTTACCAATATTTTGCTTAATTTTCGTTTTTTGAGCGATTATCGAAACTGTAATTTTAGCATTTTTTCCCGTTTTAACTGACCATGTGGACACCAGTTTTGTTTTGAACAAAAAACTCTTTAATATAAGTTAAAACACAAATAAACTTTTCCAAGTTAGTAGAAGAGTAATTTATCTTGCCTTGTATAACATTTATTTGTTGCCTATTTGTTGGCTGCTTTTTATCACTTTTTTCCTTCTGTTCGGTGTCGTTAAAAATCCCCCATGAGTCGATCGCAGGAATCCTTGATAATTGGTGAAAAATCGAAAAATAAATAAAATAGTGTTAGAAACACATCCAATTAATGTCACCAATCGTGAGAAAATTTAATGTTTTACCAATATTTTGCTTAATTTTCGTTTTTTGAGCGATTATCGAAACTGTAATTTTAGCATTTTTTCCCGTTTTAACTGACCATGTGGACACCAGTTTTGTTTTGAACAAAAAACTCTTTAATATAAGTTAAAACACAAATAAACTCTTCCAAGTTAGTAGAAGAGTAATTTATCTTGCCTTGTATAACATTTATTTGTTGCCTATTTGTTGGTTGCTTTTTATCACTTTTTTCCTTCTGTTCGCTGTCGTTAAAAATCCCCTAGGAGTCGATCGCAGGAATCCTTGATAATTGGTGAATAATCGAAAAATAAATAAAATAGTGTTAGAAACACATCCAATTAATGTCACCAATCGTGAGAAAATTTAATGTTTTACCAATATTTTGCTTAATTTTCGTTTTCTGAGCGATTATCGAAACTGTAATTTTAGCATTTTTTCCCGTTTTAACTGACCATGTGGACACCAGTTTTGTTTTGAACAAAAAACTCTTTAATATAAGTTAAAACACAAATAAACTTTTCCAAGTTAGTAGAAGAGTAATTTATCTTGCCTTGTATAACATTTATTTGTTGCCTATTTGTTGGTTGCTTTTTATCACTTTTTTCCTTCTGTTCGCTGTCGTTAAAAATCCCCTAGGAGTCGATCGCAGGAATCCTTGATAATTGGTGAATAATCGAAAAATAAATAAAATAGTGTTAGAAACACATCCAATTAATGTCACCAATCGTGAGAAAATTTAATGTTTTACCAATATTTTGCTTAATTTTCGTTTTTTGAGCGATTATCGAAACTGTAATTTTAGCATTTTTTCCCGTTTTAACTGACCATGTGGACACCAGTTTTGTTTTGAACAAAAAACTCTTTAATATAAGTTAAAACACAAATAAACTTTTCCAAGTTAGTAGAAGAGTAATTTATCTTGCCTTGTATAAATTTATTTGTTGCCTATTTGTTGGTTGCTTTTTATCACTTTTTTCCTTCTGTTCGATGTCGTTAAAAATCCCCCATGAGTCGATCGCAGGAATCCTTGATAATTGGTGAAAAATCGAAAAATAAATAAAATAGTGTTAGAAACACATCCAATTAATGTCACCAATCGTGAGAAAATTTAATGTTTTACCAATATTTTGCTTAATTTTCGTTTTTTGAGCGATTATCGAAACTGTAATTTTAGCATTTTTTCCCGTTTTAACTGACCATGTGGACACCAGTTTTGTTTTGAACAAAAAACTCTTTAATATAAGTTAAAACACAAATAAACTCTGCCAAGTTAGTAGAAGAGTAATTTATCTTGCCTTGTATAACATTTATTTGTTGCCTATTTGTTGGTTGCTTTTTATCACTTTTTTCCTTCTGTTCGCTGTCGTTAAAAATCCCCTAGGAGTCGATCGCAGGAATCCTTGATAATTGGTGAATAATCGAAAAATAAATAAAATAGTGTTAGAAACACATCCAATTAATGTCACCAATCGTGAGAAAATTTAATGTTTTACCAATATTTTGCTTAATTTTCGTTTTTTGAGCGATTATCGAAACTGTAATTTTAGCATTTTTTCCCGTTTTAACTGACCATGTGGACACCAGTTTTGTTTTGAACAAAAAACTCTTTAATATAAGTTAAAACACAAATAAACTTTTCCAAGTTAGTAGAAGAGTAATTTATCTTGCCTTGTATAACATTTATTTGTTGCCTATTTGTTGGCTGCTTTTTATCACTTTTTTCCTTCTGTTCGATGTCGTTAAAAATCCCCCATGAGTCGATCGCAGGAATCCTTGATAATTGGTGAAAAATCGAAAAATAAATAAAATAGTGTTAGAAACACATCCAATTAATGTCACCAATCGTGAGAAAATTTAATGTTTTACCAATATTTTGCTTAATTTTCGTTTTTTGAGCGATTATCGAAACTGTAATTTTAGCATTTTTTCCCGTTTTAACTGACCATGTGGACACCAGTTTTGTTTTGAACAAAAAACTCTTTAATATAAGTTAAAACACAAATAAACTCTTCCAAGTTAGTAGAAGAGTAATTTATCTTGCCTTGTATAACATTTATTTGTTGCCTATTTGTTGGTTGCTTTTTATCACTTTTTTCCTTCTGTTCGCTGTCGTTAAAAATCCCCTAGGAGTCGATCGCAGGAATCCTTGATAATTGGTGAATAATCGAAAAATAAATAAAATAGTGTTAGAAACACATCCAATTAATGTCACCAATCGTGAGAAAATTTAATGTTTTACCAATATTTTGCTTAATTTTCGTTTTTTGAGCGATTATCGAAACTAATTTTAGCATTTTTTCCCGTTTTAACTGACCATGTGGACACCAGTTTTGTTTTGAACAAAAAACTCTTTAATATAAGTTAAAACACAAATAAACTTTTCCAAGTTAGTAGAAGAGTAATTTATCTTGCCTTGTATAACATTTATTTGTTGCCTATTTGTTGGCTGCTTTTTATCACTTTTTTCCTTCTGTTCGGTGTCGTTAAAAATCCCCCATGAGTCGATCGCAGGAATCCTTGATAATTGGTTAAAAATCGAAAAATAAATAAAATAGTGTTAGAAACACATCCAATTAATGTCACCAATCGTGAGAAAATTTAATGTTTTACCAATATTTTGCTTAATTTTCGTTTTTTGAGCGATTATCGAAACTGTAATTTTAGCATTTTTTCCCGTTTTAACTGACCATGTGGACACCAGTTTTGTTTTGAACAAAAAACTCTTTAATATAAGTTAAAACACAAATAAACTCTTCCAAGTTAGTAGAAGAGTAATTTATCTTGCCTTGTATAACATTTATTTGTTGCCTATTTGTTGGTTGCTTTTTATCACTTTTTTCCTTCTGTTCGCTGTCGTTAAAAATCCCCTAGGAGTCGATCGCAGGAATCCTTGATAATTGGTGAATAATCGAAAAATAAATAAAATAGTGTTAGAAACACATCCAATTAATGTCACCAATCGTGAGAAAATTTAATGTTTTACCAATATTTTGCTTAATTTTCGTTTTTTGAGCGATTATCGAAACTGTAATTTTAGCATTTTTTCCCGTTTTAACTGACCATGTGGACACCAGTTTTGTTTTGAACAAAAAACTCTTTAATATAAGTTAAAACACAAATAAACTTTTCCAAGTTAGTAGAAGAGTAATTTATCTTGCCTTGTATAACATTTATTTGTTGCCTATTTGTTGGTTGCTTTTTATCACTTTTTTCCTTCTGTTCGCTGTCGTGAAAAATCCCCCATGAGTCGATCGCAGGAATCCTTGATAATTGGTGAATAATCGAAAAATAAATAAAATAGTGTTAGAAACACATCCAATTAATGTCACCAATCGTGAGAAAATTTAATGTTTTACCAGTATTTTGCTTAATTTTCGTTTTTTGAGCGATTATCGAAACTGTAATTTTAGCATTTTCTCCCGTTTTAACTGACCATGTGGACACCAGTTTTGTTTTGAACAAAAAAACTCTTTAATATAAGTTAAAACACAAATAAACTTTTCCAAGTAAGTAGAAGAGTAATTTATCTTGCCTTGTATAACATTTATTAGTTGCCTATTTGTTGGTTGCTTTTTATCACTTTTTTCCTTCTGTTCGGTGTCGTTAAAAATCCCCCATGAGTCGATCGCAGGAATCCTTGATAATTGGTGAATAATCGAAAAATAAATAAAATAGTGTTAGAAACACATCCAATTAATGTCACCAATCGTGAGAAAATTTAATGTTTTACCAATATTTTGCTTAATTTTCGTTTTTTGAGCGATTATCGAAACTGTAATTTTAACATTTTCTCCCGTTTTAACTGACCATGTGGACACCAGTTTTGTTTTGAACAAAAAAACTCTTTAATATAAGTTAAAACACAAATAAACTTTTCCAAGTTAGTAGAAGAGTAATTTATCTTGCCTTGTATAACATTTATTTGTTGCCTATTTGTTGGGGAACAAAAAAGTATTATTTACCATTTTTGGTCCAGAGGTACTTCATAGTGTCTAAATGAATGTCCAAAAGAAAAAAACCCGTTACCATATCAGCTACATCATTTTTTTTGCCTCATTTTGGTGCACATGTAAAAAATTTCAAAATTTGATAAAATCTCATAGAAGGCTTCATTTCTGAGCAAAGCTGATGCCATTTTTGGATTCCTCAGCTTCATGAACATACCTGTGTGAATTTTCAGCATCACACAGTGTTCCAAACTGAAAATATTCAAGAAAATGTAATTATTAAAATCTCGCTTGGTTGACATTTTGCGCGATTTACGCGACACGGAAACTGCTCTAAATCAGAAACAGCTTGAAGTTGCATCCTCAAATTTTCAGGATTTCTTAGTTTTTATGATGTCCATCTGTGGTTCAAGTTACAACAAAATCTGAGGATATGGGTTTCAAGCCCTGGATGATGTGACATGAAATAACTCAGTATGGAGACCATTAGATTGGAGGTATAGGGCACTTGACCAGTCACGTCGGAAGTCTCAGTCTTGGGCGAATCTTTTGAAATCGTCAGATTTGAATTCAATACCACCGTTGGTGGTTTAGTCGACGACAATTACGTAAGACTTACGATGCAAGTCATATATGTCTGTCCCGCTTTTTGTCCATGGAGTTTCAGGGATGTCATATGGTATGATGGATTCTGGGGATTGCCTGTTGCGTTCATCCAGGCATGTGCTGCAGTTGGTGATCATGTCTTTGATTTCTGCTGTGACACCAGGCCAGTAAATGTGTTGTTTGACTTGGGCTAGACATTTGTCTATCCCCTGATGTCCAGAGTGGATGAGATTCCTGACCTCTCTGCATAGTTCATTGGGAACGATGATGCGTTTTCCTTTTCATAGCAATCCTTTTAACAGTGTTATGTCTTCTCTGGCATTATAGTATGGTGTTAGGGAAAGTTCAACTTTGTTCTTTTTACGCCAGCCATTTAGAGTATATTTTTTACAAGTTGCAGTGTTTTATCAGTAGATGTGGCTTGGCGGTATCGGGCGAGCTTCTTATCGCTCATAGGCATTTCTGCTTCGATTAAGTGTACATGGGCTTCCATGTCTTCGATGGAAATCTCAGGCTCACATTCATTGAGAAAGGCTCTTGACAGTGTATCGGGAATCACCACCTCTTTACCAGGGATGTATTGAAGTTCGAAGTCGTAGCGCTGCAGTGCTAGCATGAAACGTTGTACCCGTGTTGGTGCGTTTGCAATTTGTCTCTGGAAGATCGATGGTAGAGGTTTGTGGGTAGGAACTTGCAGAGGAAACACTGCAAGTCCTCCTTATTCTTGGGATGAGGCATGTTTGCGATAGCTTTCATCTTGGAGGGATCTGGCTGGAGTCCATTTGGGGTGATTTTGCGCCCCAAGTAGATGAGCTCCTTGGCAAGGAAAACACATTTGCTTTTATACAGTTTTAGACCGTGCTGTTGTATGCGATCGAGAACAAAACTTAGTCGCTTATGGTGCTCTTCCAGTGTCGGTGCTCACACTATTATCTCATCCTGCATGTTTCTGGCTCCTTCGATGCCTTCTATGATGCGGTAAACTTGTACTTGGAATATTTCACTGGCATTGTGTATGCCATATGGGAGGCGAGTAAATTTGTAGCGTCCGAAGGAAGTGCTCAGTGTCAGTAGTTTTGAGCTGTCCTCATCGACGGGGATCCGCCAGAATCCATTGCGCTGGCATCAATTTTAGAGAAAAACTTTGCAGTGGGGATTTGGAAATGCTCTCTGTATAGACTTGTTGAGGTTGCGTGGATCAAGACGGATGCACAGGGATCCGTTGGGTTTCTCCACGATCACAAGTGAGTTTACCCATTCTGTAGGTTAGCTGACCGACTTGATTATTCTCATTTTTGTCATTCTGTCGAGTTCCACTTTTAGTTTGTCTCGCAGTGCAAAGGGAATTTTTCTTATGTGGTGAGTTTTTTGGAAAGTCCTGAGTGCACAAAAGTAGTCTTGATATTTTTTTTAGAAGAGCTGGAAGATTTATATCAATCTGAAAATATGCTTGATCAAATTGAGTTTCTCGCGGGTGGTGGCACCTAGAACTGGTTGTGAAATGGTATCAGCAACAATGAACTTTTTTGTACTTTATGAAGGCTGTGCATTTACCCAGAACAGAAATGTTTGTGCCATTGTAGGCAGTGAGGCTAATAGAGGTTGGACTGAGTTTTGGTCGCTGGTAGAGCCTGTTGTATGTTGCTTTGGGCAGTACATCGATTTTGGCTCCAGTATCAAATTTTAAATTAACGCTGTTGCCGTTGACGTTCAGGTTCACTGTCCATGGATTGACTTGTCCGTCATGGTTGAGAGTGTTGATGGAGAGTGCGGTTGCTGCCTAGTTGTAGAATGGTTGTACCTCGTGCTCAGGGTCCTTAGTGGTGATCATGCCTAGGAAGATGTAAGATGGGTCCGAGATTGAATCGGAGTCTGCCTCTACTTGGCGGACTGTCCTTCGAGCATAGCAGCAGCTGGAAAAATGTCCTTTGCGATTGCAGTTTGTGCATCGCTTGTGATATGCTGGGCACTGGCCACGTTGGTGTGAACAAGTGCAGAATTTGCAGGAGTTGATCTGACGTTGCCTGACACGTGCTGGGTCCCATTTAGGTGAGTTGTGGTCAGGGGAAATTTCTCTCCTTTTGCATCTGTGTATGATAGCTGCCATGTGTGCATCATGTCCTTCTGTACTTGCTAGTTCCTTGGTCTGGCTTCTTGTTTCTTCTGCCGCTTGACCAGCCTGGATTGCTTGGTCCAGCGTAATGTCATGCTCTCTCAACAGGTATTCTCTGAGACTGAGAACGTTTTTAATTAAGGAGTCCGTCAGGTCCACCAATTCAGTCTGTGGCACGTTGATGAACTGCTGTGACAAAGTCATTGAACTTTTGTCCATTCACTTGCTTGCTGGTTAGAAATTTATGTCTTAGGATCGTCAGATTTTTTCGAGGCTGGCAATATGCATCAAACTGCTGTATGTCAATGTCAAGCTTATCTTCCACTGAGGTGAACTGGAAAGTGGAGTAGATATCACAGTGTTTCGGCTCTATGCATGCCAGCAAAACTGAGGTCTGGACCTTTCCTGGCTTCGTGTAATATTCGGTGACCATCAGATAGAGATTCAGTTCCTTCTTCAAACGCTTCCAGGCCTCAACTAGGTTTTCTTGACTGAAATCGAGATGTTTGGGAACCGGGAGAGTATCCATGATGCTTATGGACAGGTGCAGATCTGACAAAGTTTTAATCACAAAATGCTTTTAGTAGCAATACACCTCTACCAGAAAACGGTTTGGATAATCACAGATTTCAGGGTAGTTCTATTAAAATAGTCATATCTTAAAAACTAAAGCACTTTAAATACCATCATTTTGTTAGGAAATGAATATACTTTCACGTGCATTCATCAATAATAATATACATGATATATTTTTAAGAGTTTTGAGCAAATAAAGGCAAAAAAATGTTAACGCTATTTTCAGCAATTTACGTCACTTTTTTTTTAACCCCTGCCCATCGTTTAAAACTCTGGTACCATCCCTCTGTGCGGAATTTCGTCCTGAAATTTTGAAACCAATCAGGAGAAACATCACTTTTAATGTTTGTTCGTGTACAAAGTAAATCGGCTCATTCATTTTTTTGAAATTTTAAAAATAATCCTTCAATACGACGTGGGTTGAACATTTTGGAAAAATACATTTTCGTCGCGCAATTAGTAAGTAAATCAATCTTTTTACTTTTTTATGCATGAAAATTATAATTGTATATATGTGTTCTCTTTTGGTAGTAATAATATTTCATTACCTTATCCGAAAAAAAAAAGAAAAGTTTTCTATTTATAGTTTGAAAAACTGACTGTAGTAGTAGTAATAGTCAGCAGCTATAAACACAGGCGAATTTTGTTTATTTTCATTCTAGAACGAATTTAAAAAATTTGAAAATATGAATATAGAAAATGTTGTTACATTTTTCGTACCCAACTAGTAAATAAATTAATCTTTTATCTTTTTTTATGCATTAAAATTATAATTGTATGTTGTTTTGTCTTTCGGTAGTAGTAATATTAAATTACCTTATTCGAAAAAAATATTGTCCTGTTTTTGAGCGAAAGTCAACAATGGCTGCTAGTATTGCTGATATAACAATCAATCAACAGCAGCTAACTATAACCTAGTCTTGTAAAGCTTTGTAAAAATAAAACAAAAATACTTTTTGTGCTTATAAAAGTTAATCCTATTTTGTTCTCTTATAAAAAATACTTCAAGAAATACTGGTTTTTCACTCAACTTTCGAACTTCTAGTAGTAATGACTAAAGAAAAAAATTAAGATTCTATTTTCTTATGCGATTACGTGTGAACACCCTTAAAGTTTTGTCGAAAAAAAAAATGAAAAAATAATTTAGAATTTAGAGTGGGGGATCAGTTTCGCATATAAATTTAATGTAAAATGATCTCTGATTTCCCGGCTATTCTTGCCTTTTAGTGAAATTTATAAAATAAATAATTACTCTACCACTAACTCTAGGTACGACTAACAAGCCCACCTCCTAATAATGCCTTCTTGAACATATCGTACCATTAACCTTAAATATGAGTGGCAAGCCACTCCAAAAAACTCCCTTAACCCTAACACTAAGTCCGAATGGCAACCTCCATCCAAAACAAAACCCCTTCCTTAACCCTATCACTAACCCTAAGTCCGAGTGGCAAGCCTTAATCCTACAAAAAGCTCATTAAAACCACACATAATCATCTAAAAAAAAAAAAAGAAAAGCTGATTCCCATTAGAAAAAACACACAGGATTTATTTCCCATAGAAAAAAATTGATCAATGCCCTAAAACGCTAGAATGGCCCGGAAATTGTGAATTATTCTACATTAAATATATGTGAAACTAATCCCCTGCTCTAAATTCTAAATTAATTTTTTTTTTCTTTCTGCTAAGTTTTCAGGGTGTTCACACTTAATTGCCCCTAGCCCTACCACTAATCTGAAGTTCAAGTGGTAAGCCATGGCCACCGAGAGTTTAACAAGGCCAAGCAACTAACTTCTTGCCCCCCCCCCCCCTCTGACGTCATCGCGTTTGGTTAACTTAATTTCGCGCCTTTTTAACTTTAATTTCATAATTCACAAAGTTAAAATGCTTACTGCATGTGTTTGGATTTCCAAAAGAAGAATTACGGCAAATATGGATACACGCAATAAAGCGAGATATGTTTACACCAACTAAATATAGTGTAGTAAGTTTGAATTTTTTTTTAAATTATATAAAAAAATCAAAAGTCTAAATTACTTATTCATTATTTGATAAAAAAGTAGTGTATAGCCAATAATTATTGTTTTCATTTTTTTTTCGATGCCTTATTAAGTGTAGTATATTTTATTTTTTCTCTGTACTTTTGTAGATTAAATAAATGAAATAATAACGGCATATTTAATCAATATTTTCACAAAAAATATTGATTAAACAATGCTTTATTCAATGATAATATCGTTAATTCTTCGCGTTATGATTTTATTAAGAGTGTAGGGACATTTTTCGTAATATATACGAAATAGTTAAAAAAAAATAATTTTAAACATGTACAGATCTATTTTCATTTTAAAAAATCATGGATTTTTTTATATATAAAAAATAAAAATATACGTTTAGTAAAGGTGTATTTTGTTTAAAAAAAAAAATACATTTTCACTAAGATTTAAAAAAAAGTTTCATTTACGGCATTTGGAACAATGTTATTTAAATAAATAGTAAATCACATGAAATATATTATGAAATTATATTTTTTTGTGTGTGAAAAAAATATTGATTAAACAATGCTTTATTCAAAGATAATATCGTTAATTAACAAAATTCATTTTTCTTCAAGTTATAATTTTTTTAACAGAGTGTAGGGGCATTTTTCGTAATATATACAAAATAGTTAAAAAATAAAATTATTTTAAACATATACTTTATTTTCATTAAAAAAAATCATGGATTTTTTATATATATATATATATATATATATATATATATATATATATATATATAAAAATATACGTTTAGTAAAGGTGTATTTTGTTTTAAAAAAATAATACATTTTCACTAAGATTTAAAAACAAATGGTTTCATTATATCTCATGTGCTTGTTAATAAATATTGAAAATTTCATTAAAATTGGTTGATTTCCTGAATTTTTAAAAGTGAAGGGAGGGTCAAAATGTTTTTACTTTTTGGGATCGGCCTTTGATTTTGCACGTACCTATCTTTTAATAGCAAGATAGGAGTTGGTGATTCCATTATCAAATTAACAGTTAACATTGAACTTTTTTTTGTATAATTTTTAAACAAATTTCAAAGTCTGAATTACTTACAGTTGATTGGGTTAGAAGTTTAAATAATGGTAATTCATAATTCAGTTTTTTGCAGTATTTGATCGTGAATTATTTTCTTTGAATTTATGGTGAATAAAGATCAGTTTCAGGATAAATCGAATCGTGTTCTTTGCTTTTCTTTTTTACATGCAATTTTTAAAGTTTTCTAATACTTTGTTTTAAATATTTACAATATCGTATGGTCAACATGTTTTGATATTTTGGATAACTTTAGTAAAGGTGTTTTTTGTTTACAGGAAATAATACATTTGCACCAAGCTTTATAATAAAGTAATGGATTTATTATATTCCGTAGTCATTAATTAATAAATATTGAAAATTACATTAAAATTGGTTGATTTGCTGAATTTTGATGGATTATTGAATGGAAAAGTCGAAATCCCTTCTTATTGTTATTACGACGGCCATTGTTTTGACACGCAATGCAGTGACGTCATTTTCTAGCAAACAGGTCTGTAGTAACTCTCGGTGGCCATGGGTAAGCCCCCCTCCTCCCACAAAGACCCTCATAATCGTCTAAAAAAACCAAAGAACAAAACAAGAAAAACGCACAGGATTTATCTCCCATAGAAAAAATAATTAACTGTCCTAAAACGCTAGAATGGCCATGAAATGGGGGATTCTTTTATATTTAATTTATGTGAAACTGATCCCCACTCTAAATTCTAAAATAATTGTTTTTGTTTCTTTCTTTCTGCCAAGTTTTTCAGGGTGTTAACATGTAATTGCCTAAATAGAAAAAGTAGAATCTCATATTTTGGGGAGGCAAGGGGGTGAATTAGCGGAAGGTGTTAATCTACAATAATGCCAAAGAAATCTTGCAATATATTCATTTTTAAACAGTCCTAATATTAGATTTGTGTTTCTTGTAAATAAAATGTATTAAAATTCAACTTTGAGTTTTCTAACTTCTTTCTTTTAATGGATACATGGTATTTTTAAGGTATTGCAGCATATTTATGTGCACTTAGTGCAGATTACTTGGAAACCATTAATTTCTGGAGATTTTCAGTGGCATATTCTGATTCCTTGTACAAAAATACATTTATATGCTAAATTTTATTGCTTAATCTTGTGTTTTAACAAAGATATAACATTTTTACTGAAAAACTAGTGTAAAAAATGTGACGAAACCCATATGGTCTTAAAGAGGGAAAAATATCCAATTGTGCGAGGCACAAAAATAGTCATAACTTCCTTATTTTTAGTCAGATTTAAAATTTTTTAAAAGATTCTTACTTAGATCATCAAGCTCTTTCTATATATGCCATTATTGAGATATTTTAAGCAATTAAAATTTTTTCATGTGTATTGCTACTTTTAGGATCCGCACCGGAGCAATTCAAACCAATACAAACAAATTCAAGAAAAAGAAATCGTAACAAAACAGAACGAATTCAAGAAAGGAGATTTTGTTAGCTTGGAAAAAATTAACGTTGATGACGGTGATGCATCTATGATCCCACTTCTGACACCATGTTGTTTTCTGGTGCGAACGCACGTAGGGATTTCTTTCTAATATTCTGTAAACGAAATAAAGGAGACATTGATATAATTTATTGTTTACCGGATCCTAGGTAAAGGCCTTAATTCGATATTAGTCGTATCAAGAGATATACAATGAAAAGGAGACAAGGTACATGTCGATTGGCAGAACACAAATATGTGTTTGCTGTATTTGTTTATCTTTCATTTCTTACCCCTCCTTAGCACCGGTTTCGAAGATACCCTGTGTAAGGCTGTCAGTTTCCGTATTAATATTATAACACTAGGTTTGGGGACATTTGTTTCGACTGTATCCCTTTCATTGTGCAAAAAAATCAGATTTCCTGAATGAATAACATTTAGGTTTTAGCCTTCATCGCAAAAAAGAAAATTTATTTCAGCTTTCTTACACTTCAAAATTTTTTTTTTTTGTAATATTAAAAAAAAAAAATCATACACCAGGCGTAGATGGACACGAATCGGCTATTCCTTGAGTTAAGTTCGTGTTCATAAAATAGGTTACACCAGTTTTAGGTTGGTAGAAAAAATACAGGTTGGGAAAGGATTATCATAGTACCCCCCCCCCCCCCCCCCCCCCCATAATTTGCCATTTTATTTTGTCTCTGACAATTTAAATATTCAAATTCTTAGTTTATTTTATTGTATATTTCAGGGCTGTGAGATCTGCTTTTTTTTGTATAAAAAAAAAATGGAATTCCGCCTTCTCTTTAAATTGAGGAAACGCGAATCGCTGACCGGTCAGTCACCATATTTAAGAATAATAAATGTTGAAACCTTTCGAGATGGACAGACAACAGGTAGACATATAGAGCGATAGAATGGACCCCAAGCGAGGGGATCCATAATAATAATGATATTATGGATCACCTTGACCCCAAGGTAATGGAAAAGACCCCGTGGAAAGACGACCTCGATAGTCAACTAGGTCCTACTTGGTCACGCCTAGTCAGGGATAAAACAAGGTGGAAAGAAACCAGGAAGGGGTGGGTTCCTCCACCAGAGTGAAATTAATAATAAAAAAAGACCCTGATGCTAATGAAACGTTGAAAAACCTAAATAGAATGAAGTCGTTTTTAGTGGTCTAAGGGGAACAACTCTTCATGACAAATTTGCACAAAACAATAATAAAAATTTGGCCGATTTATTTGATTTAATAATGATATAAAAATGTTATAAATTAGTTTATTAACAAACGAAACCAAGCAAATATTTAATATTATTAAAGAGTTTTTTTTCAAAACCTTAGACAACTTAACAAAACCGACAGCGATCGGTTTCATTATCTCATCCAGGGTGAGAAGACAAAAGCTTTCACCGTCGTTGCTTTGTCTTTTCAATTTGCATTTTTTTTTCGTCTATTATGTCTATTCATTTTCATTTTCATTTTTTAATTGTTTGTAAAAGAAAATCTAGATCGTTCAGATTTTGATATTGATCTTTTGGGGTGACACCGGATTTTCGCCAGGCAAAATACGGATGGGTAAAGAACATGGAGGGGCATCAAAATCACGCCGGAGTATATGCAAATGAGGAGGACAACCGTGACGATTCTCGAAGTCCCATGCTGCGTCTCGTCTGACCACTCGGGGGCTGTGATGTTACAGTATGGCGACGTCGAGGCGGTTGTTCCAGTTAAGGGTGCCAGGAACATCCAAACGGGCGACTACACAATAAAGATGCAGCTAAAGCGAGAAGGGTTCTTGAACATCCCGGCTCAGCTCCACTGCAAACAATGGGCCATGTCCATAATAGTTGAGGGGGAGAAGGCCGGTTTGTTGCCATTGCAAAAAATCGGGACACATGGCAAAGGTGTGCCCCATAAGAATCCCGATGAAGACCCCTGTGACAGTACAAACAGCCCCAAAGGCAACAACAACAGTGCCCGTGGTACAGAAAGAAGCAGCTCCAACAGAAAGGGATGGAATACTGTGGTGGCCAGAAGGGGAAAGAAACCAGGCCCTAGCCCCATTTCGAAACCGGCTTTAGCAAGTGAGGAGGGGAAACAGCCAACAGCAGCTTTGAAAAGGAAATTCGCTGTCCCCTCTTCAGAGTCGGAAGTAGAGGAGGAGAAGGAAGAAGAGATAGTCGTGGAAAGAGAAGCCCTAAAGACCCCAAAGGACCCTAGGCCAAAGAAAAGCAGGGAGGCTAAGGAAAGCCAAAAGCCAGCAAAAGTCCCTGAAATTGGCACTACATTTGCCCCCACTTCAAAACCCAAATCTCCAGCCCCAGCAGATTTGGATGCAGAAGAGCAAAATACCCCTCCCCCATTTAATACTGCCGTGGAGACTCCAAACACAAAAACACCTGAAGAGAGCATAGAGGAGACCAAGAAAGCCAGGGCAAAAAACCCGGAGAAAGCTGTTGAGGAGGAGATGAGTATAGAGAAGCCAGAGAAAGTCCTTCCAAAAACATCACCTCCCCCTCCACCGATCAGAAGGGATCGATCGAAGAAGTTCCCGTTTTTACCAGGGGAAAGGATCTGTGAGGCAGATGCCTCACTGGTCCAGTCAGATCTGAATAGACGCCAGGGGCAGCACCTCAAACAGCTAGAGGCGTTCACTCATGTGAAAGGCAAGAGAGTGGACAACCCGGCCAACTTTACCGAGGCCCCGATGTTGACATCTTTCATCAGACAGAACAAGAGAAGCCGGGCAAGGGTCCTATGGAGGATGCTGGAGGCTGGCAAGGGGGCTATACCCGGTATGAAATTGATCGACGAGGAGCACCCATCTCTAAAAGCACTTGTCTCAAAATGCCCCGGGAGGGTCCCAGTTTATGTTCACCCCTCTTTTTTTCGGGCCTTAAAACTAACTTTCCCCCTGGACGTGGGAGGTTTGGCAAGAGACGGACGGATTTCGTCCGATCTGCTGACCGGGAGTCTCGGTCAGGCCTCTGGCGTCCTCACTCCCGAGGACTTTAGCCCCGTCTGTGACACTAACTAATGGGGACCACAAATTTGAACTTGGCTTGTTGGAATGTGAGGGGCATGAGATCCCGAGGCAAAGCTGCTCGCGGGCTAAGGTATCTCGTGGCCCTTAAGGTGGATGTAGCTGCGATTGAAGAGACCCACTTCTGTTCATACAGGGATTGTGATGTGCTGACTGACGACTATGACGTCTACTCAGCATATGGCAATGCTCGTATTTGTGGCATCTCTTTGTTAGTGAGACGCACCCTGTCTGCGACGGTGAGGGTTGTTCATACGGATGCGGCGTGACGGCTGGTCGTGGTCGATGTTGCCGTTGAAAACAGCAAGTTTCGGATCATTGCGGTTTATGCGCCCAACATTGCTGGCGAAAGGGTTTCCTTTTTTCGACGATTGGAGGCGTTCCTCAAGGGTCCGGAGCGAGTAGTTTTAATGGGAGACTGGAATGCCATCCTAGACCACAAGATAGATAAGGTCGGTAGAAATAGAGAGCAGTCTGTCTGACCTGATGGCCTCATGCGATCTTGTCGACAGATTTCGCGTTGATCACCCAGGGCGGTAGATGTGCACGTGGCATACTAGCGCGGCCTTCTGTCCGAGTACTTACTTGGACAGAATGTTAGTTAGAAGAGGCGACGTAGATTTCATATCTTGTCCTACGTTCACTTGGTTAGGACATTCGGACCATAAATTGGTTATGGCCCGGTTAAGCTTAAGTGATAGGCCTAGGTTAGCTGGGTACTGAAAGTTGAATACCTCCTTACTGGAGATACGCGACTTCCAGGAACAGCTAACGTTACTACTCCAGCGGAGATTAGTGGGGCTGTTTATCGGGAGTAGGTACTGGGTTAAAACTAAGGCTCAGGTTAGAAACTTTTGAGTCCGCTACAGTCAGCGCCTCACTCAAGATAGGGCTAGGACGCAAAAGCATGCAGAGGATAAGATGACCTGGGGGGGGTGATCCCCTAGAGATAGCATTAATTACGGGGGACCTCAATCGCTTGGCTAGCGAGCGATATGAAGGTCAAGTAGTTAGAGCTAGGTTAAAGAAAGTCTCTAACGAAGCCGTGAACGTTGACGCTGTTGAGCGTGAGGCTGCTTTACGTCGTGGTTCGGATGGGTACATTCGGAAGGTGAAAAACCTGGAAGGACATACCCTGGTATCGTCTCGTGAGATCTGTGAGGGGTTCCGTGAGCATTTGGAAGAACGCTTCACCCAACTGCCCAGACTCCGTGGCCAGGAGTTTGACTGCTATTTGGCTGACTCGCCCCGCCTCGAGCAGCTGGCTGTGATGGCAGGATTACGGAGGGCGAGATCGCTACTGCGTTGAAGCAGGTCAGCTTGAACAAATCTCCAGGACTCGATGGTCTGTCGTACGAAATGTATTTGAGGCTGTCGCACATGTTTGTCCCAATTCTGAAGGATGTGTTTAACCACTGGTTTGTTCAGGAGTCAATCCCTGGACAGGTAACCAAAGGAGTGGTCACATTACTGAAGAACGGGGACCAACCTGGTGGGGGAAATTTAGACGACTACAGGCCCATAACTCTGCTAAATACAGAGGTAAAGATTTTGGCCCGCATTCTTGCGAACCACCTGCAGGTTGTTATCGGTGATTTGATCAAGCCTGAGCAGAACTTTGCTGTGAAGGGGAGGTCAGTTCAGACCAACTTGCATTTGATTTGCATGATCATAGAGGGGACAGAAGACGACGCTGAAGCCGCGCTGATCAATTTAGATCAGTCCAAGGCTTTCGATAGGTTCGACCATGGTTTCCTGAAAGCTGTTTTGGTCCGGACTTCCGCAGTTGGATCTCTATTTTGTATGACTCGCTGACGGCAGTGGTGCAAGTCAATGGAAAGAGATCGGAATCGTTTGTTTTTTCTCGGTCGGTACGTCAGGGTTGTCCGCTGCTCTACATCCAGGCGTTGGAACCCTTCCTTCGCAAATTAAGGGATCGGGCGGCAACACCAGTCCTGCGCGGGATCGCTATCCTCCTCGAAAAGCGCGAGTTTGGGTTTCCGCGTTCGACGATGATGTCACCGTTTTCGTGTCGAGCCGTACTGACATTTGAACAGTGATTAAGGCGCTCGCTTTGTACGAAGAAGTGACGGGGGCCATAATCAACCGCAGCAAGTCGAACGGCCTGCGGTTGGGTGCCTGGAGCGGAGAGACCGCTCTTCCAGGTGACTTCAGCTGGTCGGATGGCCCGGTTCAGATCCTCGGCGTGTGGTTCGGACCGGGCCTCCAGCTGGAAAAGAACTGGTTGAAAGTAGACAAAGGTCGAATCGTCAGTCCGGGCTTGGATTCGAAAGAAGCTTTCCTTAAAAGGCAGAGCGGAGGCGTGCGCCACTTACGTCTTTCTTCTCATCCTTTACCGGCTGTTTGTACTACCACTGCCTGCGGCCCGCCTATTCTCGCTTCTTTGGAAGGGCCAGAAAGCGTACATCCGCAGACAGGTCTGTACTCAAGTTCCGAGTGTGGCTTTCCTGAGTCGGACTTTGATGGAAGACACTCCATGGGTCCCTGCGGTCGGGAGCACATTTCCCAACCTCATACCCGACCTCTTGGTCGAAGGTCGACGTAGGCCAAGAGGGGAGCCCTTGTTCTTCACTGAATGCCGGGCCGCGCTTAGAGCGTTGCCGGGGTCCAGTAACCTTGCCCGGTCTAGGAAGAGACTATATCAGGATCTAGTGGAGGGCACCGCTTCAAACCCACTTGAGGAGTGGCTTGGATTGTCGAGGGAGGAGGCCCGCTCCCAGTAGAGTTGAGAACCAGGCCTGAGTTATCTCAACAATTCTGAGTATTCTCTGACCTGGCGACTGATTCAGAACGCACTGCCACTCTATGGCAGATTACGCAGAGATGGCCTAAGGGACTTCCCCTTATGCCCGCGCTGTGAGGAACGACGAAGAAGAAACGGCCGAGCATGCGTTCGTCACCTGCAGCAAACTTCGACGTCTCTGGGAATACGTCAGAGAGGTGACGGCTCGCATCGATGCCAAACAGCCGATGGTCGTTGATGTAGCATCTGTCATCAACAACGCAGCACCGCCGTGGTCTGGAGAGAAACGAATGGTGTTTCTAGCCATCTGAGCCGTAGCGAGACGAATGGTGTTTCTAGCCATCCTAGCCGTAGCGAGACTAGTGACGTGGGATACACGTCTTGATGAGGTTCATGGGGTTTGATCTGTTTCGGATCGGGATCTGGAAGTTTACTTTAAACACCAACTTAAAGTGAAGATCAGATGCGATTGGAAACGATTACATCGCAGTGAGTTCAATAGGAGATGGCTGCATGACACTAGTTTGTGCATCCGACGAGGCGCCAAGTTTGAGATCGTGTTCCCTCCATAGTTATGGCACACGCGGTACTGGGTTCTACGGAACTCACCCCTGTAGAGTTTTTTGATTTATTTAAAAAAACTGGTAAACTCTTAAACTAGTAGGAATGAGAGATATCCTGTCCCTATTTTATTTTTGCCGGCACTAGAGAGCTTCCAAAGATTCCCACTTCCACTGTTTTTGTTTTCTCCCCGGTCTTTTGAAACCCTTGTCATTACTATCTTGGAAGACGCCATCCACCCCTTGATCCCATTCCCGATGAATTTATTTTTTTAACACTCCTCTCTTAAGTTCCCACTCCCACCTAGGGACCGACCCGCTTGTTTTCGGTCTCGTGCCGGAAAACAGTGGGCGGTCTAAACACTTAGCCAAGAGGGAAAGCCGGGCCATAGTAACCCCCCTTTTTATCATTTTATTTGATTCTTTATTTTTCTTTCTTTTTGGGTGTTTTTAATATCTTATCCCACTCTCACGATAATTCATTTTACATCAATGTTTTTTAGGGATATTTTAAGTAGGGATCCACCCACAGAGTGAATGCGGTATTTTGGTGCAAGAATCTAGTTTAGAGTAAGCAAATGTTCTTTTCTGTTATTGTTGTAAAATTTTTTGAAAATAAAAATATTGAACAGCTTGTCTCACTTATCCCCGACCCCCCCTCCCCCTACATAACGGGCGCTATGCCTAAGGTCTGGTGAGTTCCCAAGGTTTGTAAAATCTCCATCTGTAGATAAAGATGAAGGTTGTCCGAGGGAATTCACCGGCCTAAATAACTTCTCGGCCTTTTGGCTAAGATCAAAGTGTAGTATCTGTTCTTATCAGCTTAATATCTGATACGTCCCCGATTTGGGGACTACGATATTAAACTGATTTTTGCAACATGGCGAAGAGGTAGGGGCTTGCTCCACCTTTGCCACGGGTTGGCCTAGTATTGCAGTACCTCTAGGATTATCAGCCCAGTTTCCCATCAGGGAAACAAAAAATCAAATCTAAAAACAGACTCTTCCTCTACTTTTTACTCCTCTTTTTCTCCTCCAGTTTCTTTGTTAAAATCCTTAAACTTAATCTATCATCTTATAAAAATATTACTTTTTCTTGAAAATATAATCAATGCAAGTTATTACAAACTGCCATCATTATTTCAATTATGTTAAAACATCTGACAAAATTTTGTAGAAATTAGATATTTTATAAAAACGGTCCTGAATGTAGCATTGGTCGTCCCCAAGTTGGTGACATTTCTCAGACACCAAAAGTGTGGCCGCACCAAGAGCCTTTGGAGAATGGTCGAGGCTGCAAAGGGGCATTTGAAAGAACTCAGCATCATCGAGGTTGATCTTTGACTGCAATCTCGAAGAACTGCGAGGGGAGGGTCCCAGTTTATGCCACCCCTCTTTTTACAGGGCTTTAAAACTAACATTCCCTATGGATATCGGAGGAATTGTGCGAGACGGGCGGCTTACACACAAACTGCTAACCGGCAACATCAATCACTGGTCAGGCATCCTGACCCCTGAGGACTTCAGTCCCGTGTGTGACACTGAACAGCAGTGATCATGTCTTTGAACCTGGCTACATGGAATGTGAGGGGCATGAGATCCCGAAGCAGAGCTGCCCGTGTGCTGAGGGATCTGGTGGCCCTTAAGGTAGATCTAGCTGCGCTACAGGAGACACACTTCGATTCCAGTGGGGATTGTCATGTACTGGCTGGCGATTTTGACGTCTTCTCAGCATATGGCAATATCCACAGTCGTGGCGTCTCTGTGCTAGTGAGACGCACCCTGTCTGCGACGGTTAGCGTTGTGCACGCCGGTGCAGAAGGTAGGTTGGTCGTGCTCGATGGTGTTGTTGATAACAGCAAGTTCCGGATCATTGCGGTTTATGTGCCTAACACCCCCAGGGAGAGGGTTTCCTTTTTTCGGCAGGGAAACAAAAACTCAAATCTAAAAACAGACTCTTCCTCTTCTTCCTCTATTTTAAATCCCCTTATTTCCTCTAGTTTCTAACTAAATTCATCATCTTATGAAATATTACTTTTTCTTAAAAATGTAATCAATGCAAGTTATTACAAACTGCCATCGTTATTTCAATCCACTTTATAAAAATGAATACGATAATAAAATAATTTATTTGAAATGGTGTTTTATCAAATTTTTTGTCTAAAGTTTACATTTAAAAAAGAATTGGTTATGTTTAAAACCTCTCAACGCTATCAACAAAAAAATAAAATTGAAATTCTATTTCTTTATCCTAGAAAATATATAGGATGTCAAAAAAAAAGAATCAAAAAGTTTCATTTGAACCGTAAAAATTATTTTGTATGAATGAAGTTCAAATCAAGTAATCTTATTTAAAACAAAGTTGATTTAATGGAGTTGCTAAATTTTGTGATGTGCCATAAATTAAAAATTTTTCATTTTCTTTCAGTGCGCCATTATGGATGAGTCTCGTTCGATGCTATTTATTATGCATAGCAGCTTCAATTCCGGGGTAGCCGTGTGGGGACCATTAGTCACAGTTGTCACCAGATGAATACAGGAAGCGGTTCTATACCACTAAAAACAATATCATCAAACATTTACCCGATACCGAACTCCAGCCACTGCTGTGGGATCTAAAGATACATCTGTTGGAATTTGTCAGCCGGGATCTAAGCAGTGGTCTAGCTCACAAAGAGGGACAACAACATCGTCCGCACACCCTGAGAAGCAGGGAGGCTCCATACATAGTTTACCAATTATGCTATGACCGTTTCCATCTTTGGTGTCCCATGGTTCATCGACTCTCACTAACTGGGAGCGGAGGTTGCCTTAGTCTGCGGTCCCTGCAACATAATGACTAGGGACTATAAATTACACAGTTCACAAGCACTGATATTGTTTATGTTGAAGATGTTAGCTCCAAAATTAGGCTACCTGAAAACTGAAAAACAAAACATTGACCCCCATGGCGGACGATATTGACTGAAAATCTGATAACGAAGAAGCAACGACACAAAATCAAGATCGGTAAAAAAAAAATCCGGCAGGTTTCTACTGAATAGTTAGTCACATCTAACAGACGTTCAGTAGATTCTGAATTAGTGGGCCTGAATTGGTTTTCAGACCGGCAGAAGGGAGGAGCAAGCCCCTAGAGGGTGACTCTCCCAATGGGGGAGCCAAACCCAAAATTGATAACAGGGCATACTGCCCGGAAAATGACAGATATTCATCAGGAGTGGCAGTTGGGTCGATGTTTGGTGCTCCAGTCGTATTTGAGAATGACGTTGCTACACCCGAAGGTACCATTACCACATTCCGAGCCGCCTTCGGTGACATCCTTTTCGAAGAGCCACCAGCAGAAGTCAGAGAGAGGTCTGCCACCATCTCTCCCCCAGCTTCCAGACAGAAGACACCACAAATCAATAAGTGGTTCTTAGTAGACCTGGCTCAGACACAGTGACTACCAACCGGAATGCTTCTCACAGTGCTACTATGCAGGGGCTGCTGCACTACCAGGGGGAACCACATATATCGATTCCACCTCATCAGAGGCTAACGACCCAAAACCCTCACCAAAAAGACAGTCCAGACCAAAGACGAGGAAGGGGGCTGTCAACAAATTATCAGCCCCTGGAGTTATCGGAGAAGTTCAATGGTCACCACTACCCTTCACAGACTCTCCCATCCAAGCTGGGCAGCGATCAAAACTCCCGGTGACTCCAACAACTGCAGCCACTTAACTTTCTGCTACTCCAGCTCCATCTACTCAAGTTCCAGAGACCTCAGTGACAGTAAAGAAAGCCAAGGAGGCAGTATGGGGGCCCCCAGGCACAACTCTCACCAGAAGAATACAGAAAACTCTTCAAAGAGCAGTACCGGACGTATACCGCGAGGGTAACACCATCAAATTACTCCCGGGTACTCTGGAACAACTTAATAAGAGAGTTGTGTCACTCCTCACGTCCGATGCCACTGCAAAAGGACTCACCGGCATCTCCAAGGACACCCTTATAAAACTGCTGGGGGCTCTCAAGATTCCAGCAACGTACATACTGCGCAGGAGCTACGCCATGTGGGACATACTTCTCCTAACCCAGCAGGATGCCGAGAAGGTCGCCAATGGGGATATGCAGTGGAATCATGAAAATCAAGCCGGAATACCAAGACAAAAGGAGAACTATAGTGTCCATCCTTGGTGTCCCATGTTACGTCAGCCCAGAACAACTAGGGGCTGTGATGAGCCAATATAGTGATGTCGAGGCGGTTATTCCGGTCCGCGGGCCAAGAAACGTCCTCACTGGCGATTACCAACTTAAAATGCGCCTCATATCCACTCCGGATTCCTCACCATCCCAGCTCAAGTGTGAAGGCTGGTCACTTTCACTGATTGTGGAAGGCAGAAGATCACATTGTTGGCACTGCCAGCGATAGGGCATATGGCCAAGGACTGCCTAAAACGGAATCCAGCACCAGCAAAGAAAATCACTTCAGTACCAGCAGCAGCAGCAGCGTCATCGGCATCATCATCATCGGCATCATCATCATCATCATCATCATCATCATCATCATCATCATCATCATCGGCATCATCATCATCGGCATCGGCAGCAGTAGCTCCCGCAGCACCAACAACGTCAGGCTGGAATACAGTCGTTAAAAGAGGGAGAAACCATCAAATGCTGCCCCCAATTCCAGCCAGGCAAAAACACCAAAGGAAAAACGGCCCTCAGTTCAGCCCCCTTGAAAGTCGCCGCAGCAGCAGCAGCCGTCTGCTTTAATGAAAGTTAATACCAAGACAGCAGCTATAAAAAGGAAGCACCCGATCCACTCGTCTGAATCGGAAGGGGAGGAAAAATCAGGCAATCCAAAGATCTTAAAAGAGATCGAGGAACAAAAAGCCAAAAAAGTGAAATGCAGAGATTATTAACATCACGTCTAATGCACAGCCCCCTCAACCCCAACTCCCACCCCCCTCTTCTTTGGCTGAGAAAAATACCCCTCCCCTTTTCAACACCCCTCAGTCTGTCCTTATCCCCGATCCTGCAGCATGGGATTAGAAGAAGAACAGGATACCAGTACAACACCTGCAAAGGACAAGAAAGCTCCCCTTTCTTCCGGGGTATCAAATATGCGAAGCAGATCCCGCGAATGCAGCCACTGACGTGTCAGTTAAGCAGAGAAAGCTGCTCAAAAAACTATACCTGCTTACGCATGTTCATGGCAAGTGAATGATCCACAACTGTTCAGAGATGCTCCCATGATCACCACTTTCATCCGGAAACCAGGCGGCGGTAGTCACACCAAGGCACTTTGTCGAATGGTGGAAGCAGCCAAGACGTCAATCCCAAACATAAAACTTGTGGAGAAAGACCATCCTAGTCTGACGGAGCCCACAACAAAGTGTGAAGGTAGGATCCCTCTTTATGTTCACCCCTCTTTTTATCGGGCACTTAAGATAACCTTTCCTTTATACGATGGAGGCGCAGTGCGAGACGGACGGTTTACGTCCGAACTGCTGACAGCCAGTCTTGGCGTAGCCTGCGGTGTCTTCATTCCCGAGGACTTCGGTCCCGTGTGTGACACCGACTGGATACAGTAATCATGGCCTTGTACCTGGCTAGTTGGAATGTGAGGGGCAGAGAGAACTGGTGGCCCTTAAAGTAGATATTGTTACGATTAAGGAGACCCACTTCGGTTCGTATGAGGATTGTCATGTGCTGACTAATGACTTTGATGTCTACTCAGCATATGGCGATATCCATAGTCGTGGCTAGTAAGACGCACCCTTTCTGCGACGGTTAGCGTTGTACATACGGATGCGGAAGGACGGCCGGTCGTAGTTGATGTTGCCTTTGATAACAGCAAGTTTCGGATCATTGCATTTTATGCGTCCGATTCTGTTAGCGAAAGGGTTTCCTTTTTTCGACGGTTAAAGGTGTCCATCACAAGTCCGGAGCAGATAGTATTAATGGGGGATTGGAATGCCATCCTTGATCCCAAGATAGATGAGGTCGGGAGGAGTAGCGGGCCGGATCGGTATGAAAGCAGTCTGTCTAACCTGATGGCTTCATGCGATCTTGTCGACAGATTTTGTCTAGATCACCCGGGGCGGGAGATGTGAACGTGGTCTAGTAGTGTGCCTTCCGTTTCAAGTACTTGGATCAGATGTTAATTAGAAGGAGCGACATAGATTTTCTATTTTGTCCCACGTTTCACCCATTAGGTCATTCAGACCTTAAACTAATTATGGCCCGTTTGAATTTACATGATTAGCATAAATTAGCCGGATACTGGAAGCTGAATACCTCCTTACTGGAGTTACACGACTTCCAGGAGAAGGTGATATTAATTCTTCAGCGGCCTCTAGTGGGGGCGGTGATTAGTAGTAAGTGGTGGGTTAGTATTAAAGCTAAGGTTAGGCGCTTCTCCGTCAAATACAGCCAAAGCCTCTCTCTTGATAAGGCTAGGGCGAAAAATCGATTAGATGATAGACTGACCCGGGTGGTGGCTAGAGGAGATACCCTAGATATAGCACTAACTAAAGGGGACCTGAATCGCTTGGCTAGCGAGCGGTATGAAGGTCAGGTAGTTAGGTCTAGGTAAAGAAAGTTTCAAACAAAGCCGTGGACGTTGACACTGTTGAGTGTAAGGCTGCTCTACGTCGTGGTTCGGACGGGTACATTCGGAAAGTAAAAAATCTGGAAGGACGTACCCTCGTATCGTCTCGTGAGATTTGCGGGAGGTTCCGTGAGCATTTGAAGGAGCGCTTCACCCAACTGCCCAGACTCCACGTCGAAGAGTTTGATAGCTATTTAGCCGACTCAAGCGGCTGGCTGTGATGGTATGGTTACGGAGTGCGAGATCATTACTGCGTTGAAGCAGGCCAGTTTTAACAAATCTCCAGCACTTGATGGTTTGCCCTACGAATTTTACTTGGAGCTGTCGCCCATGTTGGTACCTATTCTAAAGGAAGTTTTCAACCATTGGTTTACTCAGGGATCTATCCCTGGACAGGTGAGCAAGGGAGTGATTACATTGCTGAAGAAAAGGGGCCAGCATGGTGGGGAGGATCTAGATGCCCATAACTCTGCTAAACACAGTTAAGTTAAAGATTTTGGCAAGAGTTAGACTGTTGTTGGCGACTTGGTAAAACCTGAGCAGAATTATGCTGTGAAGGGGAGATAATTCAAAACAATTTACATCTGATTCGCACGATCATAGAGGGAATAGAAGACGACACAGAAACTGCGCTGATCAATTTGGATCAGTCCAAGGCTTTTGATAGGTGTGATCACCGTTTTTTTTTGATCCGTTCTAGTTTTAATCCGGACTTCCGCAAATGGGTCTCCATTCTGTATCATCTGCCGATGGTAGCGGTGCAAGTAAATGGTAGGCTTTCGGAGTCATTCGTGGTGTCTCGGTCAGGGTTGTCCCCTGCTTTATGTCCTGGTGTTGGAGCCCTTCCTTTGCAAATTAAGGGATGGGGGCGACGAGACCAGTCCTGCGCAGAATTTCTCTTCCTGGCAGAGCGCAAGTCAGGGTTTTCGCGTTCGCCGATGATATCACTGTATCATGTCGAGTCGTACAGATATTGCAACGGTGATTAAGGCACTCGCTCGTTATGAATAAGTTACAGGGTCCGTCGTCGATCGCAGCACGTCCAACGGCCTGCGATTGGGTGCCTGGAGCGGAGAGTCTACGCTTCCAGGTATTTTCAGCTGAGCAGATGACCCTGTTCGGATTCTTGGCATTTGGTTCATATTGGATCTTCAGCTGGATTAGAATTGGTTGGAAGTACAGTCAAAGGTCGAATCGTCGGTAGGGATTTGGTTTTGAAGGAAACTTTCCTTAGAAGGTAAAGCGGAGGCATGCGCCACTTACGTACTTCCTCTCATCCTTTACCGACTAGCTGTACCACCTCTCCCTGAGTACCGCTTGTTGGCTTTCACGCGTCTACTCTTCTTGCTTCTCTGGGAGAGAGGAAAGCTGTATGTGCGCAGAGTGGTCTGTACTCAACATCCGAGCGAGGGAGGCTTGGAATGCCTGATTTGGTAAGTCATCGACATGCCGAAAGATTGGCTTTCCTGGGTCGCACTTTGTTAGAGGATACTCCGTGAGTACTTGCGGTTGAGAGCACCTTTCCCAACCTCATATCCGACCCTTCGGTAGAAGGTCGTCGTAAGCCGAGGGGGAATCGAAGTTCTTCACCGAATGCCGAGCCGCACTTAGAGCACTGCCTGGGACCAGGTCCCTTGCACAGCCTTGGAAGAAACTATATAGTGGAAGCTACCGCTTCGGATCTGCTTGGTGAGCAGCTGGGATGGCTGGAGGAGGAGATCCGCTCTCAGTGGAGTCTCAACAATTCTGAGTATTCTCTGACCTGGCGATTGGTCCAGAACGCACTGCCCCTCTTTGCCAAACTACGCGGAGATGGCTTAATGGTCAATCCTTTATGCCCGCGCTGTGAAGACAGAGAAGAAGAAACGGCCGAGCACGCCTTCTTCACTTGCAGCAAAGTTCGGCGACTCTGGGAGTATGTCAGAGAAGTAGCGGCTTGCATCGACGCCGAGCAGCTGTTGGTCCTTGATGTAGCATCTGTTGTCCATAATGTAGCCCCGCCGTGGCTTAGGCAGAAAAGAATGTTTTTTCTTGCTATCCTAGCTGTAGCCAGACTAGTAGCGTGGGTTATACGACTTGATGAGGTTCATGGGGTTGGATCTGTTTCGGATCGGGATCTGGTTGTTTACTTTAAACATCAACTTAAAGTGAAGATCAGATGCGATTGGAAAAGATTACATCGCACAGTTCAATAGGAGGTGGGTGCATGACACTAGTTTATGCATCCGACGAGGAGCCAGGTACGAGTATGTGTTCCCTGCCTAGGCATGACACGTGCGGTCCTGGGTTCTACGGAACCCATCCATTAGAATTGGTTATTTAGAAAAACTCTTAGCTAGTGGAATAAATGAGTCCTGACCCGGTTTTATTTTTTGGTAATAGAGATCCTCCAAAGATGCCCACTCCCCATATTTATTTTGCCCTTGCCCAGCCGTAAATGCTGTTTTTATCCTGGAGGACACCATCCATTCTCATATTTTATCCCTGATCTGTTTTATTTTTTGATGTCCCTCTTAGCTCCCACTCCCATCTAGAGACTGACCTGCTTGGTTTTAGATTGGACCCGGAAAAACAGTGGGTGGTCTGACACTTATTAAAGGATTGGGAGAGCCTTACTAACCTGCCCCATTAAGCATTTTATTTGGTTCTTTATTTTTCATTTTTCATTATTTTGGGGAGTTTGTAGATTGTCCCACTCCTCATCATCACTCATGTATATTTATTATTGTAGATAAAAACTCATTGAAACCATTGGGGATCTTTTAAGTAGGATTTAAGCTATGGAGTAAATGCGGTATTATGGTGATAGCGTCCACCTTAGAGTAGGCAAAAGTTTGTTGTCAAGAATGACATTCGCTCCCCCCCCCCCCCACATCCCCCCAAAATAGGGCGTAATGCCTAAGCCGAATGAATTTGTAATCATTTTTATTTGTCTAAATAAATCGGCTTTTTGGCTAAGATCAAAGTGTAGTATCTGTTCTTATCAGCTTAATATCTGATACGTCCCCGATTTGGGGACTACGATATTAAACTGATTTTTGCAACATGGCGAAGAGGTAGGGGCTTGCTCCACCTTTGCCACGGGTTGGCCTAGTATTGCAGTACCTCCAGGATTATCAGCCCAGTTTCCCATCAGGGAAACAAAAAATCAAATATAAAAACAGACTTCTTCCTCTACTTTTTACTCCGGTTTCTTTGTTAAAATCCTTAAACTTAATCTATCATCTTATAAAAATATTACTTTTGCCACGGGTTGGCCTAGTATTGCAGTACCTCCAGGATTATCAGCCCAGTTTCCCATCAGGGAAACAAAAAATCAAATATAAAAACAGACTTCTTCCTCTACTTTTTACTCCGGTTTCTTTGTTAAAATCCTTAAACTTAATCTATCATCTTATAAAAATATTACTTTTGCCACGGGTTGGCCTAGTATTGCAGTACCTCTAGGATTATCAGCCCAGTTTCCCATCAGGGAAACAAAAAATCAAATCTAAAAACAGACTCTTCCTCTACTTTTTACTCCTCTTTTTCTCCTCCAGTTTCTTTGATAAAATCCTCAAACTTAATCTATCATCTTATAAAAATATTACTTTTTCTTGAAAATATAATCAATGCAAGTTATTACAAACTGCCATCATTATTTCAATTATGTTAAAACATCTGACAAAATTTTGTAGAAATTAGATATTTTATAAAAATTAATACAATAATAAAATAATTTATTTTAACTGGGATTTTATTGAATTTTTTGTCTAAAGTTTACATTTTTTTTAAAAATTGGTAATATTTAAAACGGCCTCAATGCTAGTAACAAAAAGAATAAAATTGAAATTCTATTTCTTCATCCTGGAAAATATACAGGATGTCAAAAAAAAAGAATCAAAAAGTTTCATTTGAACCATAAAAATTATTTTGTATGAATGAAGTTCAAATCAAGTAATCTTATTTAAAACAAAGTTGATTTAATGGAGTTGCTAAATTTTGTGATGTGCCATAAATTAAAAATTTTTCATTTTCTTTCAGTGCGCCATTATGGATGAGTCTCGTTCGATGCTATTTATTATTCATAGCAGCTTCAATTCCGGGGTAGCCGTGTGGGGACCATTAGTCACCGTTGTCACCAGATGAATACAGGAAGTGCTTGTATACCACTAAAAACAATATCATCAAACATTTACCCAATAAGAACTCCAGCCACTGCTGTGGGATCTGTTGGAACTTGTCAGCCAGGATCTAAGTAGCGGTCCAGCAACATCGTCCGTACACCCCCAGAAGCAGGGAGACTCCATACGTTCTGCTCTCTTCCGTGTCTCCACCAGTTGAAATCATAATAAAAAAATAGGGGGCTGAAAAGTTCAAGATTTCAACCGGCGTGGAGACGGCGTCTGGTACAAGAGCCGGTTTTGGCGCGCTCTGAGGGCGTCAAAACAGGCAAGAGGTGGAGATAGAACTGAGAGTGGGAGAAGAAGAGCATTAATGGAAGAGAGACAGCGAGGGTTTCATCTCGACCCTTTACGGGGAGAAGGAGGATACACAAAATTTGTCAGGCGGTGGGGGTGCCACTGACAATACAAAGTGTGAGAGAGTTGTTACTGCATCCCAGACCCAAGAGAGTAAGGAGAGGAATCAGTAACTGAGAACAACTTTTTAACTAAAAATTTAAAGTTTCGAAATCTGGCGCAGATACTACACTTTGATCTTAGCCAAAAGGCCGAGAAGTTATTTAGGCCGGTGAATTCCCTTGGACAACCTTCATCTTTATCTACAGATGGAGATTTTACAAACCTTGGGAACTCACCAGACCTTAGGCATAGCGCCCGTTATGTAGGGGGA
Source organism: Sepiola atlantica (assembly GCA_963556195.1). Lineage (NCBI taxonomy): Eukaryota > Metazoa > Mollusca > Cephalopoda > Sepiida > Sepiolidae > Sepiola > Sepiola atlantica. The sequence continues at coordinate 16,003,401 of OY744539.1, forward strand.
GGGGGGAGTCGGGGATAAATGAGACAAGCTGTTCAATGTTTTTTATTTCAAAAATTTTACAAAACAATAGAAAAGAACATTTGCTGACTCTAAACTAGATTCTTGCACCAAAATACCGCATTCACTTTGTGGGTGGATCCCTACTTAAAATATCCCAAAAAAAACATCGATGTAAAAAATGAATTATCGTGGAAGTGGGATAAAATATTAAAAACACCCAAAAAGAAAGAAAAATAAAGAACAAAATAAAATGACAAAAAAGGGGGGTTAGTATGGCCCGCCTTCCCTCATGGCTAAGTGTTAGACCTCCCACTGTTTTCCGGCACGAGACCGAAAACAAGCGGGTCAGTCACTTAGTGGAAGTGGGAACGTAAGAGAGGATTGTTCAAAAAATAAATTCATCGGGAATGAGATCAAGGGGTGGATGGCGTCTTCCAAGATAGTAATGACAAGGGTTTCAAAAGACCGGGGAGAAAATAAAACAGTGGAAGTGGGAATCTTTGGAAGCTCTCTAGTGCCGGCAAAAATAAAATAGGGACAGGATATCTCTTATTCCTACTAGTTTAAGAGTTTACCAGTTTTTTTAAATAAATCAAAAAACTCTACAGGGGTGGGTTCCGTAGAACCCAGTACCGTGTGTGCCATAACTATGGAGGGAACACGAACTCAAACTTGGCGCCTAGTCGGATGCACAAACTAGTGTCATGCAGCCATCTCCTATTGAACTCCATGCGATGTAATCGTTTCCAATCGCATCTGATCTTCACTTTAAGTTGGTGTTTAAAGTAAACTACCAGATCACGATCCGAAACAGATCCAACCCCATGAATCTCATCAAGACGTGTAACCCACGTCACTAGTCTCGCTACGGCTAGGATGGCTAGAAACACCATTCGTTTCTCCCCAGACCACGGCGGTACTGCGTTGTTGATGACAGATGCTACATCCAGGACCATCGGCTGCTCGGCGTCGATGCGAGCCGTCACCTCTCTGACGTATTCCCTAAAGACGTCGAACTTTGCTGCAGGTGAAAAAGGCGTGCTCGGCCGTTTTTTCTTCATCGTCTTCACAGCGCGGGCATAAGGGGACGTCCCTTAAACCATCTCTGCGTAATCTGCCATATGGGGGCAGTGCGTTCCGAACCAGTCGCCAGGTGAGAGAATACTCAGAATTGTTGAGATAACTCTGGCCTGGCGCCCAACTCCACTGGGAGTGGGCCTTTTCTCTCGACAATCCAAGCCGCTCCTCAAGTGGGTCTGAAGCTGTACCGTCCACTAGATCCCGATATAGTCTCTTCCTAGACCGGGCAAGGTTACTGGACCCCGGCAACGCTCTAAGCGCGGCCCGGCATTCAGTGAAGAACAAGGGTTCCCCTCTCGGTCTATGTCAACCTTCGACCAAGAGGTCGGGTATGAGGTTGGGAAAGGCGCTCCCGACCGCAGGGACCCATGGAGTGTCTTCCATCAAAGTCCGATTCAGAAAAGCCAGTCTCTCGGCATGTCGATGACTTGCCAAGTCAGGCATCCCCAAGCCTCCCACACTCGGAACTTGAGTATAGACCTGTCTGCAGACGTACACTTTCCGGCCCTTCCAAAGAAGCGCGTAAAAGCGTGAAGCAGGCAGTGGTAGTACAGACAGACGGTAAAGGATGAGAGGAAAGACGTAAGTGGCGCACGCCTCCGCTCTGCCCTTTAAGGAAAGCTTCCTTCGAATCCAAGCCCAGACCGACGATTCGACCTTTGTCTGTACTTCCGACCAGTTCTCTTCCAGCTGGAGGCCCGGTCCGAACCATACACCGAGGATTCGAACTGGGTGATCCGACCAGCTGAAGTCACCTGGAAGAGCAATCTTGCTGCGGTTGACTATGGCCCCTGTCACTTCTTCGTACCGAGCGAGCGCCTTAATCACCGTTTGAATGTCAGTACGGCTCGACATGAAAACGGTGACATCATCGGCGAACGCGGAAACCCTGACTCGCGCTTTGCGAGGAGGGATAGCGATCCCGCGCAGGACTGGTGTTGCCGCCCGATCCCTTAATTTGCGAAGGAAGGGTTCCAACGCCAGGATGTAGAGCAGGGGCGACAGCGGACAACCCTGACGTACCGACCGAGAAACAACAAACGATTCCGACCTCTTTCCATTGACTTGCACCACTGCCATCGGCGAGTCATACAGAATAGAGATCCACCTGCGGAAGTCCGGACCAAAACCGGCAGCCGCTAAAACAGCTTTCAGGAAACCATGGTCGACCCTATCGAAAGCCTTGGACTGATCTAAATTGATCAGCGCGGCTTCAGCGTCGTCTTCTGTCCCCTCTATGATCATGCGAATCAAATGCAAGTTGTTCTGAATCGACCTCCCCTTCACAGCAAAGTTCTGCTCAGGCTTGATCAAATCACCGATAACAACCTGCAGGCCAAAATCTTTAACTCTGTGTTTAGCAGAGTTATGGGCCTGTAATCGTCTAAATTTCCCCCACCAGGTTGGTCCCCCTTCTTCAGTAATGTGGCCACTCCTTTGGTTACCTGTCCAGGGATTGACTCCTGAACAAACCAGTGGTTAAACACATCCTTCAGAATTGGTACAAACATGGGCGATAGCCTCAAATACATTTCGTACGGCAGACCATCGAATCCTGGAGATTTGTTCAAGCCGACCTGCTTCAACGCAGTAGCGATCTCGCCCTCCGTAATCCTGCCATCACAGCCAGCTGCTCGAGGTGGGGCGAGCCAGCCAAATAGCTGTCAAACTCCTGGCCGCGGAGTCTGGGCAGTTGGGTGAAGCGTTCCTCCAAATGCTCACGGAACCCCTCACAAATCTCACGAGACGATACCAGGGTATGTCTTTCCAGGTTTTTCACCTTCCGAATGTACCCATCCAAACCACGACGTAAAGCAGCCTTACGCTCAACAGCGTCAATGTTCACGGCTTCGTTAGAGACTTTCTTTAACCTAGCTCTAACTACTTGACCTTCATATCGCTCGCTAGCCAAGCGATTGAGGTCCCCCGTAATTAATGCTATCTCTAGGGGATCCTCCCCCCAGCCACCGCCCGGGTCATCTTATCCTTTACTTGCTTTTGCGTCCTAGCCCTATCTTGAGTGAGGCGCTGGCTGTAACGGACACAAAAGTTCCTAACCTGAGCCTACTCCCGATAACCACCTCCACTAATCCCCGCTGGAGTAGTAATGTCAGCTGTTCCCGGAAGTCACGTATCTCCAGCAAGGAGGTATTAAACTTCCAGTACCCAGCCAACCTAGGCCTATCACTTAAGCTCAAACGGGCCATAACCAATTTATGGTCCGAATGTCCTAAACAAGTGAACGTGGGACAAGATATGCGTATCACTAACAAAGAGATGCCACAACTACGAACATTGCCATATGCTGAGTACATAAATGAGTGAACATAAATGGGGACCCATCCACTACATTTGGACTTGATTTCCTTAAATGAAGGGTACTCCTCTTCTATAAGGGGTTGCTCCGGAATTGCGTCCTTAGCCGCCCTAAGCATTCTCCATAATGCTTTCTCCCTCCCGTTCCCGGTTTCCTGCCTCACAAACGTTATTATTTTGGGTGCATTTTTAAAATTTCTGGGGTCTTGCACCTGTATTCCTCCTACGTGGGTGAAGCTCTCCAGCTGCTTTATGTATCGCCTCTGCCTTCCATTGAGGTCTGATTGGACCTGTAACGAATCAGTCTCGCAGATCCTTAACCCCGGCAGAAAGGGGAACTTCCTAGTCTTCTCCCGTCTCACTGGCGTAGGAGGAGGTGGTACTGGGACGACTTCTGGAATGACCTCTATCATGCTTCCTGGAACGACTTCCTTAGCAGCTCTTTCTGGTTCAGAGGGCGGCAGCTCTACCGGGATGGGAGCCTCCCCTTCCCTTTGTCTCACCGACACTGGGGACCTATCCCGAGGGCTGTTCAAGGAAGTGTAAAACTTGAGAGGAACATTTTCCTGTTCCATTGACTTGGAGGGGGCCAAAGATTTAATGTTTTCCTCCTCTCTTGCTGACTGCCGGATTTTTTTGCTTTTGGGTCCTTTCTTTTGGGGGCTCCATTGCTGCTTCCACCTCCTTTTCCTCTTCCTCCGATTCTGATGAGAGGGCTGTCAGCTTCCTCTTCACAGCTGCTGGAATCGGTCTCCCCTTGGTTGGTATAGGGGTCGGGGTGGGTTTCTTTGCAGCCACCGTACTCCAAGTTTTGGACTCCTTATCTACTGCTGCTGATGATGATGCCGATGAAGCTGACACTGCTGGCGCTTTTTTTGGAACAGCCGCCGGGGGGCTTTGCTGTTATTCTTTGGGGGCAGTCCTTTGCCATTGCCCCGGCGTCTAACAGCGCCAGCAATGCGGCCTTCTTCCCTCCACGATGATCGACATCGACCAGGATTCGCATTTTAACTGCACTAGAATCGCCTGACACCCCTGCCGGTTGACCCTTATCTTCAGCCTGTATTCTCCTGTCAGAATACCTTGCATTCCGCAAGCCGGCACCACCTCCTCGACATCGCCATACTGCGACATTATCGCTCTCAGATGGTCGGAGTCGATGCAGCATGGGACGCCGAGAACCGAAACTGACGCGCTTCTCCTTTCCATATATTCGGGTCTTATTTTCATGCCTTTCCAGATTAAGTCTCCGCCCATTGCTAACTTTTCTGCTACCTCCTGGGTTGGGAGCAGCACATCCCACATTGCAAAACTTTTCCTCAGGATATAGGAAGGTGGGATCTTCAAGCCCACCAGCGCTTCCATCCCTCTCTCCTTCAGGACTCCTACCAACCCCTTCGCCTTTGCGTTCAAAGTTACGAAGGGGATGATCCTCTTTCTCAAATTTTCCAGTGTTCCCGGAGGCAGCTTTACCGTGTTTCCTTCAGTGAACTCTTTGTATTTCTCCTCGAAGACTCTCCTATAATGTTCAGGAGTCTTCTGCTGTTGGGGTCCCCACACTGAACGACTGGGTTTAGAGGACCCCGTTACCTCCATCTTCTTTTTATTCGGGATCCGCGAACCAGAGCTGGACAGCCTTGGCCATGGTTCACTAGCCGCGATCCCCTTCCTCCTTTCCGGTCTGTGAGCTGGTTTACTTGGGCCCTCTCCCCCTGATAGACTTTCATCCCCTGAGGAGCACCCTAAAAATAAACCTGGGCGGTAGTTTTCTTCCGCCACTTTTAAGTTCCACAACTGGCCTTTCCTCAGTTTACTTTTTTTAACAAAATGGGTATTATCATACCCTTGGAAGAAAACTTCCGGAGACACCAATACTCTTGGAACCGCTGGCGTCTCCATTTCCGAAAGGAAATCCAACAACGATGAAGTGTCGCTCTTGCGACACTCCCTGTTCGCGATGAAGAGGTGCCCTGCGTAGCCATACCTCCTGGGGACCACTCGGGTGTGCCACCCCCCGACCGGACTGGAGTGTCGCACGGCACGACACTCCCCAACAAAGATCCAGAGGTGCCCTGCGGGGCCACCCCTTCTGCGGAGCACTCGAGCGTGTCTCCCCCCACCGACCGGACTGGAGTGTCGCTCGGCGCGACATCCCCCGAACTCGCAACTGGGACGCACACGTCCGTGCTGCCCACTATCACGGGGGTGCCCTTCGCGGCCACACCCTCTCGCTGTCATTAGCCAAGACAGCTCTGGCTTTGAGACCTAGGTGGCCTCCATCGAAATCTGAATCTGTCTGCTGCCCACAACCCGCCGATTCGGAATCAGGGAGACCGTCGCCTAATAGGTACGTGAGTCTTCCCCGAACCTGCCGGTTGCTTAAGTTGGGACAAGCAGTCAGACTCTGAAAAAAAGAATTAATTAAAATTATTTGCCTAAAAAGCGGCTACAAGAAAGATGGCTCCCCAAAAAGGGGAGCCGAAGAGACAAAGCTCTACCAACAGGGAGCTGCCTCCCCAACAGGGGAGGAATTAGATAGGAAGATAGAACATAGAAAAAAGAGTAAAAATCCCCAAAAGGTTGAGCAGAAAAGGGAAAAACTCCCCAAAAGGGGGAGCAGAAAAAAGTGACGAAAGCCCCGGCTTCGGTAGAGACTTTCTTTAACCTAGCTCTAACTACTTGACCTTCATATCGCTCGCTAGCCAAGCGATTGAGGTCCCCCGTAATTAAGGCTATCTCTATGGGATCCCCCCCCCCGCCACCGCCCGGGTCATCTTATCCTCTGCCTGCTTTTGTGTCCTAGCCCTATCTTGAGCGAGGCGCTGGCTGTAGCGGACACAAAAGCTTCTAACACGAGCCTTAGTTTTGACCCAGTATCTACTCCCGATAACCACCCCCACTAATCCCTGCTGAAGTAGTAACGTCAGCTGTTCCCGGAAGTCTCGTATCTCCAGCAAGGAGGTATTAAACTTCCAGTACCCAGCCAACCTAGGCCTATCGCTTAAGTTCAGACGGGCCATAACTAATTTATGCTCCGAATGTCCTAACATAGTGAACGTGGGACAAGATAAGAAATCTATGTCGCCTCTTCTAACTAACATTCTGTCCAAGTAGGTACTCGGACAGAAGGCCGCGCTAGTATACCACGTCCACATCTCCTGAAATCTGTCGACAAAATCGCACGAGGCCATCAGGTCAGACAGACTGCTCTCACACCACGCCGACCCTCTATTCCCACCGACCTTATCTATTCTGGGGTCTAGGATGGCATTCCAGTCCCCCATTAAAACTACTCGCTCCGGACCCCCAGGGAACGCCTCCAATCGTCGAAAAAAGGAAACCCTCTCGCCAGCAATGTTAGGCGCATAAACCGCAACGATCCGAAACTTGCTGTTTTCGACGGCAACATCGACCACGACCAGCCGTCCCGCCGCATCCTTATGAACAACGCTAACGTTCGCCGACAGGCTGCGTCTAACCATCACCGAGATGCCACTCCTACGAACATCGCCATATGCTGAGTAGACGTCAAAGTCGTCAGTCAGCACATCACAATCCCCGTACGAACAGAAGTGGGTCTCTTCGATCGCAGCTACATCTACCTTACGGGCCACGAGATCCCTTAGCACGCGAGCAGCTTTGCCTCGGGATCTCATGCCCCTCACATTCCAACAAGCCAAGTTCAAATTTGTGATCCCCATCAGTTAGTGTCGCAAACGGGGCTTAAGTCCTCGGGAGTGAGGACGCCGAAGGCCTGACCGAGACTGCCGGTCAGCAGTTCGGACGAAATCCGTCCGTCTCGTGCCAAACCTCCCACGTCCAAGGGGAAGGTTAGTTTAAGGGCCCGAAAGAAAGAGGGGTGAACATAAACAGGGACCCTCCCCGGACATTGAAAAGATAATTTTTTAAGGGAAAGGTGCTCCTCGTCTATTAGTTTGAAGCCCGGGAAAGCTGTTTTCCCTTCCTCAACCATCCTCCAGAGAGCATTTGTCCTGCTCCCCTTGTTCTCTCTCAGGAAGGTGGTCATCATAGGGGCCTCCCGGAACTTCTGGGGGCTCTCCACCCGCTTTCCCTTCACATGGGTGAAAGCCTGCATTTGCTTGAGGTACTGCCTTTGCCTCGCGCTTAGATCTGGGTGAACCTGGGAGGCGTTGGTTGCACAAATCCTCTCCCCCGGCAGGAAAGGGGACCTCTTTGTCCTTACCTGCCTTCCAGCTGGTGGAGGAGGGGGCGTCTTTGCTGGGGCGGACTCTTTGGTCCCTGCTGCTTCCGCAACGGCCGTTATGGGTGTTTTGGAGAGAGGAGTGGAGTCCTCTACCCCCGGGGGTGTTGGTGCCTGGACAGTCGGAGTAGCCCCACAGTCTTCGGCCTCCCTGATCTTTTTGGCCCTCGGGTCCTTTTCTTTAGGCTCTACCGGCCCCTCCACTGCCATCCTCTCTTCGTTGGCCGCTGGCTCCTCCTCTGACTCCGATGACTGTTGGAGCTTCCGTTTGTTAGGGAGGGTTTTCTTTCCCCTCCTGGAGGTTACCGGGCTGAATCCCTCCTCCTCAGGCTTCTCCACCGCCACTGGAGCTTTGGCTGGGGCGGGTGCGTTTGGTTTCTCTGCCGCCACTGGAGCTGGAGCTTTGGCTTGAACGGGTGCTCTGGGTTTTCCCGTTGCCACTGGAGCTGGAGCTTTGGCTGGGACGGGTGCCGGGGTCTTTCTCCTGGGGCAGTCCTTGGACATATGCCCCGGCGTCTGGCAATGCCAACAATGTGGCCTCCGTCCCTCCACGATGATGGACATCGTCCAGCTCTCGCACTTGAGTTGGGCAGGAATTTTTTGGAAACCCGCACGCTCCAACCTCATCCGGAATTTGAATTCCCCCGTTTGGATGTTGCGGGGGCCACGGACCGGAATAACCTCTTCGACATCTCCATACTGTGACATTATTGCGCCTAAATGGTCAGCGCTGACACAGCATGGGACGCCGAGAATGGTGACGTTCGTCCTTCTCTTTTCGAGGTACTCCGGCTTGAATTGGAGGTCTTTCCAGCCAAAGTCTCCTTTTGCCACCTTTTCCGCCTCCTGCTGGGTTGGGAGCAGGATGTCCCACATTGCATAGGACCTCTTTGTGATGTAGGTCGCCGGTATCTTGAGGTCCACCAGCATCCGGAACATTTTGTCCCTGGTGACTCCAGTGAGTCCCTTGAGTTTGGCATCTGTTGTCACCAGGGAGACTATTCTTCTCTTCAGGTTCTCCAGAGTACCCGGGACAAGTCGAATGGTACTGCCCTCCGTGTACTCCTTGTACTTTCCCCTGAAGAGTTCCCTATAGTCTTCCGGGGTCTTTTTGGACTGGGGACCCCATGTGGTGGTCTCCGGCTTGGTTTTGGCTGGGAGCTTTGTGGCGGACGGCCTGCTCCGGACTTTTGGCACTCCCTTCCTCTCCTTCTTCCTGCCAAGGCTCTCCCCCTCCGACTCCGCCAATGAAGAACCCCCCGAGGAGCACCCGAAAAACAATTTAGGGTCATACCGGCCCTGTGCCACCCCCAAATCCAGTGATTGGGACTTTCTAAGTAAAGGGGCTTTTTTATTTCCTGCAACGGATTCAAAAGGAGTATTGTCAAACCCGGCAAAAAACTCCTCATGAGAGAGGATAACCCTTGGGATTTTCTCGAAATCCCCAAACACCAAATCTGGGCCGTCATCAGATACTGGAGCGTCGCACGGCACGACACTCCCCAACAAGGATCCGGAGGTGCCCTGCGGGGCTACACCTCCTGGGGGGCACTCGGGTGTGCCACCCCCCGACCGGACTGGAGTGTCGCACGGCACGACACTCCCCAACAAGGATCCGGAGGTGCCCTGGGGGGCACTCGGGTGTGCCACCCCCCGACCGGACTGGAGTGTCGCACGGCACGACACTCCCCAACAAGGATCCGGAGGTGCCCTGCGGGGCTACACCTCCTAGGGGGCACTCGGGTGTGCCACCCACTTTCACAGGGGTGCCCTTCGCGGCCACACCCCTCTCGCTGTCTTTAGCCAAGACAGCTCTGGCTTTTGAGACTCAGGTGGCCTCCATCGCAACTGGATCTGTCTGCTGTCCACAACCCGCCGATTCGGAATCAGGGAGACCGTCGCCAAAAGGCACGTGAGTCTTCCCCGAACCTGCCGGCTGCTTAAGTTGGGACAAGCAGTCAGACTCTGAAAAAGAATTTAAAAAATTAATATACAAGACAGCCTAGCTCTACCAACTGGGAGCTGCCTCCCCAAGAGGGGGAGGAACTACAATAGAGAAGACCTAGCTCCAACGGGGAGCTGCCTCCCCAACGGGGGAGGAGTTAGACAGAAATAACATAAAAGAGAGAAAAAAGAGAAAAAAAAAAGAGAAAAAATCCCCAAAAGGGGGAGAAAAAAGTGAAAAAACTCCCCAAAAGGGGGAGTCAACAAAAGCCCCAAAGGGGGGCTTAGTCAATGGTAATAAGCTTTAACCTTGCCAATAGGCCCGTAGCTGATCACTGGACTTTGGGTGAAATGAAAATGTCGCAACTGAGAACAGATACTACACTTTGATCTTAGCCAAAAGGCGTTATTTAACACCCACCCACAATGGGAGTATGTGACACAAGGTCGGAAAGTGGGATTTGAAAAGCCAGCGCTCGAGAAGGTGAGCGCTATGGCCATTAAAAATTGCCTGGGCAGCCCCGTCGGCATTCCCCGGTAGGGGCGCCTCAGGCAGTAAGCAATAAACTTACTCCTCCCCAAAGAGGGGAGGCGAAGCCTGGGAGGGTGGACCTCCTAGAACTGCACAGGACAGACCCATAGACCGGCGGAAATCAAGCCCCGAAGGGCAAGACAATACCGATCTATTAAGTGCAGTATCCATCGGAACAGATACTACACTTTGATCTTAGCCAAAAGGCTGAGAAGTTATTTATTTATCTCAAAATATATACAAAAGATACATCCAAGATGTGACACAAGGCCAAAAAGGGGTATGGAGGGGAAAGTGGGGGTCGGGGGTCGTCCACTTGGTCTAAGATACCCTAGAAACTAGTTTCAGTTACCACAATACCACATTCACTCTATGGACTTAAGCTACTTAAAATATCCCCAGGTGTTTGAAATGAATTTTATTTACAAAAAGTATATACATGTGTGATGATGGGAGTGGGAGAACAAAAAACTAAGCCTTAAATAATCTCCCAAAAATAAATAAAAGTAAAAGGGATAGTAAAAATAAAGAACAAAATAAAATGCTAATTATGGTAAGTTAGTAGGACCCCCCTATCCTAACTAGGGTATGAACTGCTTGCTGTCTTCTGGTAAAAACCAAAAGCAAGAAAGTCAGTTCCTAAGTGGGAGTGGGCGTTTCTATGGGGGCAAAAGAAATGGAGGGATGGGTTTGTCGGGATGTGCGGTGTCCTCCAGGATAAGAACTATTAGGGCGGGTCAGGGATGCAAAATAAATTTGGGAGCGGGCATCCTGGAGGAGTTCAGACACCTAAAATAAAGATGGGGACAGAGAGCTCATTTATACTACTAGTTAAAAGGGGGGCTGATCCAATAAATTGGATGGTCAGAGCAAGGAACTTTTATCCTTTTTTCCAAAAAAGAGACCTAAGGTCGGCGTGTGCCATGCCTAGGCAGGGAACACGAACTCAAACTTATTCCGCGAGAACACGCATAAACTAGCGGTGTGTATCCACCTACTTTTAAAAAGTGAGGTAGGCAACCTCCTTCTATCAGATTTGATTTTGATTTTAAGCTGATGCTTAAAAAACAAAATCAAATGATGATGAGAAGTCGGCGCCCCCCCACGCCCTATTTCTAAGCGTGAAGTGTACACAACGAGTCTAGCTACGGCTAAAATCGCGAGCAAAACCATACGTTTCTCCCTGGGCCACAAGGGGTCCATGTTGAAGACAACGGATGCTAAATCCAGACACGTCACCCGGTCGGGGGTGATGCGAGCCGTCACCTCGTTGACATACGTCCAATATTCACGAAGTTTGGAGCAGGTGAAAAAGGCGTGCTCAGCCGTTTCGATTTCATCTTCCTCACAACGTGGGCAAAAGGGGTCCATAACCAGACCAATATTGAATCGTATGCCATTGAGGGGTACCACATTTCGAACCAATCGCCAGGTCAGAGAGAACTCAGTGTTGTTGAGATGGCTCCGGCCTGGCGCCCAATTCCACTGGGAGCGAGCATCCTCCTCCGACAATCCAAGTCGCTCCCCAAGAGGATCCGAAACGGTCCCCACCACTAATTCCCGATATAGTGTTTTCCTAGACCGGGCGAGGTCACTGGACCCCGGCAGCACTCTGAGCGCAGCTCGGCATTCGTTGAGGAACTGCGATTGACCCCTTGGCTTACGCCGGCATTCGGCCAAGTGGTCGGGGATGAGGTTGGGAAAAGCATTCTCAACCGCAGGGCCCCACGCAGACTCCTCTGTCAAGGTTCGGCTCAGGAATGTTAACCGCTCAGCATTCAAGTGGCTCGCCAAGTCGGGCATTCCCAAACCTCCCACATCAGGACGTTGAGTACAGACCTGTCTACGGACCAGCGGCTTCGCCCTTGCCCACAAAAGTGAGAAAAGGAGACGCGTCAAAACCGCTTGGCGGTCCGCAGGCAGGGGTAGTACAGCCAATCGGTAAAGGATGAGCGGAAAGACGTACGTGGCGCACGCCTCAGCTCGACCTTTAAGGGAAAGCCCCCTTTGAAGCCAAATCCTTACAGACGCTTCAACCTTAGACTGTACTTCCGACCAATTCTTATCAAGCTGGAGACCCGGTCCGAACCATACGCCGAGGATCCGAACCGGGCCATCTGTCCAGTTGAAAAGGCCCGGGAGCGCAGCCGCGCCACTCCAGGCAGCCAACCATAGGCCATTGGATTTGCTAAGGTTGACCACGGCCCCTGTGACTTTTTCGTACCTTTTGAGTGCCCTAATCACCGCGATAATGTCTCGAAAGCACGACACAAACACGGTGACATCATCGGCATACACGGAAACCCTGGCTCGCGCACCGCCAGGAAGAGCAATACCGCGTAGGGCCAGTCCAGGCTCCCCGATCCTAAGCCTGCGGAGAAAAGGCTCCAAGGCAAGGACGTAAAGCAGGGGAGACAGCGGACATCCCTGACGTACCGACCGAGAGACGGCAAAAGACTCCGATCGCATTCCATTCACTTGCACCACTGCCGTCGGCCCGCGATACAAAATGGAGATCCATCTGCGGAAGTCCGGTGTAAAACCGGCGGCCTCTAAAACAGATCCCAGGAACCGATGGTCGACCCTGTCAAAAGCTTTGGACTGATCTAAATTGATCAGCGCGGCTTCGGTGTCGTCTTCTAATCCCTCTATGATCGTGCGCATCAGATGCAAGTTGTTTTGAATCGATCTCCCCTTCACAGCATAATTCTGATCAGGTTCGACCAACTCACCGATAACAACCTGCAACCGATTTGCAAGAACTTTGGCCAAAATCTTTAAATCTGCGTTAAGCAGAGTTATGGGCCTATAATCATCTAAATCCCCACCATCTTGGCCCTTTTTCTGAAGCAATGTGATCACTCCCTTGGTGACTTGACCGGGGACGGAGCCCTGTTCAAACCAGTGATTGAACACATTGACCAGAATAGGTACGAAGATGTGCGACAGCCTCAAGAACAATTCATAAGGCAAACCATCAAGTCCCGGAGATTTGTCGTAGCCGACCTGCTTCAGTGCAGCCAAGACCTCACACTCTGTAACGCGCCCATCACAACTAGCCGCTCGGGCCGCCTCCAGGCGGGGCGAGCCAGCTAAATAGCTGCCAAACTCCTCGACGCGGAGTCCGGGCAGTTGGGTGAACCGCTCCATGAAATGTTCACGAAATCCCCGGCAAATCTCCCGAGTCGACACAAGGGTGTGTCCTTCCGGGTGTCTGACTTGACGAACGAGACCGACCGAGTTGCGACGAAGTGGAGTTCTACGCTTTGCCGCGTCAACATTCACGGCTTCGTTGGACACTCTATTTAGTCTAGATCTAACTACTTGACCCTCATACCGTACGTTAGCTGCACGTTTTAGGTCCCCCTTAGCTAGTTCTATGCCTAGGGAATCCCCCCCAGCTTAGTTTCTAAGCGCTTTTCTGCTTCAGCCTTATTTAAGGCGAGGCGCTGGCACAGAAAAGCGCCTAATGCCAACTTTGGCGTTAACCCACCACCTACTCCCGGTTACCGCCCCCACTAATCCCTTTTGAATGATAAGAGATAGCTGTTCCCGGAAGTCACGTATCTCCAGTAAGGAGGTATTTAACTTCCAGTAGCCAGCTACCTTGTGTGTCTTAGGGCCTAAATCCAGACTGGCCTAACCAGTGGAACGTGGGACAAGAGATATAATCTACGTTGCCTCTTCTAACTAACAATCGATCCAAGTAAGTACTTGGATTGAAAGTGCCGCTAGCAAGCCACGTCCACATCTCCCGCCTCGGGTGATCGATACGAAATCTGTCGACCAGATCGCATTGTGCCATCAGGTCAGACAGACTTGTCTCACACCTATCCGACCCACTAAGTCCCCCCACCTTATCTATCCTGGGATCAAGGATGGCATTCCAATCACCCACTAGGATTAGCCGCTCCGAACCACCGAGGAACCCCTCCAACCCCCGGAAAAAGGAAACCCTCTCCCGAATGCTATTGAGCGCATAAACCGCGACGATTCGAAACATGGCACTATTCACGGCAACATCAGCCACGATCAGTCTGCCATCAGCATCAGCGTGAACAACGTTTACCCTTGCTAACAGAGTGCGTCTAACTAACAGAGAGACTCCCCGAGCAAGACGGTCACCAAATGCTGAAAAAACATCGAAATGCTCCTCCAGCAGTCGATGATCGTCAATCGAAACATAGTGAGTCTCCTGTACCGCAGCCACATCTATGTCCAACGCCTTGAGATCCCCCAGTATGCGGGCTGCTTTGCTTAAGGACCTCAAGCCGTTTGCGTTCAAGCTTCCTAATTTCAAGTTCGTATCCATCTGATCTAGTCAGTGTCAACCACCGGCCTGAAATCCTTTGCGGTTAGGATGCCGCAGGCTTGCCCGATATTGCCAGTTAGCAATTCTGACGACGCGCGGCCGTCTCGGGAAATGCCCCCGACATCCAAGGGGAAAGTTAGTTTGAGGGCCCTGTAAAATGACGGGTGGACGTAAAGAGGGACCCTCCCTTCGCATTTATCCCTCAACTCTTTGAGGGAGTCACGCCCTTCCTCCACCAAACTCAGGCCAGGGATGGCCCCCTTGCCGGCCTCGATCATATTCCACATAGACCTCGTGCGCCCTACCTTCGTATTGCGCACGAAGGCTATGAGCAAGGGGCGTCTGGAAACATTTTAACATCCTGCGTATCTGACCCCTGCACCTGAGTTAGGAGCTGCAGCGGCCGGATGACATTACGCTGTCGAGCGTTTAGGTCGGCAGCGGCATGGTGGATGTTAACATCACAAATCAGGTCCCCTGGCAGGAAGGGGAATCTTTTGGTCTTCCCGGTTCTCATGGGGGAAGTGGCCGCATTTTTCCGGGCTACCGGTTTTGAAGAAGATGGCTCGGGCTCTTTCTTTAGTGACAGAGAGCGAGAGCCGGCTGGGGGGGTTTTAGTGGGGGAGGGGGATTTCTGCTCAGTAGTGGGTTTGGGGGTTTCGGGGGACTGAGCAGAAGAGATGGTCATCTCTTCGGGCTTTGGGGCGGGGGTTTGGGGCCCAGCCTCTTTAACTTTCTTCGCCGTCCTTGTTGCCTTCTTTTTCTCCCTGCTTTTTACTTGGCTCTCTGTTACTATCGACAAGGGGACCTGTTGCTTCCTTTTTGTGGCCGCTGCCGATGCGGGTGTAGAGGGCTGCAGCTCCTTGGTGGGCATCTCTGTACTTGAGGACCCTGTGGGAACCCGCATCCCTTTTTCCTCAGGGGCTGCACCTTTTTGGAGGGGGCCTTTGTGGTGCGGCTTTTCTTTATTTTTCTGAAGCCCTCCTCATCTACGTCATCTTTGCCCCCCCGGTCGTTGGTGGAGGAGCTGCTGGTGCTACAGGCGCAGTTTTTCCTCCCGGGTCTGCGGCAGAAGGGGTCTTCTTTGGTGGTAACTTTTTGGGGCAATGTTTTGCCATGTACCCCTTCTGCTCACAGTGCCAACAATGTGGCCTCCTGCCCTCCACGATGGCACTCATGGACCAGGATCCGCACTTGAGCAGGGGTGGTATCTTGTCAAAGCCCTCCCGGTCCACTCTCATCTTAAGTTGGTAGTTCCCGACCATTAGGTTTCGGGGACCATGGACCGGGAGTACGGCTTCGACGTCCCCGTACTGGCTAAGAACAGCTCCAAGTTGTTCCGAGCTTATATAACAGGGGACGCCGAGGACAGTCACTGTTGTCCGTCGTCTGCTCAAGTACTCCGGCCTGAGAAGCCATTGCTTGTACCTCAGGTCGGTCCTGGCCACTTTTTCAGCTTCGTCAGCGCTTGGGAGAAGTATGTCCCAAGTGGCGTACCCTCTGCGGCATATATAAGATGCGGGAACATTAAGTTCCAACAGAAGGTCCGCCATCTTTTCGCAGGAGACCTCAGCCAACCCCTTGGTCCTTGCGTCCAGTGTGACTAGCGAAACGATTCGTTTCGCCAGTCTGTCAACAGCACCTGGTGCCGCTTTGATTTCACTACCGTCGGTGAGTTGCTTGTATGTTGTTTCAAACAACCGACGGTAGTCTAAGGGGCTAAGCTGGGACTGAGGTCCCCATTTGTCCATGTCTTGGGCAGGAGTTGCCGCCGCTGATGTTGTTGTCGCCGATGCGCTCGGTGTTGCTGGCGTTTTCGGCGGTGGCGTCTTTTGCCCGGGAGGGATGGCCCAAACACTCTCCTCTTGTGTTGAAGGAGCCAGGGACGGCCACTCCTTAGGAGAAACGGCAGGATTTGAAGGAGTGGCCACTTTGGCCCGAGTAGCCCTTCTGCCTGCAGCACCAACTGCCCCAGACTTCGGTCTTGGTCCAGCGACCCCCATCCTTCCTCTTCTTGATAGCCTTTCTGTAGTCTTGACGACTGGATTAAGAGGCTCCAAGTCCATTTCGCTGCTATCACTGCTGCTGTCTCTCGAACAGTCACTGCAGGCGCTGCTGCTCAAGTCGTCACCAAATAGCTCGTGGTGCAGTTCAGAGATCCGCATTTGAGCAGATTCCCGGTCACTCGGGGTTGGCGGCTGATCTGGATCGGTGGCCCCTTTCTTGTGGAGTTCCACCGACTTGGCTGGTCTCACTCCTGCAGGCAGGAGGCTTTTTCTCCTGCGAGCAGGCGGGCTGACGGTTGAAGCCCGTCGAGAAGTAGGTACGGTGGGGAGTTTCTCCCACCGACCCAGATCACCTCTCTGAGTTGAGCTAACCGTACTACCTGAACTGCCGGGGACAGCAGCTAGAGAGCTAGCAGGGCTACCGCTTAAGGCGGTAGACCCTGATCTACTTCCAGTGCTGGGGACGGCACTGGCAGACGTACTGGGCATGGTGCTTAGGGCACCCTGACCGTCCAACTGTTTGGGGTCTGCTCCCGCCCCGACCTGAGACCGAGGCCTCATGTCGGAAAAGGAGCTCGGGCTAGACAAAGACTCTGCAGCAGAGCCCGGACCACTCCTCCCCTCTCGCATCCAACTCCCGGCTAAGACCCGCCGATTCGGATTCAGGAAGACCGTCGCCAAAAGGTACGTGAGTCAAGCCTGAAACCTGCCAGCTGCTTAAGTCAAGCCTGGAAGTTGGACACCTGAAAAAAGAAGGGAACAAAAAAGATTAAATACAATGAAACAACCCAAGAGGGGTGGCCACCCAAGAGGGGTGTGAAAAGACAAAATGCCCAACAGGGGCTAGTCTAAGGGAACAGAGAGAGTCCCCTGAAGGTTTAGCTTTAAACTTGGGCAGGGCCCAAGTAGCTGGTCGCCTCTTAGGCAATCACCAGGTGATTGCCTAAGAGTAGCCTGAAAAAATCGGAGACAAGTCAATGATTTCGTCAAAAAAGGCCGAGAAGCGATTTAGGCCGGTGAATTCCCTCGGATCTTTATCTACTTATGGAGATTTTACAAACCTTGGGAACTCACCAGACCTTAGGCATAACGCCCGAGATGTAGGGGTAGGGGGGGTCGGGGATAAGTGAGACAAGCTTTTAACATTTTTTATTTTCATCAAAAAATACAACAAAAACAGAAAAGAAAACTTTTGCTTACTCTTAACCAGCTTCTTGCACCAAAATACCGCATTCACTCTGTGGATGGATCCCTACTTAACATATCCACAGTCGTCGTTGTAAATAATAATTATCGTGGGAGTGGGGAAAAAATATTAAAAACACCCAAAAAGAAAGAAAAATAAAGAACCAAATAAAATGATAAAAAAGGGGGGTTAGTATGGCCCGTCTTTCCCTCATTGCTAAGTGTTGGACCACCCGCTGTTTTCCGGCCCAAGACCGAAAACAAGCGGGTCGGTCCCTAAATGGGAGTGGGAACTTAAAAGAGGTGTATTCAAAAATAAATTCATCGGGAATGGGATCAAGGGTTGGATGGCGGCTTCCAAGATAGTAATGCCAAAGGTTCCAAAAGAACGGGGACAAAGTAAAACAATGGAAGTGGGAATCTTTGGAAGCTCTCTAGTGCCGGCAGAAATAAAATAGGGACAGGATATCTCTCATTCCTACTTAGTTAAGAGTTGCTCTTTTAGTTAAAAAAGTTTACAGGGGTGGGTTCCGTAGAACCCAGTACCGTGTTTGCCATAACTATGGAGGGAACACGAACTCAAACTTGGCGCCTCGTCATATGCACAAACTAGTGTCATACACCAATCTCCTATTGAAATCCATGCGATGTAATCGCTTCCAATCGCATCTGATTTTCACTTTAAGTTGATGTTTAAAGTAAACTACCAGATCACGATCTGAAACCGATCCAACCCCATGAACCTCACCAAGACGTGTAACCCACGTCACTAGTCTCGCTACGGCTAGGATGGTCAGAAACACCATTCGTTTTTCCCCCGTCCACTGCGGAGCTGCGTTGTTGGTGACAGATGCGACATCCAGGACCATCGGCTGCTCAGCGTCGATGCGAGCCGTCACCTCTCTGACGTATTCCCAGAGACGTCGAACTTTGCTGCAGGTGAAAAAGGCTTGCTCGGCCGTTTCTTCTTCGTCGTCTTCACAGCGCGGGCATAAGGGGACGTCCCTTAAGCC
Organism: Sepiola atlantica; assembly: GCA_963556195.1. Classification (NCBI taxonomy): domain Eukaryota; kingdom Metazoa; phylum Mollusca; class Cephalopoda; order Sepiida; family Sepiolidae; genus Sepiola; species Sepiola atlantica. The sequence continues at coordinate 16,022,011 of OY744539.1, forward strand.
ATCTCTGCGTAATCTGCCATAGAGGGGCAGTGCGTTCCGAACCAGTCGCCAGGTCAGAGAATACTCAGAATTGTTGAGATAACTCTGGCCCGACGCCCAACTCCACTGGGAGCGGGCCTCCTCCCGCGACAATCCAAGCCGCTCCTCAAGTGGGTCCGAAGCGGTACCCTCCACTAGATCTCGATATAGTCTCTTCCTAGACCGGGCAAGGTTACTGGACCCCGGCAACGCTCTAAGCGCGGCCCGGCATTCGGTGAAGAACAAGGACTCTCCTCTCGGCCTACGTCGACCGAGAGGTCAGGTATGAGGTTGGGAAAGGCACTCCCGACCTCAGGGACCCACGGAGTGTCTTCCATCAAAGTCCGACTCAGAAAAGCCAGTCTCTCGGCATGTCGATGACTTGCCAAGTCAGGCATCCCCAAGCCTCCCACACTCGGAACTTGAGTACAGACCTGTCTGCGGACTAACGCTTTCCAGCCCTTCCAAAAAAGCAAGAAGAGTAAGCGCGTGAAGGCGGGCCGCAGGCAGTGGTAGTGCAGACAGCCGGTAAAAGATGAGAGGGAAGACGTAAGTGGCGCACGCTTCCGCTCTGCCCTTTAAGGAAAGCTTCCTTCGAATCCAAGTCCGGACCGACGATTCAACCTTTGTCTGTACTTCCGACCAGTTCTTTTCCAGCTGGAGGCCCGGTCCGAACCATACGCCGAGGATTCGAACTGGGTGATCGGACCAACTGAAGTCACCTGGAAGAGCGGTCTCTCCGCTCCAGGCACCCAACCGCAGGCCGTTCGACTTGCTGCGGTTGACTATGGCCCCTGTCACTTCTTCGTACCGAGCGAGCGCCTTAATCACCGTTTGAATGTCAGTACGGCTCGACACGAAAACGGTGACATCATTGGCAAACGCGGAAACCCTGACTTGCACTTTGCAAGGAGGGATAGCGATCCTGCGCAGGACTGGTGTTGCCGCCTGATCCCTTAATTTGCGAAGGAAGGGTTCCAACGCCAGGATGTAGAGCAGGGGCGACAGCGGACAACCCTGACGTACCGACCGAGAAACAACGAACGATTCTGACCTTTTTTCATTGACCTGCACCACTGATGTCGGCGAGTCATACAGAATGGAGATCCACCTGCGGAAGTCCGGACCAAAACCGGCAGCCGCTAAAACAGCTTTCAGAAAACCATGGTCGACCCTATCGAAAGCCTTGGACTGATCTAAATTGATCAGCGCGGCTTCAGCGTCTCTTCTGTCCCCTCTATGATCATGCGAATCAAATGCAAGTTGTTCTGAATCGACCTCCCCTTCACAGCAAAGTTCTGCTCAGGCTTGATCAAATCACCGATAACAACCTGCAGGCGGTTCGCAAGAACGCGGGCCAAAATCTTTAACTCTGTGTTTAGCAGAGTTATGGGCCTATAATCGTCTAAATTACCCCCATCAGGTTGGTCCCCCTTCTTCAGTAATGTGACCACTCCTTTGGTTACCTGTCCAGGGATTGACTCCTGAGCGAACCAGTGGTTAAACATCCTTCAGGATTGGGACAAACATGGGCGACAGCCTCAAATACATTTCGTACGGCAGCCCATCGAGTCCTGGAGATTTGTTCAAGCCGACCTGCTTCAACGCAGTAACGATCTCGCCCTCTGTAATACTGCCATAACAGCCAGCTGCTCGAGCCGCCTCAAGGCAGGGAGAGTCAGCCAAATAGCTGTCAAACTCTATTCCCACCGACCTTATCTATCTTGGGGTCTAGGATGGCATTCAAGTCTCCATTAAAACTACTCGCTCCGGACCCCCGAGAAACGTCTCAAACCGTCGAAAAAAGGAAACCCTCTCACCAACAGTGTTAGGCGCATAAACCGCAACGATCCGAAACTTGCTGTTGTCAACGGCAACATCGACTATTACCAACTGTCCTTCCACATCCGTATGAACAACGCGCACTGTCGCGGACAGAGTGCGTCTCACTAGCAAAGAGACACCACAACTACGAACATTGCCATATGCTGAAAACAACTCAAAGTCATCAGTCAGCACATCACAATCCCCGTACGAACAGAAGTGGGTCTCCGCGATCGCAGCAATATCCCTCAGCACGCGAACAGCCTTGCTTCGGGATCTCATGCCCCTCACGTTCAATGTAGCCAAGTTTAAAGCCATTATTACTCCTAATCAGTGTTACAAACGGGACTAAAGTCCTCGGGAGTGAGGACGCCGAAGGCCTGACTGAGACTGCCGGTCAGCAGTTCGGACGAAATCCGTCCGTCTCTAGACAGGCCCCCCCCCATGTCCAGGGGAAAGTCAGTTTGAGTGCCCGAAAAAATGAGGGGTGAACATAAGCAGGGACCCTCTCCATACATCTGGCAGCCAGCTTACGTAATGACGGGTGCTCCTCATCTATTAGCTTCATTCCCTGAATCACCTTTTTACCCGCCTCCACCATCCTCCACAGAGCCTTTGCCCTGCCCCCCTTTTCCTGGCGAATAAATGTTGTTAACATTGGGGCATCCATAAAGTTCAGCGGATTCTAGACCTGTTTGCCCCTCACATGGGTGAAGGCCTCCAGCATTTTGAGGTATTTTTTCTGTCGGCCATTCAAATCCGCCTGTGTCTGTGTAGCATTGGCCTCGCAAATCCTTTCATCAGGGAAAAAAGGATACTTCTTGTTTTTTTCATATTTTACTACCGGTGGAGTCGGAGGTTTAGCTTCCTCGACAGGGGCTCTTTCTGCTTCCTCTGTCCTGGTAGTCGGGGATCTATCTCTGGGCCTATTTGAGGGGGTACCCAAAAGGGGAGGGGTGTTTTGCGCAACCTCATTTGAAGGGGACGGGGATTGGGTTTTGGGGGTTGAGCAAGTTCAGTGCCACTGCTTTCTATCATTTCGTCTTTTGACTCTTCTTCCACCTTCTCTTCCTCTGCTGCTTCCTTTGTCTCTTTAATTTTTTTAGCTTTATTTTCCTTAGGCTTTTCTGAGTCCACTCCTTCAACGACCATTACCGTCTCGTCCTCATTTGATTTCTCATCCTGCTCTGACGAGTGGGTCGGCAATTTTCGTTTCACCGCCGGAGTGGGTGTATTTACCGGTTCAACAGGAGTTTTTGTCCCCTGAATAGGGGGTTTGTCAACCGGAGCTGATTTGGAGGTAACTGTGGTCTTCTTTGCTTTTTTGCCCATTACCGTACTCCACTTGGGGGAATCGTTCTCCGTCCCGGCTGCCTCTACTGTGTTTGCTTGAGGTACCACGGGTGTCTTTTTCTGTGTTGAAGGCACAGACGCCGGGGACTTCGCTGGAATCTTTTTTGGGCAATCTTTTGCCATATGTCCCGGCGTCTTACAGTTCCAGCAATATGGCCTCCTTCCCTCCACAATGAGTGACATTGCCCAGGATTCGCACTGTAATTGGGCGGGGATGTCCAAAAAGCCTTTATGGCTTACTCTCATCTTTAACTTGTACTCCCCTGTTTGGATGTTCCTTGGGCCACGGACAGGAAAGATTGCCTCGACGTGACATAACTGGTCCTAGATGGTCGGAGCCAATACAGCATGGGACGCTGAGGATTGTGATGGTTGTCCTTCTTTTCCCCTGATATTCTGGCTTAATTCTTAACCCTTTCCATATCAGGTCCTGTCTTGCCACTTTCTCGGCATCCTGCGCTGTTGGAAGCAGGATATCCCACAGGATATTCCATAAGATCGCTGAACTACGTATGTGGCTGGGACGTTCAAGTCCCCCAACATCTCGAACATTTTGTCCTTCGTAACCCTGGTCAACCCCTTCGCTTTAGCGTCCGTCGTTACTAACGACACAATCCTCAACCTTAAGCTTTCAAGGGTGCCAGGGATAAGCTTTATTGTACTACCCTGGGTATATGCTTCATACTTTTCCTTGAAAAGCTGTTTATACTCGTCAGGGGTTTTTTTTGGCATCACAGAGGGGAGGGTGGATTGTTCAATCGGGGTGGAGGGGGTTGGTGGTTGGGTTTGAGGTGGCTGCGAAGGGGGGGATAGTGTTTTTGTCCTGCTCTGCTGGGGAGGAGGGTGTTGGCGGTTGAGGTGGCTGTGAGGGGGGATAGTGTTCAAGACATCCTCTGCTATGGTGGAGGGGGTGTATTTTTTTGATTTACTTGGGGGAGGGGTTGGAGTTTGGTTTCCGTGAGTCTTTTAGTCGGCTGTTTCCCTTTGTTGGGGGACTGCTCCCCTCAGACTCGGATGAGGGTGTGGGCTGCTTCCTTTTCGCAGAGCTCGCCTTAGTGGATGTTTCCATACTGCTAGACGACTGCTGTTGCTGCTCTTGGAGAGGTTGCCGTGGGAGCTGCAATGAGGCTCTTGGTCTCGGGGTGGGAGTGGAGTTTTTGGGTCCCCTGCCCCTTTTTACGACAGTGCTCCAGCCGCCTGTTTTGTCTTCTGCAGGAGCCGCTGTTGTCACTGCCACTGCTGCTGTTGTTGCTGCTGCAGCAGGAACCCTCTTCTGGACTGGTGCCGGGTTCCTCTGCAGACACTCCTTTGCCATGTGGCCCTTTTTCTCGCAATGCTAACAATGTGGTCTCCTACCCTCCACAATCACTGACAGCGTCCAGCCCTCGCATCTGAACCTGACCGGGATGCTATCAAATCCTTGGTGGTCCAGTCTCATCTTGAGATGGAAATCTCCCATCAAGATGCCACGGGCAGCGCAGACTGGAACCACCTCCTCGATGTCGCCGTACTGGTTCATGACCACTCCCAGTTTTTCAGCACTCAGGAAGCACGGGGCGCCGAGGATGGAGACAATTGTCCTCCTCCTGGCCAGGTATTCTGTTTTCAGCTTTAAGCTTTTCTGCCTGTTGCTGATCCGGGAGAAGTACGTCGTACATAGCATAGCTCTTTCTCACTATGCATGATGCTGGGATATGGAGTTCCTCCAGCATTATGTCTCTGGGGACTCCGGTCAGACTTTTAGTTTTTAAGTCTGTGGTCACCAGTTTTAGTTTTTAAGTCTGTGGTCACCTGTGGTCTCTTGGAGATATCCTCCAGGGTGTTCGGGAGTGCTTTTATTTCGGCACCCTTTGTGAACTTCTGGTATTTCTCCCGGAAGAGTTTCTGATATTCCTCCGGCGACAACTGGGCCTGTGGTCCCCAGGTAGCCTTCTTCTCCTTCGCTGCTGCTGTCTTCTTCAAGGTTGTGGCCGGAGTGGAGTTTTCCTTGGACGCTGTCTGGGTGGGGCTACTGGCAGAGGGGGTTTTGGCCAATGGTCTGAGGCTGTCGGCAGGTTGCTTGCCAACCTCCTCTTCCATGGCCTGTCTGAGTGGGGTCGCTGCTGATTGTCCCCTTCTACCGAACTGTCGCCGCTGCTGGAGCCCAATCCGGGAAGTCGGTCGGGTCCCATCCGAAGGTGATTTCCGGAATTGATTTTACTCCCCTATTTAGGAGGAGCGGTCCTTTGGGGGAGCAGCCCCCGTTAGAGTTGACGTTTTTTTCTGGGCGGTGGGTGCCATCCAAAAAGTTTTGGGGGTATTTTGCTCCCTCATTTGGGGAGTCACCCTTTAGGGGAGCAGCCTTTTTTTGGTTTGTGATCTCGCAAGGGGAGTCGTTCTTTGGGGCAGCCACCTCTGGTATGCTCCGGACCGGGAGTCATCCTTTAGAGGAAGAGCCCCGGTAGAGTCGAATTGTTTTCCGGGCGGTAAGCCCCGTCCGGAACATTTTTGAGAGATTTTGCTCCCTCATTTGGGGAGTCACCCTGTAGGGGAGCAGCCCCTTTTTAGTTAGTGCTCCTGCAGGAGGAGGAGTCCAGTGGGTTGGCTACTTCTGGCGTGTTGAAATCCGGGCGGTAAGCCCCGTTTTTTAGTTTTGCATGGGTGCATCGCCCCCCCTCAGCGTCATTATTGATGGTGGTGATGGTTGTCGTCCTTCTGCTCTCTTCCATGTCTCCACCAGTTGAAATCATAATAAAAAAGGGGGGGGCTGAAAAATTCAAGATTTCAACCGGCGTCTGGTACAAGAGCCGGTTTTGGCGCGCTCTGAGGGCGCCAAAACAGGCAAGAGGGTTAGATAGAACTGAGAGCGGGAGAAGAAGAGCATTAATGGAAGAGAGACAGCGAGGGTTTCATCTCGACCCTTTACGGGGAGAAGGAGGATAGACAAAGTTTGTCAGGCGGTGGGGGTGCCGCTGACAATACAAAGTGTGAGAGAGTTCTTACTGCATCCCAGACCCAAGAGAGTAGGGAGAGGAATCAGTAACTGAGAACAACATTTTAACTAAAAATTCAAAGTTTCGAAATCTGGCGCAGATACTACACTTTGATCTTGGCCAAAAGGCTGAGAATGTATTTAGGCAAATACATTCCGCAGGAACATTTATTTCTATATTAAACAAAAATTACATCCTTTGAAATGTATTTACCTTAGGCATGACGCCTGCTATGTAAGACAAGCTTTTGACATTTTTTATTTACAAAATTTTTCAAAAAACAAGACATTTTTATTAAAAATAAAAATGACCACAGAAAAAACATTGCTGACTCCAAACTAGATCCTTGCACAAAAATACTGCATTCACTCTATGGGTGGATCCCTACTTAAAATATCCCCCCGAAAAAAAACAACGTTGTAAAAATGAATTATCGTGGGAGTAGGATAAAATATTAAAAACACTCAAAAAGAAAGAAAAATAAAGAACCAAATAAAATGATAAAAAGGGGGGTTAGTATGGCCCGGCTTTCCCTCATTGCTAAGTGTTGGACCACCCACTGTTTTCCGGCATGAGACCGAAAACAAGCAGGTTGGTCCCTAGATGGGAGTGAGAACTTAAAAGAGGACTTTTCAAAATAATAAATTCATCGGGAATGGGATCGTGGGATGGATGGCGTCTTCCAAGATAATAATGCCAAGGGTTTCAAAAGAATTCCTACTAGTTTAGAGTTTTTCCAGTTTTTTTTAAATAAATCAAAAAAACTATAGGGGTAGGTTCCGTAGAGCCCAGTACCGCGTGTGCCATAACTATGGAGGGAACACGAACCTAAACTTGGCACCTCGTCGGATGCACAAACTAGTGTCATGCACCCATCTCTTATTGAACTCCATGCGATGTAATCGTTTCCAATCGCATCTGATTTTCACTTTAAGTTGATATTTAAAGTAAACTACCAGATCGCGATCTGAAACCGATCCAACCCCATGAACCTCATCAAGACGTGTTACCCATGTCACTAGTCTCGTTACAGCTAGGATGGCCAGAAACACCTTCTGTTTCTCCCCAGACCACGGCGGTGCTGTGTTGCTGATGACAGATGCTACATCCAGGACCATCGGCTGTTCGGCGTCGATGCGAGCCGTCACCTCTTTGACGTATTCCCAGTGAAGAAGTCGTGCTCGGCCATTTCTTCTTCGTCGTCTTTACAGCGCAGGCATAAGGGGACGTCCCTTAAGCCATCTCTGCGTAATCTGCCATAGAGGAGCAGTGCGTTCCGAACCAGTCGCCAGGTCAGAGAATACTCAGAATTGTTGAGATAACTCTGGCCTGGCGCCCAACTCCACTGGGAGCGGGCCTCCTCCCTCGACAATCCAAGCCGCTCCCCAAGTGGGTCCGAAGCGGTACCCTCCACTAGATCCCGATATAGTCTCTTCCTAGACCGGGCAAAGTTACTGAACCCCGGCAACGCTCTAAGCGCGGTTCGGCATTCGGCAGAGAACAATGACTCCCCTCTCGGCTTACGTCGACCGAGAGGTCGGGTATGATGTTGGCAGGGGTAGTACAGACAGCCGGTAAAGGATGAGAGGAAAGACGTAAGTGGCGCACGCCTCCGCTCTACCCCTTAAGGAAACCTTCCTTCGAATCCAAGCCTGGACTGACGATTCGACCTTTGTCTGTACTTCTAACCAGTTCTTTTCCAGCTGGAGGCCCGGTCCGAACCATACGCCGAGGATTCGAACCGGGCCATCCGACCAGCTGAAGTCACCTGGAAGAGCGGTCGCTCCGCTCCAGGCACCCAACCGCAGGCCGTTCGACTTGCTGCGGTTGACTATGGCCCCTGTCACTTCTTCATACCGAGCGAGCGCCTTAATCACCGTTCGAATGTCAGTACGGCTCGACACGAAAACGGTGACCTCATCGGCAAACACGGAAACCCTGACTCGGCAGTGCGAGGAGGGATAGCAATTCCGCGCAGGACTGGTGTTGCCGCCCCGTCCCTTAATTTGCAGAGGAAGGGTTCCAACGCCAGGATGTAAAGCAGGGGCAACAGCGGACAACCCTGACGTACCGACCGAGAAACCACAAACGATTTCGCCCGCTTGCCGTTGACTTGCACTAGTGCCGTCGGCGAGTCATACAGAATATTGATCAGCGTCGTCTTCTGTCCCCTCTATGATCATGCGAATCAAATGTAAGTTGTTCTGAATCGACCTCCCCTTCACAGCAAAGTTCTGCTCAGGCTTGATCAAATGACCGATAACAACCTGCAGGCGGTTCGCAAGAACGCGGGCCAAAATCTTTAACTCTGTGTTTAGCAGAGTTATGGGCCTATAATCGTCTAAATTACCCCCACCAGGTTGGACCCCCTTCTTCAGTAATGTGACCACTCCTTTGGTTACCTGTCTAGGGATTGACTCCTGAGCAAACCAGTGGTTAAACACATCCTTCAGAATTGGGACAAACATAGGCGACAGCCTCAAATACATTTCGTACGGCAGACCATCGAGTCCTGGAGATTTGTTCAAGCCGACCTGCTTCAACGCAGTAACGATCTCGCCCTCCGTAATCCTGCCATCACAGCCAGCGGGGCGAGTCAGCCAAATAGCAGTCAAACTCCTGGGTGCGGAGTCTGGGCAGTTGGGTGAAGCGTTCCTCCAAATGCTCACAGAACCCCTCACAAATCTCACGAGTCGATACCAGGGTATGTCCTTCCAGGTTTTTCACCTTTCGAATGTACCCATCCTGGCCTCGACGTAAAGCAGCCTTACGCTCAACAGCGTCAACGTTCACGGCTTCGTTAGAGACTTTCTTTAACCTAGCTCTAACTACTTGTCCCTCATATCGCTCGCTGGCCAAGCGATTGAGGTCCCCCGTAATTAAGGCTATCTCTAGGGGATCTCCAGCAAGGAGGTATTAAACTTTCAGTACCCAGCCAACCTAGGCCTATCGCTGAAGTTCAGACGGTCCATAACTAATTTATGGTCCGAATGTCCTAACATAGTGAACGTGGGACAAGATAAGAAATCTATGTCGCCTCTTCTAACTAACATTCTGTCCAAGTAGGTACTCGGACAGAAGGCCGCGCTAGTATACCACGTCCACATCTCCCGAAATCTGTCGACAAAATCGCACGAGGCCATCAGGTCAGACAGACTGCTCTCACACCACGCCGACCCTCTATTCCCACCGACCTTATCTATTCTGGGGTCTAGGATGGCATTCCAGTCCCCCATTAAAACTACTCGCTCCGGACCCCTGAGGAACGCCTCCAATCGTCGAAAAAAGGAAACCCTCTCGCCAGCAATGTTGGGCGCATAAACCCCAACGATCCGAAACTTACTGTTTTCGACGGCAACATCGACCACGACCAGCCGTCCCGCCGCATCCGTATGAACAACGCTAACGTTCGCCGACAGGCTGCGTCTAACCATCACCGAGATGCCACAACTACGAACATTGCTATATGCTGAGTAGACGTCAAAGTCGTCAGTCAGCACATCACAATCCCCGTACGAACAGAAGTGGGTCTCTTCAATCGCAGCTACATCTACCTTACGGGCCACGAGATCCCTTAGCACGCGAGCAGCTTTGCCTCGGGATCTCATGCCCCTCACATTCCAACAAGCCAAGTTCAAATTTGTGGTCCCCATCAGTTAGTGTCACAGACGGGGCTAAAGTCCTCGGGAGTGACGACGCCGAAGGCCTGACCGAGACTGCCGGTCAGCAGTTCGGACGAAATCCGTCCGTCTCGTGCCAAACCTCCCACGTCCAAGGGGAAGGTTAGTTTTAGTGCCCGAAAGAAAGAGGGGTGAACGTAAACATGGACCCTCCCCGGACATTGAAAGGATAATTTTTTAAGGGAAAGGTGCTCCTCGTCTATTAGTTTGAAGCCCGGGAATGCTGTTTTCCCTTCCTCGACCATCCTCTAGAGAGCGTTTGTTCTGCTCCCCTTGTTCTCTCTCAGGAAGGTGGTCATCATGGGAGCCTCCCAGAACTTCTGGGGGCTCTCCACCCGCTTTCCCTTCACACGGGTGAAAGCCCGCATCTGCTTGAGGTACTGCCTTTGCCTCGCGCTTATGTCTGGGTGAACCTGGGAGGCGTCGGTTGTACAAATCCTCTCCCCCGGCAGGAAAGGGGACTTCTTTGTTCTTACCTGCCTTCCCGCTGGTGGAGGAGGGGGCGTCTTTGCTGGAGCGGACTCTTTGGTCCCTGTTGCTTCCGCAACGGCCGTTATGGGTGTTTTGGAGAGAGGAGCGGAGTCCTGTACCACCGGGGGTGTTAGTGCCTGGATAGTCAGAGCAGTTTCACAGTCTTCGGCTTCCCTGATCTTTTTGGCCCTCGGGTCCTTTTCTTTAGGCTCTACCAGCCCCTCCACTGCCATCCTCTCTTCGTTGGCCGCTGACTCCTCCTCTGACTCCGATGACTGGAGTTTTCTTTTGTTAGGGAGGGTTTTCTTTCCCCTCCTGGAGGTTACCGTGCTGAATCCTTCATCTTTATCTTCCTCCTTAGGCTTCTCCGCCGCCACTGGAGCTTTGGCTGGGACGGGTTCCTTGGGCTTCTCCGCCGCCACTGGAGCTGGAGCTTTGGCTGGGACGGGTGCTTTGGGCTTCTCTGCCGCCACTGGAGCTTTCGCTGGGACGGGTGCCGGGGTCTTTGAGGTGTTTCTCCTGGGGTTTTCCGCCTCCTGCTGGGTTGGGAGCAGGATGTCCCACATCGCATAGGACCTCTTGGTGATGTAGGTCGCCGGTATTTTGAGGTCCACCAGCATCCGGAACATTTTGTCCCTGGTGACTCCAGTGAGTCCCTTCAGTTTCGCATCTGTTGTCACCAGGGAGACTATTCTCCTCTTCAGGTTCTCCAGAGTACCCGGGACAAGTCGAATGGTACTGCCCTCCGTGTACTATTTGTACTTTCCCCTGAAGAGTTCCTTATAGTCTTCCGGGGTCTTTTTTGACTGGGGACCCCATGTAGTGGTCTCCGGCATCATTTTGGCATCGCACGGCGTGACACTCCCCAACAAGGATCCGGAGGTGCCCTGCGGGGCTACACCTCCTGGGGGGCACTCGGGTGTGCCACCCCCCGACCGGACTGGAGTGCCGCTTGGCGCGACAACCCCGAGCTCACAACTGGGGCGCACACGTCCGTGCAGCCCACTATCACAGGGGTGCCCTTCGCGGCCACACCCCTCTCGCTGTCTTTAGCCAAGACAGCTCTGGCTTTTGAGACCCAGGTGGCCTCCATCGCAACTGGGTCTGTCTGCTGTCCACAACCCGCCGATTCGGAATCAGGGAGACCGTCGCCTAAAAGGCACGTGAGTCTTCCCCGAACCTGCCGGCTGCTTAAGTTGGGACAAGCAGTCAGACTCTGAATTAATTAAAAATTAATATTGCCAAAAAAGTGGCCACAAGAAAGACCTAGCTCTACCAACGGGGAGCTGCCTCCCCAAGAGGGGGAGGAACTAAATAGAGAAGACCTAGCTCTACCAACGGGGAGCTGCCTCCCCAACGGGGGAGGAGTTAGACAGTAAGAACATAGAATAAAAAGAGAAAAAAGAGAAAAAATCCCCAAAAGGGGGAGCAGACAAAAGCCCCAAAGGGGGGCTTGGTCAATGGTAAAAGCTTTAAACCTTGCCAATAGGCCCGGTAGCTGATCACTGGACTTCGGGTAAAACTGCCTCCCCAACGGGGGAGGAATTAGATAGGAAGATAGAACATGGAAAAAAGAGAAAAAATCCCCAAAAGGGGGAGCAAAAAAGTGAAAAACTCCCCAAAAGGGAGAGCAGAAAAAAGTGACAAAAGCCCCAAAGGGGGCTTGGTCAAAAAACACTTTAAACCTAGCCAAAAGACCCGGTAGCGGATCGCTGGTCTTTGGGAAGACGAAAATGTCGCAACTGAGAACAGATACTACACTTTGATCTTAGCCAAAAGGCCGAGAATTTATTTACATGGATGCATCCTGGGAAACATTAACTCCTAGAGTTAAAATTACATTCCCAGAATGCATACCACCTTAGGCATAAAAGCCCACTGTGGAAGAGGGAAGGTGGGGGTCGGGGGTCATTGTGACATTTATACAACATTTTTTAGAACATTTTTTTATTTCACATTAGCAAAAACAAAGACAATGACATTTTTTATTTTTTCAAAAAACAAAAAGGCACAATGAAAAAACTTAATCTACCCTAAGCTAGACATTTGCGCTAAAAAATTTGCAGTCACCTTATGGCTTAATCCTACTTAAAATATCCCCAAAATGAAACATGAAACATGAAATAACGTGAGAGTGGGATGACACATTAAAAACACCCAAAAAGAAAGAAAAATAAAGAACCAAATAAAATGATAAGGGGGTGGTTTGTAGGGCCCTCCCTACCCTCTTGCTAAGTGTGGACCGGCCACTGTTTTCCGGCTCGAGGCCGAAAACAAGCAGGTCGATCCCTAAATGGGGATAGGAATAAAGTGGGGCGTTCTGAAAATAAATTAATCGGGATCTGGGTACGGGAATGGATGGCGTCTTCCAAGATAGTATTGCCAAGGGTTTCATCAGCCGGGGACAAATTAAATATGTGGAGTGGGCATCTTTGGAAGCTCTCTAGTGCCGGCAAAAACAAAATCAGGACAGGACATCATTTATACCTACTAGCTAAGATTTAACTAGGCTAAGACTTTGAATTTACATTAGGCTGGGTTCCGTAAGACCCAGTACCGTCTGCGCCATGCTAAGGCGGGAAAACGTATTCAAACCTGGACCCTCGTCGGATGCATAAACTAGTGTTGCGCACCCATCTTCTATTGAACTCCATGCGATGTAGCTGTTTCCAATCGCATCTGATTTTCACTTTAAGCTGATGCCTAAAGTAAACAACCAGATCGCGATCCGAAACAGACCCAACCCCATGAACTTCATCTAGACGTGTAACCCACGTCACTAACCTCGCTGTGGCTAGGATCACCAGGCGATTCCTAACCATGTAACTGATGAAAATACTCTGCACATTTTGATGGAGATGTGAAAAAAATGGACATAGAAGAACAGCAAACGAAACCTCTAAATGTAATTTCTAGAGATGGGCGATTTTACCGAAAAACCGCGGTTTTTCGGTTTCGTCTCCATACCGAATACCGAATCGTTTTTTTTTTTAAAAACCGTAACCGTTCGGTATTGTGTTTTTACTACAGTAAGCCACCATATACAAGGAAACACGGTTGAAAAGATTTTCCGATTTGAATAAAATTGAATATTACCAAAAAATGTTATATTAGTAAGAGGACAGATTGAACAAATATATGATAAAATTATTTAATGTACTTAGCAATAAACATCGACCAGAAAACTGTTTGGATAATCACATATTTGAGGGTAGTTCTATTAAAATAGTCATATCTTAAAAACTAAAGCACTTTAAGAGCTCAAAATACCATCATTTTGTTAGGAAATGAATATCCTTACATTTTTCGTACCCAACTAGTAAATAAATTAATCTTTCATCTTTTTTTATGCATTAAAATTATAATTGTACGTTGTTTTGTCTTTCGGTAATAGTAATTTTAAATTATCTTATCCTAAAAAATATTGTCCTTTTTTTGAGCGAAAGTCAACAATGGCTGCTAGTATTGCTGATATAACAATCAATCAGCAGCAGCGTCTTGTAAAGCTTTGTAAAATTCGTTTATAAACTTCTTTAAAAGTAAGATAAAAATACTTTTTGTGCTTAAAAAAGTTAATCCTATTTGGTTCTTTTATAAAAAATACTTTAAAAAATACTGATTTTCACTCAACTTTCGAACTTCTAGTAGTAATGACTTTCTAGTCGCCAATTTAAAAAAAAAATTAAGATTCTACTTTTTTAGGCGATTACGTCTTAGTCTTGGCGAAAAAAAGAAAAAACAAAACAAAAAATAGTTTAGAATTTAGAGTGGGGGATCAGTTTCGCATATAAATTTAATGTAAAATGATCTCCGATTTCCCGGCCATTCTTGCCTTTTAGTGAAATTTATAAAATAAATAATTACTCTACCATTAACTCTAGATACGACTAACAAGCCCACCTCCTAAAAATGCCTTGAACGTATTGTACCATTAACCTTAAATATGAGTGGCAAGCCACCCCTAAAAAACTCCCTTAACCCTAACACTAAGTCCGAATGGCAACCTCCATCCAAAACAAAACCCCTTCCTTAACCTTATCACTAACGCTAAGTCCGAGTAGGAAGCCCTAATCCTACAAAAAAGCCCATTAAAACCACACATAATCATCTAAAAAAAAAAAAAAAAAAAAAAGCAGACGCCCATAAAAAAAACGCATAGGATTTATTTGCCATAGAAAAAATTGATTAATGCCCTAAAACGCTAGAATGGCCCGGAAATTGTGAATTATTCTACATTAAATATATGTGAAACTAATCCCCCACTCGAAATTCTAAATGAATTGTTTTTTTTTCTTTCTGCTAAGTTTTCAGGGTGTTCACACTTAATTGCCCCTAGCCCTACCACTAACCTGAAGTTCAAGTGGTAAGCCCCCCTCCTCCCACAAAGACCCTCATAATCGTCTAAAAAAAAGAAAAAAAAAACAAAACAAGAAAAATGCACAAGATTTATCTCCCATAGAAAAAAATAATTAACTGTCCTAAAACGCTAGAATGGCCTTGAAATGGGGGATTATTTTATGTGAAACTGATCCCCACTTTAAATTCTAAAATAATTGTTTTTGTTTCTTTCTTTCTGCCAAGTTTTTCAGGGTGTTAACATGTAATTGCCTAAATAAAAAAAGTAGAATCTCATATTTTGGGGAGATAAGGGGGTGAGTTAGCAGAAGGTGTAAATCTACAATAATGCTAAAGAAATCTTGCAATATATTCATTTTTAAACAGTCCTAGTATTAGATTTTAGTTTCTTGTACATAAAATGTATTACAATTCAACTTTGAGTTTTCTAACTTCTTTCTTTTAATGGATTCATGGTATTTTAAGGTATTGCAGCATATTTATGTGCATTTAGTGCAGATTACTTGGAAACCATTAATTTCTGGAGATTTTCAGTGGCATATTCTGATTCCTTGTACAAAAATACACTTATATGGTAAATTTCATTGCTTAATCTTGTGTTTTAACAAAGATATAACATTTTTACTGAAAAATTAGTGTAAAAAATGTGACGAAACGCATATGGTCTTAAAGAGGGGAAATATCCAATTGTGTGAGGCACAAAAATAGTCATAACTTCCTTATTTTTAGTCAGATTTAAAAAATTTAAAAAGATTCTTTCTTAGATCATCAAGCTCTTTCTATATATGCCATTATTGAGATATTTTAAGCAATTTAAATTTTTTCATGTGTATTGCTACTTGTAGGAAGAAATCTTTGTTTACAGTTTGTTTATCATTAACATTTTGAATTTTCAAATGAAAAAAAGAGAAATACGACAGACAACATGACATCGTATTTTTAGCATAAACTATTTTCAAATGAAAAAGAAAAAATCAAACGCGTTCCGTATGATGGCGAAAATCTATTTGATTCAACTCAAAATTGTAAAATAATTATTTGTTTGTTTCAGAGTTATCTTAAAAAAATAAGTTATTAAAATGAAATTTAAAAAAAATACTTGTAAAAGTAAATAAACGAAAAGTAGTGAGCGAGTGTAAACATTTAAAAAGAAAAAAAGTAGTTGCCAATGCTAGTATCACTTTATTCGGATTTTTAAAATTATTTTAAACATTAGGCATTTCATTGTTTACTTTTGAAAAGCCACTTCATACATAAATTGTAATTTCTAGAGAACTATCTCTCAACTATACCGTTTTCTCTCCCAAAAATGGGTTATTCAAAAAGTAGACTATGCAACGATTTATATTTTACTAAATTGTTAATATGGTATTTATTTAGAGTTGACAATTTATTCGAAAGTTTAATTATTAAACTTTAATCCAAGTCATGAATTCTATGACTAAAATTACCTTAAAGCTTAAAAAATGACTTCAGGTGAATTAATAATCTCTACTTTTTTTTAACCATCCTTCCTTTTCCTTTGGCGCGGTTTTCGGGTGTACTACTAGTCTTTTACGCATGTCTATAAAGTTTTATTACCCTGTCTTAAAAACAAATATTAACCCCAACACGCACCAGTTGACAGAACTTTGAGCACACAAAATGACAGACATCCCAACAGTCAACACCGGCAATTCGAGAAGTATATGGTGTGTTTATTTTACGCGACAAGACACGTCTTGCAAACATTTTCACCTATTAAAAAATTAAAATTTTTATCTGTCAAATAATTTTGACAATATTTCATTTTCATCATCATTTTTGCTTAATTTTATTTGTAAAATTGTTTGTTTAAATAAATTTTCGTTTTTTAATTTCTTGCATTTCTGAGTTATATTTTAGCTTCTGATGGGTTAAAGAATTAGATAGAATGTATATTCAAACTCAGTTTTATTCTTCAGAAATCTTTCATGAATCTTTGGTCACTGTTTTAACGAGTTAACTGTTGAAAAGGTATCAGAACTTTGATTACAACAGTCAACACCTTAAAACTTATATGATTCATATCATGGAGAATGATTCAGTCACAAAATTATCGAAACAGTGGCATAATTCAACTAAACGTTGAATAATAACTAATCATCACACAAGAGAATGAATAGCTTCCATAGTAAAAAATTTTTTTTCAAAAAAACCGAACCGTAAACCGAGGTTTTAAGGGAAAAAAACCGAAACCGATACCGAAACCAAAATTTCAAAACCGCCCAACTCTAGTAATTTCTATATTAAAATTAATCTTACCATTTCTGTTATTAGTGCAAGATGAGTCATTTAAATCTTTCACTGCAATTAAATTCATATATGAACAGATAAACATACTGACGCTGAATAAAGTTAATTATTCTAGTGAAATTATATTTTCTTCCTTATTATATAACTGCTTCCTTAAAGGGTACAGACTGTTAAGAGACACTAAAAATGTAATTTTACCAAGTTATTCGACCATCAGAAGACTAACAATAACAACCTGTATGAATCCTGTAGTTAAAAAAACTTACAATTTTCTTATGTCTATTAAAAGTAAATTAAAGTTACTAGACATCACATCATTTTTTACTTGTTGATGAAATTCATTTAAAACCTTATTTTGATTATAATGTGGTAATGTTGTTTGCTTAGTCAATAACAATAAATGAAGCCGCAACAAGTGCATATGCTTTTATCCTCACAATATAAAGATGTTGTGCATGTTATGCCAACTAAATGTCTTTGAGCTGAGATCTTATTTGACATAATCAAACCTTTAATAATTGGATTAGAGGAGATAGGCTTTAGCGTATTATCTGTTATAACAAATAATAACGCAATAAATAAAAAGCTATGTCTTTCTTTTGTCGTCCAGCAAAGCTTTCAAGTGTATATCCACATCCAGTTACAGTCAAGATCTCTTTTCTTATTAAACTCAGTACATATATTGAAATGCATTAGAAACAACTGTCTTGGCCAAAAAGATGCAAATAAATGCATGATATTCCCAAAGTTTTGTCATAATGGAAACTATGAATTAGATAACATCCAAAGTGCACCATTTTCTAGCTTACACAAACTTTATGCACTTGAATCTCAATCACTTTTGAAATATTGTTACAAATTGACTTCAAAGGCCATTTCTCCCACTAATCTTGAAAGACAAAATGTTAATTTGGTTCTGCAAATTTTCAATGAATACACTATTCAGGGATTGCTGACCTTAGGAAAACAGAAATGTTTGCCCAATTTTGCAGAAAGATATTTTATATTTGGTAGATAATACTAAATGTAAAACCACCATATAAAGGTTGTCGGCTTAACAATAAATATACTAATCCACTTCGATGAAGAAAATTATAGATTTCTCTCTGTATTCTGTGACCGGTTAGAATGGTGGAATAGTATTCTTGGAAGAACTAGGAAATAAACAAAAGAAATATACACTGCTTTACATCATACCACATATGCAATTCTTGAACTGACTAAGTCTTGCATAAAAGAAATAAACATGACGTATATAGTACCTGGCAAGTTTCAAACAGATAACCTTGAGGCAAGGTTTGGCCAGTAGAGGCAACTTAGCGGAGATCAGTATAATATCTCTATACGTCAAGTGTTTGAATATGAGAAAAAACTCAGAATGTTGTCAGTATTCAAACTGAGTCTGGCGCTTAATAACCAAACTATTGATTTGAAGAATTTACAAGAAGCTAATTGACATAAAATGACAACGGAGCAGCAGTAAAGGTTTACAAATTTAACAGATGATGTTACTTGATGTATCCTGTTATATATTGAACTTCGCAGGTTATTGCTGTTATGCAGTTTTTAAGAAAATAAACTGGAAGAGATGTGGAAGAAATACCTAAAATAAACACCTATTTTCAGGGTATTAATAGAGGTTCTCTATTATATCTTAATAATGTGACGACAAATTTTGTTCTTTACAATTATGTAGTTTCTGGTAAACTGGTAAAAATTTATTTCTTCATTCCGTACATCAAAGACAATTTGCCATGTACATAACATTGAATGTTTTGGCAGATGCTAATCTTTTTCATGTTGACTCTTGTGATGAGGGTCACAGTATTGAAAAAATAGAAAGAATTCTTATCTGCATCTCTTCAAATTCTCTGCTAAACAATTTTTGTGCTAATGAAAATGATATTAATAAGAAAAAATTAAGCAGAAAAAAAAGATTTCAAACATTCAGTTAAAATATCCAATAAGTTTGATTTAAAAAAAAAAAAAAAAAAAAAAAAGATTCTGCACTAGTTACTTTATTTTTTGTTTGTATTTAACTTTTTTTAATTAAATTTTTTTTTTTTGTAATTTATCATTTGTTTTCATTTTTGTTTTTATTTAAATTTATTTGTTTGCTTACATTTAAAAAATTATTCATAATTCGTTTGTTTATTTAATTGTTTATTCCCTAAATTCATAAACAATTAACTATTCGGTTTGGATTCTTGTTTTTTTTTTTTTAATTTATATTAAATAAAGATCAGTTACAGTATACATCGAATTGTGTTCAATTTTTTAAGTTTTCTAATTTTTTTTTTTTCTGTTTAGGTATGTGCAAATATTAGAAGACCGCATTGTATTATTTCTGCAATGTTACTTAATATGAGAAATTAATTTTTCTTATAGTTATATTGATTTTATTAATAGTGAATTTAGGGGCTTTTTTTTTTTCGTAATATATGAGAACTATATTTTAAAAGATTTTTTTTTTCTTGTTAGCATCTATGGTGCTTTATTTTCATTAAAACATATATTCATGCGGTTTTTTTTATCTGTGATATAACTTTAGTAAAAGTGTTTTTTGTTTACACGAAATAATACATTTTCACTAAGATATCTAATAAAGTAATTATATTTCGTGATCGTTAATTAATGAATACTGAAAATTTCATTAAAATTGGTTGATTTCCTGAATTTTTAAGTGAATTGAGGGGTCAAAATGCTCGGTGTGACTGTTCGACAGATCTTGTTTGCTACTTTAGAGCATGACGTCATTTTTCAGTGCACTGGCCTGGTTATATTACGATGGTCGTGACGGGAGTCACACAACTGTCTTCATACTCGCCATACCGCCGTAGATAGGAACATGATGTCTGCATCCTGTTATAAGCCAATATTAAGATTTGACTTAATTCCAGCTTTGCTCAGGTAAGTCTGGGAACTTGGCAGGGGCATATAGTCAAGTTCTGTCCCAAGAGCCCCACCCCACCTCCTTGCAGCTGTTCCAGTCGGAGGAAAAACCTAATGCCACTGCAGCTCCCAGAGTTTCTACATCAGACAAGTGGGACTACCAAGAATGGCTGGAATACAGTTTTTCGTAAGAACAAAAATAAATCGTTGCTCACTATTATCAAACTTTCAGATAAGCAGTTCATCGAAGGGCAAAGAGCTGTTTTTCTTCAACCAAAGATAAATTCTCGAGGTTGCTATTGATATGGGGGTGGGGTCTCTGCTTCATTGTCTTCTAAAAAGGTAGCTGTGTGCTGCCATCAAAAATGAAAATGGGGAAGTCCAACAAGAAGACACTGATAAATGAGGACCATATCTCCCTCCCCCTACAATTACCACATTCCCACTGAATTACAAACCCGAGGCTGTTGTTCCATCGGCTAATTTGTCCGCTAAATATATTTGACAAGCCTGTGTCTCATTCTACCATCAACAGCACAAATTTTAATCCCGTGGACGTGGAACACAACTTAATTTGGTAAACCACGGTGAACGGTTGTCACATCAAGTCAGCCTCGACAAAACTTGAAACCAAAAGGGAACAAAGTGTTGTCATATGGTGCCCCGAAGCTGTTTTCAGATAGACCCAAACAGTAATAAAAGTTTGCAAAATTTTATCTCCACACAGCACGATCAACTGATCAAGAATGCATCATTCGAACGCCAATCAAACTTGGAAGATATATTCCATCTGTCGATCAAAGACTGCGTCCATTAAAGATAGCCGTATGAAGTAATGTCGGAGCCAAATGCTTTTTAGACAGGGCAAAAAAGTCACAAATGGAGAGATTGAATTTGATTTTTCAGAAAGAGTTTTCATTGAGAAAGAATTCGGTGGAGGACTCTTGTTACAGAACTGAAGGGCCGACGTCAGAATGGCGATAAAGAGCTCAGGATAATGAAAGTTGAGATCAATGCTGTTTCATCAATTTGACAGCCACATCCATAATCAACTGAATGCTCGTCAAGTAATCTCTGATTCAGCTCCTCACTCTTTGACTATTGTCTACACAAGTGCTTGTTCTCTGCTACAAAAGCTTTCTGGTTTACAGTCAGATATAACATGGAGCACGCCTGATATTATTGTGATCACAGAAACATGGCTGAGGAAATTTATCTGGATGACTACTCCATCTTCTGATGTGATAGATTAAACAGAAGGGACCTTATGTGGCCATCCTTTGCAACCTGTGTGTGGAAGTTTGTCTTCTCATCTTGGCAATCTACGGTTCTCATCAAACAGTTATTTCTGATGACACCAACTTGCTCAACGCCATAAGAGCAGTAGCTGCTAAGTATCACGATTGTCTCATTCTGGGTGATTTCAATGCCCCATCGGTTGATTGAAAATCTTCAATCTGTCGTTCAGCTAATTAGTTTGACCAAACTCTTCTGGAAGCAGCGGATGATTGTTTCCTTTACCAACACATCTCTATACTGACTAGATTTTGAAGCGGTCAGCAACACTCTATTCTTGATCTTCACCTGCTACTCAGATTGGTATCTGAACTCTGTGTACTGACGCTGCTGGGAAAAGGTGACTTTGCGGTTTTGGCTGCATGCAACATTTTTCTGCCCTATTCAATGTTCCAAACTCCTGTGACTGGGTATCACTCATAATGATGAATTCAGTAGACGATCCGTGGTGCGCCTTCAAACATACTATTATTCAGCTTACTGATCTGGAAGTTCCCCTGAGGCAACCAAAGAGATAGAAGCAAAAGCCTTGGCTCACCAGAAGAGTGAAGCAAGAAAGTGCTGCGCGACATCGCCTGGAAAGAATTTCAAAACAGTGGTTCTCCAGAGGTATTAGAGGTCTATAGGCCCCAAAACAACAAGTCAGTGTATGTTGAACGAGAGGAAAGGCAACACCATGAGAGGAGGATTGCAGAACAGGCATACTACAATTTGAACCGTTTCTTCGCCCATGTTCAAGTCAACAGTCATTTGAATAACCAAATTGTTATGCTGAAGGACGAAAGGCCAGACAACAATGCCGTAGTTTTGCTGGCGTCTTTTTTAAGACGTCAGCCAGCCGAGCAGTCCAACAGTTCGAAGCTGACTATTCAACTCTTCTGGAAACAGCCAGCCCAAAATTGTCAATGTTGTCCAACATTGTCAATGTTGTCCTAGCTGATATTGGCAAAAAATGACTACACAGAAGCTTCAATCTTGACTGGACAACAAAAACAGAAGTCAGTGCTGCAGTTTGGATGGGGGTACCCCAGTCACAGCTGACATCAGAAGAGTATAGTTAGCTTTTCTCTCAGACATGGCTAGCCTCTCGCACTAGATAAGGTCATGTTGTTGTCATCTCTGCTTGTTTTACAAGTGCTTCAACAGAATATGCTTTGACAAACTC
Organism: Sepiola atlantica; assembly: GCA_963556195.1. Lineage (NCBI taxonomy): Eukaryota > Metazoa > Mollusca > Cephalopoda > Sepiida > Sepiolidae > Sepiola > Sepiola atlantica. Next base: position 16,044,312 of record OY744539.1, read on the forward strand.
GCTGCACTTGTGCCACCTCGATGTAACTAGCCCCGACAAACCCAACAAGCAGCAAAATTACACCCCTTCACTGTAGAGGTCCCCAAATGCCAGAAATCTTTCTACTCTAATAGACTCTTTCCTCAAACTGCTTGTCTTCAAAAAATCCTTGTTTCTCCGACTGTATCAACATGCAGAATTTTAAATGTAATGCGAACAAACATCTCGCTGCACAACTCCCCACTTAGGATGCCCCTATAAATCTGACCCCTAATTCACAGTAGCCTCTTACGTCTCTGTGGCAGTGTGCATTGTTTTGGGTAAATTGAAGTAAAATGAAAAGAAAAACGCTTGTAAGAATATTCCTTTTATCTTTAAAAAATAATTAGTTAAATACAACTTATTAGACATTAGTTATGTCATGAAACTGCCATCATGATGTTTTAGGATCAGTCGTGCCACAAATGCGTTATATGCAGCATATTTTAAGCAAGAGCTTGGAGAAATTTTATTAAAATGAATACAACAGTAAATAAAATAATACATTTTAATTGGATTTTACTTTTGTTTTTAAATTTGAAATGTCTTTGAAGAAGAAACAGACCAAGCCTAACAGTAAAACATCAATTTGAATTCAAAAGTGATAATAATGTGACGATTCTTAAGATGACAGCAATGAATGGCAGCAATTTTGCAAATACAAAAAAAATTGTTACTCATTCTCTCCTATGCTATGTAGCCAAAAACTGTGATCATTTTACGTTAAATTTATATTGTAAAGTGACCCCAATTCTAAAAATATTTTTAAGAGGGTGATGTAGTTTGCTTGAAGCAAACTTTTTATTGTACTTCAAAACAAAACAAAAACAAACGTTAAGTTTAAAATGCTTGTTCTTGGCCGTTGCTGCAACTAGAAAATTCTCACACCTGACATTCTATATCTCTACAAAACCACCATCCGCCCATGCATGGAGTATTGTTGCCACATCTGGATTGCTGCACCATCCACTAGTATCTCCCTCTTAAACAAGGTCCAAAAACGAGTCGTTAATTTAATAGGTCCCTCACTATCCACCAAGCTCCAGCCTATGTCCATCGCCGCAATGTTGCATCCTTGTGCTTGTTTTACAAGTACTTCAATGGGATGTGCTCTGATGAACTTGCTGCTCTGGTGCCCCCTTGACGTAAATACACTCGACCAACCCGGCAATCAGCTAAATCCTATCCGTTCACTGTGGAGGTCCCCAGGTGCAAGAGAGTCTTCTACACCAATAGCTTCTTTCCTTGAGCTGCCAACCTTTGGTACTCCCTCCTTGCTCCCTGTTTCCTCCCACTGTACCGACATGCAGAAATTTAAAACTAATGTGAACAAACATCTAGCTACACAGCTTCCAATTTAGTATGATCCCCCCTCCCCCAATCTTTCACCCTAATTCTCAGTAGCCCCTTACGTCTACAGTGGCAGCTTGCTTTGTTTGGGCTGAACTATGTTTAAAAAATAAATAAGAGCTAGTTGAATGTATTTTCAATAACTTAATTTCATGAAGAATTTATCGAGTTATGGATTTTCCTAGATTTATCTGCCCCTACCAATATCTTTGAGCTTTTTTTTTTTTTTGATTGTTTACTTTTTAAAATTATTTATTATAGTTAGTTTATCTTCAAATTCTGCTAATTCATTCATTTTTGGTGGATATTTCTTTGTTTTTAAATTCTAATTTATTGCTCGTGTAGGGCTGTTATCGCTGGTAGGCAATCATCTAAAGATGGTAAAAACACTGGTCCCCATGACCACACTCGGGTTGATGACATTTTTTGGCCTCAATTAAGTAAATAACTTCAAAAGAAAATCTGTTTCATTTCAGCCTATGTAGTTTAAAGGTCTGGTGAGATCGTTGAGTTTCTTAATAGATCGATCGACCTGTGTTGTGTTCAAGAAACTCGGAGAGGTAAGTCTTCTAAAGTAGGATGTAAGTTTTATTGTATTGGAAATGAAAAGGAAACAGGTAGTGTAGGTATTTTTATTGCAGAGAGATGGACAGATTAAGTGATTTGAAGTTGATGTTTGGTGAGAAAATATTCACAGCAATATCTGTTCATGCACCACAATGTGGCTTGAGTGAAGATGCGAAAGATGAGTGTTATGACAGGCTTATTACAGTAACTAGTAAGGTTGATGAGGAAATACTTGCTGTAGTAGCAGAAAATTTGAATCGTCATGTTGGAAAGGCCGTTGGTGATTTTGAGGATGTGCACGGAGGAAATGGATATATACAGAAGAAAAATGTAAGAATTTCGTCTTGTCAAAGATATTTTGGTTGCAAACATCCTTTTTCGGAAAAAGGAAAGCCATCTCTTTATATATGAATCTTATACAGCCACAACCTATGGTAAGAAAGACTGTTCGATCGAAAATGACGTCATACACTTTGGTTGGGTGAGCGAGACATGCTGAAAAGTCAGGATGAATGATAGCTCTTTTAAAAAATTTTAGAAAATTAAAAAAAGATGAATAAAAAAAAAGTAAAAAAGGACATGATCCAATTCATACTGAAACTGAACGTTCTCCTCGGCCTTTTAGCCAGAATCAAAGTGTAGTATCTGTTTCGATGGATACTGCACCCCATAGACTGGTATCGTCTTGGCCTTCGGGGCTTGAGGACGCCGGTCTGTGGGCCTGTCCTGTGCAGTTCTAGGAGGTCCACCCTCCCAGGCTTTGCCTATTCATCCTTTGAGAAGAGGTTAGTTTATTGCTAATCGCCTGAGGCGTCCTACAGGGGAATGCCGACGGGGCTGCCCAGGCAATTTTTAAGGGTCATAGGTGCTCTTCCTCTAGGGTGCTGACTTATAAAATCCCACTTTCCGACCTTGTGTCACATCTTACTGCTGTAGGAGGGAGATAAATAACCTGAACGTTATTCAATATGATTTATAAAAACACCCCAAAAACAAGAATTCATCCAAAAAGAATAGTTAAGTTGGGGGTGGTTGTTGCTGCGTTAAAATAAATAAACAACGTTGTTTCATGAATTTTAAAGAGTAACATTTTTATTTTGATTGTGAACGATCTGAAAAAAATTATTTATAGAAGTTATTAAAATAAAAACATGCCATTGAAGATTATAAGTTTTTTAAGTGACAATATAAACCTATTTGTTGTATAGACAATATTGTTGGTTAAGATGAGTTTTTAAGAATACAATCAAATACTGAAATTATGAATTTAGGGAACAACAAACAATAATTAATTAAACAAAAAAAATCAAAACAAACGAGGAATTACAAAATAATGATAAAAAAAACGATAAGTTAGTTTAAAAGTTTATATGTAAGCGGTTAGCTCCCAAACTGGCTGCCAAATTTTATCAACTAGTTCTTTTCTGTTTTATCAAGCGGCGAGAGGGTAAATTAATCCACTGTATTAATTTGCTGTCTGATTTTTGAAAATTTCTTTTTTTTTTAAATATCGATTTGTTTTATGTTTTTTTACTGATTAAACTGTATTTTTTAAGACCATTTCTTCGCCAACATTATATATATATATATATATATATATATATATATATATATATATATATATATATATATATATATATATATATATATATATATATATATATACGTCATTATTATAATGTTTAATTTGAAATATATTTCATTTTTAAGAAACATTGTTTGATTGTATTATTTGCTTCTTACAAAAAATATGCCCTCTCTTTACCCTTCCAATAACCCTCCGTCCGGGTGGCAACATTTTTAATAAAGAGTTTGATTTTATTATTTGGTTATTAATATTTGGCAAATAAAAATTAAAGCAAAAAAAGAAATTCGCAAAAATAATTTAAAAAAAAATCATCAGCAGTTTTTATTTTATGTTTCTTCTTTTGAATGGTAAAAAGTGATGAGGATGATATATCATCCTCATCACTTGTTTACCTATATTAAAGTTATATCGTGTTACATATGGGGTGGTGATTAATTCTATGGTTAGCTTTGGCAGTCCCTAGTGTACGATGAAACTTACAATATAACTTGTATTCGTCTTTCCGATGTTATTTTTTCACTGAAGTTAAATAAGTTGTTTGTGGGTAATGTGAAACCCATATACTACTCTAAATAATTTCCCTAACTGAAATAGGAATTTTAATAAGAGAGAAGTGAGGAGAGATGTTCAAAACTTTATGTTGTAGCATTTGAAAGTCATGTTTAAGCCTTTAAACTGTCAATTCGAAATCAATTTCTGGTTCGAATTTAAGCGTAAGAGACATGCGTCGAATTTTGATGGTCCACACCCGATCTGACATCGCTATTTCGCCAGTTTCCCTCAGCCCCCTATCGGGGGATTGGGTGGGAAAGCTAATCTCAACTCACGCGCATGCGCGCGCACACACTCACAGTCATAAGGATACGCACTCTGACACAAACGCACGCACGTACACCATGCGTTTACTCTTTCACCCTGTCGTCTGCTCATCAAAAACACAGGTACGAACTTATTCATTTTAATACTCCTAACATTTCCCACTGAACTTTCTACAATGAAAACAAATGAACATAACTGTTATTAGTAACTTTCAATCAAATGTAATTTTGGTAATTGAGTGAGGAAGTTTTGATGATTACGATGTTTCAGACCCGTGGATAATTCACAGCCTTAAATTATCGACTCAGACTTCCTCGATATCTCAGCCATTTACCCCCCCCCCCACCTGTTCGATAAAATTGTTGTTTCCCAACCAAAATGGCGAATAATAAATCGTCCACAGGTTTTCCGATCTCACAAATGAATAAGTAAATAAATTGTTTTGGACTAATTAAAAATTTTCATTAAATTATTTTAAAGGAAAACAATTTATTTGGGTTTACTTACTCATTTGTGAGGTCGAAAAAAAATCAGAAAATTGCAGACGATTTATTGTCCGCCATTTTGGTTGGAAAACGACAATTTTACCCCTTGTTCTGCAAGGACTCTCAAAATATGGACAAACATTCTGTTTTCCCTAAAACTGGCTATCCTCAATGACCCCCCCCCCCCCCAAAAAAAAAATCCTAAAAAGACTTCTCGGTAAATTTATAGAAGTGCACCTTTCGTATTTCGACCCCTAAAAAAAAAAGTTTCTACTTTTTGGGGCAAATTACATGTAAACAGCCTCAACAAATATCCGCGCGCAGATATTTGTTGAGGCTGTTTACATGTAATTTGCCCCAAAAAGTAGAAACTTTTTTTTTTAGGGGTCGAAATACGAGAGGTGAGATTCGGTGGCCAAGAAATGGGTGCTCACTTTACGTATAACTTATATAGTAAAGTGACCCCCCCCCCCTCCGAAAATAATAAAAATTTTCATAATTTTTTTTCATAGCGGATATTTGTTGAGGCTGTTTACATGTAATTTGCCCCAAAAAGTAGATACTTTTTTTTTAGGGGTCGAAGTACGAAAGGTGCACTTCTATAAATTTACCGAGTTCTCCAAATAATCGATTGTTTTTTCTTGTTTTTTTTTTCAATTTTTCTTTTGAAAATATTTTTTTAACAAATTACTTAATTGTTCCGGTTTCAGAAATAAAACAATGTTCACTTTCGACTACATCGCTTTCTTGTACTTCTTTTTAGTGTTAGTTTAGGGTTAGGTTAGATATACCTACAGCATATCTATGCCTGCCCCCCCAATATATAAATGTTAAGTTTTTTCGCCACTTAAAAAAAAAGTTCCCTCGATTTTTATTTATTTACATGTTTAAAATTTTTAAAAGCAGAAAAAAAACCTAAATAGGATAAGTAAAAAAAATTATGTCCCCCATAAAATAGTTTCTACACTTACTAAAACATTAAATATTGTTTCCGCTCGTTATTTTATTGTACCCCCCCCCCGCCAATATAAGCTGAGTTACCCCCCCCCTATCTCCACCAATTCCCATTTCCATCCAAAACATTAAAAAAAAAAACAACAACAATTGGTTACATGTCTCCAAATTACCGCTAACTGGTCAAGAAGTGGGTACTCATTTTACATTAAATTTATATAGGAAAGTGATTCTCCACTCTAAAATTTAAAATAATTTAATTTAAAAAAATATATATATATTTAAAAAAAAATTAAATTATTTCTTTGCAGATATTTTTTATAGGTAGTTTACATGTAATCGCCCCTTAAAAAGTAGAATTACATTATTTGAGGAAGTAAACTACGATATAAAAAAATGTAGATATTTTTAGATAGCGCCATCATTTTACAAATAAACATGAAACTATATAAATTGTAAAATAAATACATACATATTTAAAAAGTACATCTCCCCGGCGGGGAATTGAACCCCGGTCTCCCGCGTGACAGGCGGGGATACTTACCACTATACTACCGAGGAAATCACGAAATAGTGAAATTCGTATAGTTCTAAATAGTATATTTACCGCTTATTGCAATATTAAAAACAACTTTTTAAAAATGTGTTTCGAAAAGTAAGAATATTTCATGTATTATCGTAATTTTGAATAGACATATTCCTTTAGTTTGATTTCAAACTCATAATAATGGCAACAAATAATGTCATCTCGCAACGTCTAAGTCCTGGTGAAGAAAAAACAAGACTTCACCCTCGTATGCAGGTAAAAAAAAATAGGGACTTATTGAAATACACTTTGTATATCTTTGGGTTATAGTAATTATTGACGACATGAATTATTTAAAATGAAAATACAGTTGGGGAATTAGTCAAAAACACATTTTATTATGCGTCTCCTACTCATTTGTGACATATTTGCGTGAAATGATTAAGCATTTTGAATTGTCGTAAATATCGGTTCTGAGAAAGGTAGCCATTTTGTTTAGCTATTTGGGTCCTCTGATAGCAGCACGGTACCAAAGTGAAAGGTGAATTTGGGACGCTAACACCTACGCAATCGAAAAATGGTCTTAAATCCACGGTCGACCTTTTCTTTCTTCATACTTTTTAAGACGACTGCAGTTTTCTGATTTTTTTCCGACCTCACAAATGAGTAAGTAAACACAAATAAATTGTTTTAGACTAATTTCCAACTGTATTTCCTTTAAAATAATTTAAGGTAAATTTGAAATTAGCTAAAAACAATTTATTTGGGTTTACTTACTCATTGGTGAGGGTCGAAAAACCGCAGACGATTCATTGTTCGCCATTTTTGCTGGGAAAAGACTATTTAACCAACTTTTCTTCTTAATTTTGGTTAAGGTGCTTGTGCATATCAACCCTGACATTGAAATATTTAAAGAATGTATCAACTTTATTATGTACTTACGTGTTAGCTGAAAATAAGATTGTGCAGAAAAAATTACGCAAATTCATCCAGTAGTTATTAAATTATAAGAAAAAGAAAAAAAATGATTTTACGTACATTTTAACATTTTTGTAAACAATGGAGACCCCAAACCCCGAAATCGTGAAAATATGAGTTATCGTCCTTGATCACTGGAAAATAGTGGAAATATCTACCGAGTGATAAAATCGTTTTTTATTTAAGATTAAATAAAAACTGGATGAATTTGCATAATTTTTGGTGTACAGTCTTTTTTTCATCTACCATGTAAGTACATAACAAAGTTTATACATTTCTTTAGCTATTTTATTTTTAAGAGCGGTCTAACATGTCAGGGTTGATATGCACAAGCACCTTGGTTTATTTAAAATCCACGAAAATGAAAAACAATGTTATTTTATTTTAGTTATTTTTTAAAACTCCGTAAGGTCCTTAACATTAGTTAAGCTAAATGGATTATATTATTACAATGAAAGAAAAGGTAGACCGTGGATTTAAAACCATTAAATTAATTAAACTGACATTTAAATTCGATTAGATTAATCTTATCAACACACCTGAATATTAACCGACTCAGTTTAGAAGCAAGACAGCAGCAAACGGTGTGTGCTCAGATGTAGTCCCCGTTATTAAACTTCCTCCGTAATATAACTTTCGGCGAGAGTTTCAGTTTCCCAAATTTATTAGTTTATTTATTAAATTGTTAGGTGAAAGTAAAAGAAAACGTTATTATTTTAGCACCGTTCGTAAACTGCAGAAGTACCAAACAATCAAACCACCTATTTGATTGCTTAATTTTTGTAAAATAAATTTTTTTAAATAAAAAAAACAAAGACATTTTAATAATTCTTTCGTCAAAAAAAATAAAACCATCTATTTCATTACTTATCAAGAAATTATTTAAAATAAAAACTGGTGCTTCTGCTGTTTCACAATGACATGTTAGGCCTCTCTTAAAAAAAAAATAGCTAAAGAAATTTATAAACTTTGTTGGATCAAGACTACAATAAGGACTCCAGATCATCAACACAAGACGCGGGACATGTTTTGGAAGTCACCGGTTTACCTCGCAATACACGTGGTCTCTATTTACAAAACACTTGTAAATAAATCTTTTATTTATTTTACTAAATGCAGGACAGGAGCAAAGTGTAGTATGGAAAAATCCTTCTAAACTGAGGTAAGATCCAGAGTGCCCCTTTTTGGGAAGCTTGATTTTTCCCTACAAAACAAAAGATTACTTAAGTACGGTGATAAATATTTCACCCCCCCCCCATTTCTGCCCTCGTGGGGAGGCAAGTAAATAGTGACACAAAAACAGGTTTTAAAAGAAAACATGTTAATATTTTATTTGTTTTATTTATGGACTCTCTGCCTTAAAATAAATATAAACATGTTAAAAGAAAAAAAAATTCCGAAATATACTGCATTTATTAAAATAAATAAAAGATTTATTTACAAGTGTTTTGTAAATAGAGACCACGTGTATTGCGAGGTCAACCGGTGACTTCCAAAACATGTCCCGCGTCTTGTGTTAATGATCTGGGGTCCTTATTGTAGTCTTGGTCCACTTTTTTAAGTACTTACGTGGTGAAAAGAATACTGTAAACCAAAAATTACACAAATTCATCCAGTATATATTAAATCAAAAATAAAAAAACGATTTTATCTATATGTCGTCATTTATTTTTCATATGACATTTTGTCTATTGAGTTAGCTGAGATGTCTACCGATACGTAAGATCGTTTTTCTTCTTTTTCTTATAATTTAATATTTACTGGATGAATTTGCGTAATTTTTTCTGTACAATCTTAGTTCATACATTGCTTTAAATATTTTAATGTCATTTTGAAACAGCAGAAGCACATAAAAGTTAGTACAAAACTTTTCTTGATTTTCTTTATTTCGTTACCTTAAAATATACACAGGTGACTATCCTGTTTTGGGTCGGTTAATATTCCGGTGTTCCATCTTATTTTTCTTTTTTAAAGATCATCTGTACATTGTAGTAATCAATATAATTTCATTACAAGCCATTGCAATGATTACAAGGGGCCTCCAAAGCGTACCGCATGACGTCATCATTATGTGCGTACTTTACATAAGATGCTTAAATGCGTTTTTAATTCTTTGTTTTACATCTCCCCAAAATAAAGTTATATATATATACAGGAAGTTGTCTTAAAGTAAAATAGTTTATTTAAAGATTAAATTATCGAACTGGGAAAGAAACCCGTTCTTTATATTGAGATTTTAGTACGAAATTCGATTTTTTCTACAGCGGAGGGGGGGGGGTACTGTTTACAGCAAACTTTACACTTTTTATTTATGAATTCATGGATACTTTACCCCAAAGCCTAATAATACCCAATAATACCCAATAATAATAATAAAAAAAGTTAAATCTGATGTACTTTTTAATACTCTTTCGATTTATGTTTTTTTTGGTAAAAATATAGGAGCTAGTGTACGAATAGAGTACCGTTATGATCGTCTGCAAACAGGAATTTGTCTCACACCGGAAGTCACCGTTTTGGCATACCTTACGAAAAAAGTTCCGGATAGTCGGTAATGTCGCAGAGAAGTGGTACCCCCCCCCCCCCGGAAAAGCCATATACTGGAAATCTCGCCCCCCCCTTGGTATTTTTTTTAAAGTAAATAACAAATAAACAAGTCTTGTTTTCTTTTTTTACTTAAAGTAAATAACAAATAAACAAAAAGTAATTAATACACAAAAACTCCTCCCGTAGAAATAATAACTCGCGACTAAACTCCCGACTAACTAGCTGTTGGTTATTTAGTAAAATTTTTTCAACATGAACATATCAAGCATGACCAAAATTTGGGGAAGCCATAACGAAGCGAAAGCGTTTTTAAGAGACAAAAACATAATTAAAACTGAAAGTCCGCTGTGTTCTGTATGAAGTGAAGAGGTTGTTCGGATCGAGGGTCGTGTTCCCCCGATTATAGACGTGTTCAGTAAATCAAGCAATGTTGCATGCAAAGACAGAGTAATAATTAACAAACAAGATGAGGTAGTTCAAATAACGTTTATTGAACGTGTGTGTACGTGGAATGATGAAGTGTGTGATGTATGCATGTGTGTCGATGGAAAAACAGTTCTTGAAAAGGTATAAGAAGAAATGAATCCGGCGTACACAAAGAAAATGAGTTGTTAACTCTTACCGTTGTTTGACCACGTGTGTTGGTAGTTCTTATGCCGATGCCATTTGAAGAGAAAAGCGTTAGACGAAGCGCTAGTGTATTAGCGTCGTTCTGTCGACCAGAGAAGAGAGAGAGAGAGAGAGATGGAGCGCTGGTGCCAGCGTTAGGCTGTCGAGGCTGGTCAGTGAACAAGAGAGAGATGGATTTTCCGTTTGCAACGGTTTTTATAGTCAGAAGGGCAGATAACTCTGGTGTCGCTTTACAGTGCCACCTGTCGGTGAAAAAGCGACACCTACCGGCAAACCGGTGTAGTTATGTTTTGAAAGGAGGAGGTAACTGCTACAAGGTCCGCAAGAAACGATAACTTTTTTTTTAGATGCCCTTCGCATAAAGGCAAACACATATCGATCAAAAGTGGGAGCTTCTTGGTAGGGGTGAAGCTACCAATGCAAACGTTTATACAACTGTTGTATTTTTGGTCATATAAGACCCCAGTAATTAAATGCGCTCAAATGACTGATGTATCAAAGAAGACAGCAATGTTATGGTACTCTTATTTTCGCGACATTTGCTCGAAACAATTACTCGTAAATCCAATTAAGTTAGGAGGCAGTGGCGTCATTGTGGAAATTGACAAAACTGTCGTTTCCAAAATAAAGTACCACCGAGGGCGCATGATACCTCAAAGATGGATTTTTGGGGGTATCGACACTGTTTCCAAAATTGGGTTTTTGAGATATGTGCCGGACAGGAAAGCAGAAACTCTCTTTCAAGTAATAAAAGAAATGATCCTGCCCGGTACTACAATACATTCCGACGCATGGAAGGCGTATGAAAGAATACCAGGAATTTCAGTAACCCCGCCATATGTTCATAGAACGGTTAATCATTCCTTACATTATGTGGACCCTATAACGCAGGCACACACGAACACTGTTGAACACATGTGGATGATGTGTAAAAGCCGGTTCAAAGCCATGTTTGGTGCCTCAGCATCCACGTTACCATCCCATTTGGATGAATTTATGTGGCGCCAACAATACGGTCGCACAGAGACCGAAACCTTTAATAATATGCTAATGCATATTTCTAATTTTTATCCTGTGAATTAAGTTTGAAAAAAAAATCATTATTTATTCTTTTAATAATTTATTAAAACAATCACATTCCGTTGTTCGAAAAACATTATTTCGTTGCTTAAAAACATTGTTTATTTTTTTCATATATTATTCGTTTCTAAATGACTAGTTTCTTGAAAAAAAAATTAATTTGTTATTCTCAAAAGAAAAAAAAAATCACATTTCGTTGCTCAAAATTTATCACTTGTTTGTTGAAAAAAAAAAGATTATTTATTCTATTTTGTTTGTTTTTAATAAATTACTTGTTTCATAAAAAAAAATTATTTCTGATTTTTTACATATATTTATTCTAGGGGGGGGGGGGGGGGGCTTAAAATTTCTATTTTCGTGGGAGACCCGGAACTTTTTTCGTAAGGTATGCCAAAACGGTTACTTCCGGTGTGAGACAAATTTCTGTTTGCAGACGATCATAACGGTACTCTATTCGTACACTAGCTCCAAAATATATTATATTTTACAAAAAAAAAAGAAACACATTAAAGATAAATTAGTCCAATAATGCATAAGTATTGAACATTTCGTGAAAATCTGACCACTACTTGACTTTTGCTATATTTATTAAACACACGGATGTTAGCGAATAAAAATTGGTCACTACATAGGAACGGTGTTTTAAGGCGTAAATAAAGTACACACGTTTTTAGTTTCTCATTTTCATTATTTTCGTACGCTGAAAATTAAAAAAAAAATCATCAGCAGTTTATTTTTTTTCTTCTTTTGAATGGAAAAAAAGTTATGATAATAATACAAACCTAAAGTTACATAGTGAAAAAAATTAAATTATAACGTCTCCAGTTTTAAAACATTTCGCTCCCTTTTTTTTTTTTAACTAAAAATGCCAAATCAATTTTTTCTTTTAAATGATAAAAAAATTAATGCGCAAGACGTGTTCATCCGTGGCCGTCGTAATAGCAGGCCTGTTCACTGGAAAATGACGTCATGCTCTAAAGTAACAAACGAGATCTGTCGAACAGTCAGACCATGGACATTTTGACCCCTCCCTTCACTTAAATATTTACTAAAATTCAGGAAATCAACCAATTTTAATAAAATTTTCAGTGCTTATTAATTAAAGATCACTGAATATAATTAACCTGTTACTTCATTAGAAATCTTAGTGCAAATGTATTATTTCGTATAATTTGCGTCGCCTGGACAGCAAACATTAAATTAATACTTAATAATAAAATGGTGTTTAAAACATGAACATTTTTCTTTTAAAAATAATTTGTCTGATTTAATATTCATTCTTTAAATTAGTTTATTCTTTCCGGTCTACATCGAATGAAAATACTAGTGTCAGTTATACTGCATGGAAATATCTCTTGGTTTATAAACACAAGAAGACAAATCCCTATTCTTAGGCAGTTTTATTCTTTATGTGAACATTTCATTATCATTAGTTTTAGCGGAAAAATATTAGTTGCTCTCATCCCCCCCCCCCAAAAAAAAAATAAATGCTGTTTTTTAATTATGTTTTTAACAAAAAACACCTTTCCTAAAGTTATATCACAGGGTACTAAAAAGCGCATGTATGTATTTTTTAAAATGAAAATAAAGCATCGTACATGTTAACTATAAAAAAAATCTTTTAAGAAAAAAAAAAGACCCTGAATTCTATTAAATAAATAAATTTATTAAAACGTTTTTATCTATTGGTCGTTATTAATTAACGACCAATAGGTTAAAACATTTTAATAAACTTATTTATTTAATAAAATATATTTTCTGAAAGAAAAACAATAAAGTTTATTTTCAATGAAATAACATTTTGACCAAAAGATTGTAATAAAATATAGTTTCTGAAATTGACAGTGATTTTTTAAAAATAATTTAAAATGTTATAAAACGAACATAATAATAATAAAACTATATTTTATTAAATTGTTATAATAAATGTTAAAAAAAAATGTTTAACTTAAAAATAAATCAAACATGAAAGATTACGAATTCATTAAAGTAATACAAAATCAATAATTCAAAATAATTAATAGTACATTTATTGAAATAAATTAAAATGTGTGCTTTTTTTGTTTTTTGCAAAACGAATTTTTTCTACAATATAGTAAAAATTTTGTAATAACTTAAAACAGTCATGTTTTTATGGGTGGGGGGTTTGGATGACATTTATTAATTAGTCTAAAATTGTATTTTTTATCTCGAAATAAAAAATTTTTTTAACTTGAAATTCAAACTTTAATTACGGCCGTCGTAATATAATGCAATGCCTTATCTTTGAAGCCATGATGGATTACAAAAATGTCTTTCGCTTAAAAAATGAAATACGTTTGAAAAAATTAACACAGTAACAATGGTTTTCAAGTGAATGAATAATCACTAGGAGGGTAGCCGTGTTCTTCTTAGGGGAATAAAGTCACAATTAGGAGAAACAATTTAAATGTGATTTCCAAGTGAATGAATAATCTATGCTGTATATGAACTGATTATAGACGAACGCATGCGCATTAATTCACGGCTAACTTCCGGTCCTGATTGATCGTGGGTCTAAGAACCACGACCAATGACACCACCACAAAATCGCGAGTCAGTTACAAGGCCTGCTACTATTACGACGACCACGGTTCATCTATACGCATTTTTTCCTTGTTCACAATAACGGAAAAAAAGACAGACAAAACTTGCTTGTGTATCAAAGAATCAAAAATTTATTAACAATAAAATGGGGGAAAAAGATTAAGATAAGAAAAAAGGTAGACATGCATACATGTTCATATGTCATTCAAAAAAGAAAATATTAACTAGGTACGTGCAAAATCAATGGCCAATTCTCAAAATGTAAAAACATTTCGACCCTCCTTCACTTAAAAATTCACTAAAATTCAGGAAATAAACAAATTTTAATGAAATTTTCAATATTTATTAATCAACAATTAAGGAATATAATTAACCCATTATTTTTTTTTTTTTTAAATCTTAGTGAAAATGTATTATTTTTTTAAAACAAAATACACCTTTACTAAAGTTATATCTTTATATATTAATTAAAAAAATGCATGCATTTTGTAAAATTTTTAAATGAAAATAAAGCACTGTAGATGTTAATTAAACATTTGTGTAAAAAATATTTCATATATATTACGAAAAAGGCTCCTAAATTCTGTGTTAATAAAATCACCATACCTCAAAGAAAAATTAATTTCTTGAATTAGCGATGTCATCATTGAATAAAGCATTGTTTTATCAATATTTTCAACAAAAAAATAATATAATTGTAAAAAGTATTTTATGTGATTTCAATGATTAGAGTTTCTGAGAGAATTAGAAATGCGATATAATTATATTTCCCTTTCGCACATAAACGTGTCATCATCAGCGTAAGAAATTCTTTTTATAATCTTGAAAATAAACAAAAAATTGAAAAAATGAGGATCAGGATCATTACGAAAAAAAAAAAGAATTAAAAAAATTGGATAATTTCTACTAACGATTGACTTGGATAGGTATGGTGGCCATATTCTGTAATAAACAGGTGGGATTTGCCCTCCAACAACCACTCACCCCCACACCGCCCTCAAACTTGTATTTTTAGAGATTCAACAATTTCGTTAATTTCACAATTCATCGTCAATTATTTGGAAAGATAAAACGTAATTTTGTATTTGTTTTTTTTCATTTTTTCATTAATGAATATTTAAAAGTTAAAAACAATTTATTAATAAATAAATAGAATTCAAATATGACATTTTCTTTCAAAATTGAATTCTATTTATTTATTAATAAATAATTGTTTTAACTTTTTTCAATGAAT
>OY744539.1:16079652-16089652 GCA_963556195.1 Sepiola atlantica
TTTAATGGCTTTTTCCGCTTGAGAGACTTGTCGATTAATTTAAGCCAACAGAATTTGTCCACAAGATAGCCGACGTCATAAAGGTGCACCGGCAAGACTTCTTCATCTTATTCAAACGCCGCAATTAGCGATTGCTTTTATTGAAACGCTCCCACCCACGTAGAGACAGAATCCGGAAAAGTCAATCCGTGCAAGATATTATAATTATTAGCCAATCAAGTCTTCTACAAGATTTCATCCGATCTCTCCGTGCCGATGGCTAGATTGGATAATTTATTTGTTATAATGTACAAAACATGCAATGTAACAAATTAGACAAAAGGCCATCAAACGTGTGGGGAAATAGGGGGGGGCTGTCGGTTATCCTCAGTCTATATTGCACTGTCTGTTTTACTCTTATCTACAATGAAAGGAGGTGGGAGTAAAAGAGAACAAGTCTTAATAAACGATCATGGGGAAGTGGTTGCAGTTTTTTCCTTCCCAGCATACTTTTTCTTTTAAATTTCGTTTTTAAAACTCTTTTGGAAATGAAAAGGTTTCATAATTCTGAAGAGTTCATGGATGCTTGTTCCATATATATATATATATATATATATATATATATATATATATAAAATACAGATTTTAATCAGACATGTGGACCGGCGGTTTCTGACAGGAAAATGGTAAATAATGGAATTTCAAGAAGAAATTCCATTATTTACCATTTCAGGCTGTGCTGACGAAGACGGGATTGGGGATCCAACCTTTTTCCTGTCAGAAACCGCCGGTCCACATGTCTGATTAAAATCTGTATTCATAAATAAAAAAATATTACGCTCTTAATTTAATTTAATTGAGCACTCTGCTGGTATTTATCTTTTATTCTTTTTTTTAGTATACCCTTATACTTATATATATATATATATATATATATATATATATATATATGAATGAGTGCGAACATATATGTTTTAGCATATATCTTCTATTCTTTATGTATACCAACCTCTTTCAATTGAAAGCTCGATGATTGTCAACTTGTAACAACAGAGCATATATAAATAAACAAGATTTTGTTACATTCTAAAAGTCAAGATTTTATTTTTCTTACGAAACATTTTTACGGTTTCGTTTGGAACCGTAAAATAAATGGTTTGTTGTCTATATATATATGTTAAATAAAAACAGGATACGTATCAAACAAAGATCCTACTTAAATCAGCAAATATTCGTGAGAAAGGAAGTCCATCAAATTTAGTCAGATGTGACATCAGGCATATGACGGAGACAGTGGCGAGTGCTATGTTTTTTATTATTCGAAGAAAACAACCGAGCTGACAAGACACGTTTTTTTCAGATGGTCTAACAGAACGTTAAGTAATTAAACAAAATAAAATCTTACTCCCTCTTCCCACCCTCTTTTGACTTTACAGTTTACTGAACGATCATGGCACATAAGCCATTTATCTTCTAAGATCCTGCTCTTGAATTAATTAATTAAATAATTCATATGAGAAGCATGTAAAATTGCTTTTGATTGCAACTAACGAAATTACTTTAGTCCTTGGAGGAACAATTTACACACATTGTTAAATAAACACATATTCTTGAGAAAGGAAGTCCATCAAGTTTAATCAAATGTGACGACAGAGACAGTGGTGAGTTCCATTTTTCGATAATTCGGTGAAAACGATCGAGCTGACAAGACACGTTTTTCTAGATTGTCTAATAGAGCTTAAAATAACTCCCTCTCTCTCTTTCTTTCCATCCTATTTTGACTTTACAGTTTACTGGACAATCATGGCGAATAAGTCATTCACCTTCTATGATCCTGTTGTTGAATTAATTGAATAATTAATGTTAGAAGCATGTAAACTAACTTTTGATTGCAGCTAAGGAAATGACTTCAGTCCTTGGAGGAACAACATACGCATATGAATGGCGACGCCAACAAGTAGGCAAGGTATGATTTAGACTTGGTTGAAGCATTTATTATTAAATAACTCTTTTTTGTAAGTAAATGAACACTTCGTCTTAACTCAGCGATAGTGCATTTAGTGGATTGTTATTTTTATATCTCTTGGTGAACATGAAAGAGATATAAAAAAATAACAATTCCCTAAATGCACTATTCTCTCATGCATTGCAATATTATAATTCCCTTAACAAGCTAAACTTCTTAAATTCATTTTAAATAAATATCGCCAAAGACTTCTTGAATCATCACTCATTATAAATTCTGACATTATTAAACAACGTAACGGCTTTTACAATTTATCCTCTTTAATCAACAAACTAATACTAACCGAACAGAACTTCAATTTAGATCCAGGCCAGCTATTTTACACCACGTTCCCAACAACACTTTTACACAACATCGAAATTAAAAAAACATTTTTTTAAAAGCAACATTTATTCCACTTCATAAACACGCCATCTATTTTGAATTCTGACGTCTATGTTTCGTTCGAAAAAAAGAACAAAAACCATCCTGTTCACGTCCTCGACTCACCATATGCTTTCAAATCAGCCATCTTGAGAAAGCCTTGAATTCAAGACGTAAGGTTGATGAATATATAATTTTTTCTCGTTTTTTTCACACACACACACACACACACACATATATATATACAGTATCTACAATAAGTGAGTACACCCAACGAATCTTTTACTTTTTACTTCATAGAACTTTAATTTTTCGTAGGATTTAAATGAAACTCGGTGTGAACATAGCCATGTAGTGGTTTAATAGCTTTATAAACTATGAAGGAACAAATATCTTGTCAATGCAAAAGAATTGAACAAAAACATTTGGAACAAGTAACAAAAAGTGAGTACACATGAGCATTTTAAACAAATAATCTTATTTTTAATACTTTGTATGACCTCCATTGTTATCAATAACAGCAGACAACCTCCTAGCCATTGATTCGACTAGTTTATGACATGTGTCCGCCGGAATTGCGTTCCATTCACATTTGATGACTTACTTCAGTTCGTTATTATTTCTCGGATTTTTTCCTTCAATTGTCTGTTTATTCTTGGAAATTGCTCCTCATGACAATGATTTAGATGAAAAAACTCGTGAAACTATTGTTAATTTATTCAAGAGTGGTCATTCATATAAGGAAATTAGTGACAATGTAAATATCAGCCGAAATATGGTAGCAATAGTTGTTCAACGGTACAAAAAAGCTGGAACCGTCAAAAATGGCCACCGTCCCGGTCGACCAAATAAGTTTTCTGATCGAACTAAGAGGCGCATCAAACAACTAATAGAGGGACACAGACGTCGGAGTGCTGCTAGCATCGCAGAAGAAATTTTGCACAATTTAAACGTAACTGTGAGTGCTCAGACAGTGCGCAACATTCTCCATGAAGATGGGTTTAAAGGCTGCATGCCTCGGGGGAAGCCTCTTCTTAAAACTTCTCACAAAAAGAAGCGCTATGAATTTGCTAATGAACATAAAGACAAAGACATGCAGTTTTAGCACAAAATCCTTTGGTCTGATGAGACAAAAATAAATCTATTTGGATTAGATGGCGTTAAGCGTGTGTGGCGACGAAAAGGGGAAGCTTACAAGGATAAGTCTGTCGTGCCAACTGTAAAGCATGGAAGTGGGAGCTTAATGGTTTGGGGGTGTATGAGTGCCAAAGGAGTTGGACGACTTGCTTTCATCGAAGGCAAAAATGGATTCCAAACTCTATTGCCAGATATTGGAGGAAAAAATGTTACCAAGTCTAACAAGTGTTGGCAGACGTGGAGTTTTCCAGCAAGATAACGACCCTAAGCACACATCTCGGGCTACTAAGGCATTCTTAGACAGTAAACGGGTTAATACCTTACCATTGTCGAATATGTCACCTCATTTGAACCTAATAGAGCATTTGTGGGAGCATCTGAAACGGAAAATTGAAGGGAAAAATCCGAGAAATAATAACGAACTGAAGTAGGTCATCAAATGTGAATGGAACGCAATTCCGGCGGACACATGTCATAAACTAGTCGAATCAATGGCTAGGAGGTTGTCTGCTGTTATTGATAACAATGGAGGTCATACAAAGTATTAAAAATAAGATTATTTGTTTAAAATGCTCATGTGTACTCACTTTTTGTTACTTGTTCCAAATGTTTTTGTTCAATTCTTTTGCATTGACAAGATATTTGTTCCTTCATAGTTTATAAAGCTATTAAACCACTACATGGCTATGTTCACACCGAGTTTCATTTAAATCCTACGAAAAATTAAAGTTCTATGAAGTAAAAAGTAAAAAATTCGTTGGGTGTACTCACTTATTGTAGATACTGTATATATGTATATATATGTATATATATATATATATAGAGAGAGAGAGAGAGAGAGATAGAAGAAAAAAAAGTGATAAATATGCGACTATTGTCCATATTTATCACTCTTTTTTCTTCTATCTCTACAATTGCTCTATCTCGTATATTGAGCTAAACCTCTTCACAATAGGTTCCATCTACTAAAAGTTTTACTTTTGGTTTATATTTGATCCTATATATATATATATATATATATATATATATATATATATATATATAATATAAAATGAAATAATAAAATAAGGTGCCAATCAAATTTTATAAGAATTCAAAATTCAAGCAAAGTATCTTAACGTCCTTAGCTCATGAGTTTTCAAAGATAATTCTTTTTCCTCATAAGACCATTACCGCAGTGATATTACTACAGGTAATAAAATTACACTTTGAAAATATATAAAAATATCTACAAAAATACATAAAAATATATAACATCAAATATATCAACCCAAAAACATACTTTTTTGTTAAGTCTATACAATCCACCCAAGTCATACAATTTAAAAAAACATAATCAGTAAAGATATCCAGAAGTTTGAGTGAAGATTAATCCAGGTGATGAGTGACAGTCCAAATACGAGAAATTGAAAGAATTGTATAGATTTAACAAAAAAGTATGTTTTTGGGTTGATATATTTGATGTTATATATTTTTATGTATTTTTGTAGATATTTTTATATATTTTCAAAGTGTAATTTTATTACCTGTAGTAATATTACTGCGGTAATGGTCCTCTGAGGAAAAGAATTATATTTGAAAACTTATGAGCTAAGGACGTTAAGATACTTTGCTTGAATTTTGAATTCTAATAAAATTTGATTGGCACCTTATTTTATTATTTCATTTTATATTATAATATTAATGCTCTATCCAGTTTTTATCCGGATGTTTCACTAATTATAAGATATCAGTTGACGCTTATATCTTTTGTTGGATTACTTTATATATATATATATATATATATATATATATATATATATATATATATATATATATATATATATATATATATATATATATATATATATAGTATGTTATGAAAATATATTCAAGTAACACAGAGGCTTTCGTGTTTCACCCCTGTCATCATCGTCAGGCTAAAATTTAATTGTTGATTACGGATACAATTAAATTATTTTTTTAATGATACTAAGTTACGATTATGACCTATGCAGCCGTATAATCCACTCTTATTACATCGGTACTTTCTCCAAACGTGAACTCTTGATGTAATTCACCGGACGATCAAACCGGTGAGTGTTGAATTCCATTTTTCGAATGAAAATAATTTCTATTCAGCTCTCATGTTCTTACGATCGAGCACTTTATTGATTTTTTTTCAACATACCCAACGCACTATTCACTCGCACTCTCTCTCTCTCTCACTCTCTCTCTCTTTATATATATATATATATATATATATATATATATATATATATATATATATATATATAAACAATAACAAATATTTTTTTTTAACATGATTCACCCAAACAAGGCAGGACGCCACTGTAAACGTAAGGGGCTACTGAGAAAAAGGTGAAAGGGGAGAAGGATTGGTGGTTCAGCTTAAATTGGGATCTAAGCAGCGAGATGTCTGTTTACATTAGTTTTAAATTTCTGCATGTCAGTACTGTCGGGGAAACAGGGGGCAGGGAGGGAGTTCCAGAGGCCAGCAGCACGAGGAAAGAAGCTATTTGAGTAGAATGCTCTCCGGCATCTGGGGACCTTCACAGTGAATGAATGAGATTTAGTAGAATGTCGAGTTAGTCTAGTGAATTTACGTCGAGGGGGCACCAGAGTAGCCAACTCATCGGAGCATAATCCATTGAAGTATTTGTAAAACAAACACAAGGATGCCACATTGCGGCGATGGGACAGGGGCTGGAGCTTAGCTGACAGTGAGGGACCTATTAGGTTGACGACTCTTTTTGGACTTTGTCAAGGAGGGAGAGACTAGTAGATGATGCACCAGCCCAGATGTGGCAACAATACTCCATGCATGGGCGAATGGTGGCTTTGTAGAGATACAGGATAATGTCAGGTGTAAGGAGTCCACTAGCACGGTAGAGGGAGCCAACCTTCTTTGCGGCAGCCTTGGCAATGTCTTCAATGTATGTGTTCCAATTCATGTTACCTGTGAAGGTTAGGCCACGGAGTTTGAATGATGAACTCTCAGGTAGGGTGTTATTTGCCATGACAATCGGTGGTTGGAGAGGCTTCTTGTAGTTATTGAAGGAAAGGAGCTTAGTCTTTGCGGCATTAAAAGTCACCAACCATTTATGGCCCCAATCCACTACAGCCTGGAGGTCATTTTCTAAGGATTCAGTCATTGCCTCAGATATGATCGCGTCTGTTTTGCCAACATGGCGAGAGTAAAGCGTGGTGTCGTCAGCAAATAAACCAATCTCAGACACTATGTCATCAGGGAGATCGTTTATATAGATCAGGAACAACAAAGGTCCAAGAATAGATCCCTGGGGCACACCAGCATTTATGTCATGTTGCTTAGATGAACGGCCATCGAGGACAACCTGGATTTTTCTTTTGTTTAGGAAGGATCTAATTATATTAAGTATTATTTGTAGTTCCTAGAAAAACCCGTCTAGTAGAGCACTGTAAGTGTAGTATTAACACAGCACGACGTCGCTAGCTTTAAATGCGTCGTTCCTTTCATTAAAAAAGTCGAACGCTCTAGACGTCAAGCCGCCGTATAAGTGTTAAAATTATCACCGTTTATTCGCTGTTCAATATGGGCCGAGTTGTTAAGGCGTCGGATTTGAGTTGCAAAAATACTCGTAATCCAGGGTTTCGAATCGCATGACTGGTAGTGAATAGTCATATCTCTATGTTGATGAGTCCCGATTATTAACGATGAAACGTATACGTACATAGATAATAAACAATAACAAATATTATATATATATATATATATATATATATATATATATATATATATATATATATATATATAAACCATTATACACCAGTGTCGTCGTCGTGGTCGTGAACCTAAGTTCTTTTCGTTTGCTGATAAACTCATACCGGCACCGATTGTTTATATAAAATGTTTATTTAAAAAGACAGTCACAGAAAAACATCTTAGAAACATATTGTATACGCATGATAGATAGATAACCACACTCTGCGCACTGGCCCCCATTGGGGACAGCAGCCAGACGCGTCTTTCTTTCTTGAAATCTCGCCAGCTAAGAGAGAGAGAGAGAGAGAGAGAGAGAGAGTAATTCCCAGATCGAGAGTCACGTGGTTTCGTTGACTTCTACTCTGATGAAACTTGACCTGTAAAATTGTCACTCAAGCTCTTCCATTCGAACACCCCCTCATTATGTAACATAAATACTAACGGGTCACGGGTCATCTATTAGGCGAACTGTCTAATTAATTTAAAAGTTAAGCGGAAAAGTTTAATAATACAAAAACTGATATTAGTAAAAAGCTTATCGTAAGTCATACATAATAACACTTACTTGCTGATCATCAGCTGATAACGGGCAGTGATTTTCTCTAGAATTTGAGTGACAATAAGTCTCTTCAAGCATCCAGTATCCTCCGTACAATGCCAGTGAAGCGCTGAGTGGTACAATTGTTACATATTGAACGGCCAGATCAGCTACTGTATATTTTAGTTACGCCTGGGGTCACAAGAACGTTGAGAATAACAGTAAATGTAACAGCTGAGGGGTCAGCAAAAAATCAACGAGCTGAACCAAGGTGAAGGTTGACTCAATGTGAGAACATGTGATTCAGTAGATATGACGTCACATGGTGTTTAAGAGAGAAAGAGAGAAAGAGAAATAGAGATTTTAGTTAGTTTGGTTTGGAAGCTCGATGAAGCCAGACAAGATAAGAAATGACTTAAGCGTCCTCGCTAAACGAAGGGTGGTCAATGTCACTTATAATCTGCAGTCCAGCATGTTTGTCCATCCTGTCGTTGGCCAAAATCGAGGCAATATCGTCTGTCAAATAAAAATGGTCCTTCTATAAATTTATTATAATTTTTTTATTATGCATTTTACTCCAAACAAGTTACCCAATCAAGTCTGGGGAATATAATCTATCCTATTATTTCACAACACATAGCTATGAAGTACCTCCCCTCAAACTAACATGCCCCCTGTTACAACATAATACCAGATCCATCAGAACAAATATATTTAACTAATATTCATACTAGTAGATGTATCCACCAATATTTAGCCTATAATCTATCCTACGGTTTCACATATATCTAGGAAGATGAGAGATGGGTTCATACTTTTCCCAAATGTTTCATGGCTCCCTGTCTAAAACACATTCTGTTTACAGCATAATGCCAAATCCATATGTACAAATATATTTAACTAATATTTATTACCCGCCTATATTATGCATATAATCCACCCTACGGTTTTGCACATAGCTAGATAGTTGAGAGGTGTGATCATGCATTTCCCAAACCTATAGGTACAAGTGATCCCACAGCTCCAAGTAGATGTGAACTTGGTATGTCAAGCCGACATCCCGTGCCGGTAACCATATGAGAGAGTAAAGTGTCGACTGGTTGAGTGTAATGAGATTACCCTTGCTGAGCTATAAAAATAGTCATTGAATGCAGAAACCAACCCACATAACCAACAAACGCTGACCAATCATAGATAAATGAAAATAGAAAGAGAAAAAGAAAAAACACAAGCACGCATGCGGTGACAATAAAACGATCGTAAAACACGAGAGCAAAGATTGACACTAATAGCGAAAGCGTTCTGTGCTTTGGCAGAGAGCTCAATGCATATAAAAAATGAGAACGCGAGTCAGATAATTTCAACATACATCAGTAATCAAAGTGAGCAATGTAAACTTTTTTTGTGTTTCGAGTCTTCATTTGTGAGAAAACCTGCGGAAGAAAATATTCCTTAAAATGCGAAACCAATTCGCCAGCTTTTCAGTTTGATGTAACGTGGCACCTCCGACAAAGATAATGGCGTCGAGATACGTAATAATAAAAGAAAAATCTCTTATAACCATTTGAGAAACATTGCAGATTTTCGTATGTGGTGCCCGTTAAGAATAATGGGGCCACTACCTTGCACGAGCAGATCACGCGAAAGAAAGATTTGTGAAGCAGTGACTGATTTAAATTACAGAAATTGGTGAGACCATGGACGGCGGCACCGGGGGGGGGGCAGAGGGGGGGGCTCTAGCCCCCCCACTTTTTGACTGCCCCCCCCCCACTTTACGGTCATCAATAATGAAGTTATATATGCATGTGTTTAACCGTCCCCCCCCACACTTTTTAGGAGAGCCCCCCCCCCCCCCACACACACTTTTATAACCGTCCCGCCGGTCCTGGAGACACGAAGGAAACTTACAGGTGGCCATGTGGGACTCTCTTTCTCCTGACCACATTAAAAAGAGGATGACAGTGTAATACTATAGGAACCATGACGCAACTAACCGATCGCTAATTGTTTGTTTAATTGAGTTGATAAATTAATATTGTGAAAAAAAAAGAAAGAAAGACTTCGAAGTGATTCCAATGCAGATACAAGTCAAGATGGTGAGTGAATGGTCCATAGCACACGTGGGGTTGAAATAAAGTCACTAAGGCGCACACGGAAACAAATATATAAGACGCGTGCAGATTCGGTCTTTTGGGATGAAGCCGGCCTGCTT
>OY744539.1:16094652-16104652 GCA_963556195.1 Sepiola atlantica
TATATATATATATATATATATATATATATATATATATATATATATATATATATAAACGCAAAGAATAGAAAAATGTCTCCCGACTTTATTACTTTAAAATTTGCATTTTCTTCTTTTTTTTTTTTAACTTTTGATGCAAGCAAAAATATTACGAATGTATGTCAAGAAGGAGACGATGC
Organism: Sepiola atlantica; assembly: GCA_963556195.1. NCBI lineage: Eukaryota > Metazoa > Mollusca > Cephalopoda > Sepiida > Sepiolidae > Sepiola > Sepiola atlantica. Next base: position 16,094,832 of record OY744539.1, read on the forward strand.
TTCTAATTGAACAAATGGAAAGGGTCAAGGACCTTTGCAAAATGGCGGCTATGTATGCTAGGACAATACACTGTTAAAAAAGGCTAAAAAGAATGCCCATGTATTTAAGAAACGGTCGTTCCTTTGTGAACCCCGTCCCTATCTGCACCACGACTGACTACATATCTATTACTAATAGAGATTTTGTGTCTGTCTGTCTGACGCCGAACCTATACTATTACTTCTATTAATATACTATTGTACTATCCTTCAATGCTCAATTCAGTTTATTATACTATTTTAGGCTAATGTAATATATTTCAATGTTCAATTTAGGGGCTAGTATAGTATATGTTCCGTTGTCAGGAGACCATCCTCCCATGCATTACCTCCTCCTTCTTTTTAGGATAGTGTAGTATCTGTTCTGTTGTCATGAGACCATCCTCTTAGGCGTTACCTCCTCCTTAAGAAGATAATGTAGTATCTATTCTGTTGTCATGATACAATCCTTCCAGGCATTACCTCCTCCTTGCGGGGGGGGGGGCCTTGCACCGACAAGAAATTGTCACAATCGCCTGTTCATTAGTAAACTCAACGTTTAGATTATATGTACTAGCAAAAATATGTGACTGGAGGAACCATATTTTTGCTCGTACATCATAATTGAAGTACATTTTATTTTAGGTCATAGTATTACCTCCTCCTTTGAGAGGTGATTAGTTAGGTTCTAGGATATCATCCTCCCAGACATTACCTCCTCCTCTGGGAAGGGGATGGTTTATTGCAGATCGCATGAGCACCTCTTCTCGGAAATGTCAATGGGTCCGTTCTCGGCTATTTTTGTTGCACTCGACTAGAGTGCTCCCCATTTGGAAGAGCTGGTTCTCCCCCTCATTCCAGACTTGTGCCATGTCTTGCTATAGTGAGAATCAAGTAGATCCCAAATGATTTCTTTTTTTTTCTTTTTTACCTATTTGTCCAGACTTTACAGACAACCTGTGCAATTAAAACTTTTTTTGCAGTGCAACTGAAGTGTTCTGCAATCCCAATAGTGCACCATTATTGGTCCTCATAGTGCATTCACTTCGTTGACAGAATGAGCCGGTTGAATCTCTTTAATCGTAGTGGTGAAATTCTTCTCATCCCTCTTCTCTGTCGTTTTCTTCTTTTACTTCTTCTTCTTTTTCTTCTTCTTCTTCTTGTTTAAAATTATTATTATTTGTACTCACTAGGGGTTCTCACACAAGTCATCATCAGTGGTTTCTCACTAATAATAACAGATGGTGCTCCCTGGTGTCTGATTGACAACAAGCCTCCCCAGATTTCTAGTACTCTCCATCTCTTTTCGATAACCACCACAAATGACCTTGCAGTATCGCAACAGCCACTTACCATTGATTTCTCGCTGGTAAGAACCATTGGTCTTCTCTGGGATTTGGGTGGCAATAAGCCTCTCCAAAGTTCCAGCACTTTCCACACTCTTTCAGTAGAGTTCTGGTTTGTGCTGTCCCTCCTCGGTTTTCTCATACTCCTTGACCCTCTACAAATATTCTGTGTGGTATCAGCGTAGGCCGGCACCATTTTTTTTTTTGGGGGGGGGGGGGGGCAGCCTCTGATATTTCTTGCAGTTGCGGTGGTGTTTTTCCTGTGGTTTTGTTTTCTTCTTGTACTTCCATGTGACTGGTTACCATTTGTAGCTTATGCGGGTTGGTTTCCACATTCAAGGGTTTTCCTTAAGATTTCAGCTATTTTGATCATTGCCGTCCTTTGTATGGTCTCAGTGATCTCTTTGATTCCAATTTCTCCCAGTCTTTTCTCCAAGTTATTTGGGAACTGTTCCTAGTGCTCCTACGATTATTGGTATTATACTGACTTTCTTCATGCTCCATATTCCTTTCAGTTCTCTGGCAAGTTCCGTGTATTTGTTTCGTTTTTCTGTCTCTTTGATCTTCACTCTGTGTCTGCTGGAACGTCGAAGTGTGCGATTTTGCAAGATTTTTCCTTCTTGTCAATTATTATAACATCCGGTCTCCTTGCTTGTATGAGTTTGTCTGTTTGTACATCCATATCCCAGAGGATTTTGTGTTTTTCATTTTCCAGTACTGTTTCTGGTTTATGTTTGTACCATTTGTCCGCGTATTCGAATTATTATTATTATTATTATTATTATTATTATTATTATTATTATTATTATTATTATTATTATTATTATTATTATTATTATTATTATTATTATTATAATAAAGAACAGCTTTCATAATAAACGCTATTAATAAAGAAACATCGACAAATGAAATTGGGTTTTAAAAAATGTCTTTCTTGTTTTATTCTTTCTTTGTAGCATACATGTATATGCATAAAACACCCAACTCCCTCTCCCATGAGGAGAGGGCAGAAGTTATCCAAACCTACTGCTCTCTCTTTGCTGGTTCAGTCAAAAGAGAATATCCCTTTCCTCATTCGCCACGTCAGCTTAGCAGCTTCCTGTCACTGTGACGCCACTGTCGAGATACGTAGCCTGTACGACTTGTGCTTGGAAAATTCCACTCTGTTCAACTTTTACCCTTACGTGGAAATTTACCATACTAACCTTTTTTTTCACACACGCATCTTATCTTGCTACAACGCTATAAGAATCTATCAATTAATGAGACCACTATAAGCTACCCTGGTTAGAACTATAGCATTCTTTTATGAAGAGAATCTCTTTAAACACTTTCTAATCTATTATATATATGATAGCTTTATTCTATATCTGACTGGCTCGGACTTACGAGCTACCCAAGAAACACTGACCAAAACTTACATATGCTGATTTCGTATGACCTCGAACAGGTTATAACAAATGACTACAATATTCATTTATTTGGTGTTACAAAGGACCCAATTAATGACTGTGGTATCAAAAAAGAAAAAAATATTCTTTCATTCAAGTAATTCAAGAAACCAAGGGAAATAACTCTATAAATAGCTTTCAAGTTATTTTCCCCGAACTAATTAAAATTGAAAATTATATAAAAAAAATAAAATTAAAATTAAAAAAAAGAATATAAATGATCATATAGAGGATACGGCTGGAAGTGGGAGTGAGTACACATTGGTTTTATTTATTCCCGGTCAAGACCAGGCCAGGTAGATTTAATAAGAGAAAAAAAGGAAGAAAAGAAAAAAAGAGGGAAGCAAAGCACAAAGAGAAGGAAAGGCAGTGGCTTAACATGCCAGTAATCTATATTTTTGCGGTTTTTTTTTGCATACTAGAATATCAAATGCGGTAATAAAGATGAAAATGAAAATGCTTTAGTGATGGCGATATTGAATTATCTTACCAAGACATAGCTATTCCGAATTCACAACAGCAAAGTAAAGCTCTTGCCGGCTCTCCCAGAAAAAAATGTGAACTACTCAACCGACTAGTGGTGCCCCTTGTTGCAGACTCGCACAAATAGCCATTATATATATATATATATATATATATATATATATATATATATATATATATATATATATATATATATATGCATTTATTTATTTTTTACTTTCGGTGTTCGGTTGAGTGGTTCACATTTTTAGGTTACAGAAAACATGCTGCACTATTAGGGGAAATACAAACACCGACAACAACACACATGTGTGTCGACAAAGAAGAGGAAATGCACAGGAGTGATTTAAACTTTTATTTAAGGTCTGTTTTGACAAACAAAGATAAATGAAATAAACATTTACTATAAGTCCCAAAACAATTGAATGAACATAGTCGTTATTCAAATAAGGAGTTGTGTGAAATACACAAGAGTGTCTACTTACATTCGACACATTTTGGAGGTTCTGGGAGAGCCGGCAAGAGCTTTACTTCACTCCAATAAGTCAGCACGGAAAGGGAAAAAGCATCAGAAAGGTCCCTGAAATCTCGCAAGAACTGGGTCCAAGTCACGTATCTTTCGAGATCACGAACGAGACTTGATCCCTTTTCTCTGAATCTATCGAGATACAAACTCTTATTCAAGAGAGGAAAGTCTGTCACCCCTACACTGTCTTCTTACCGTTAAATAATTGTCTGTTAAATATTATTCAAATCAACAAAACGAATGACACTTTTTAAAAATAAAAATTGTACTGTTTTAGTCGACGGGATGACGTAATTTGATTTTGTGAACAATTCATTTTAAAATGGGTAAAGTTGGAATTTTTTACCTTAGCGAAAAAAATTATGTTTTCTTCTTCCGTAAAAACAATTGTCATTGTCAGATATTCTTTAAATAAATAAAACAAATATGTCTCTTCTTTCTTTCTTTATCTAAAATTGTAGCAATTTAATTATTTTTAAAACAATAAATATCCTCTGTCGTCTTACTCTTAAAATAATTGCCAGTTAAATATTCTTCAAATCAATAAAATGATTGTCACTTATTGAAATGCATTTATTTAAAATTGTACTGTTTTAGTCGACAGGATGACGTAATTTGATTTTGGAACAATTCATTTTAAAATGGATAATGTCGGATTTTTTTTTTATCTTAACTACATCAGATTAATCACCAATCACCATCTTTGCTAATCGGACGACGTCTTTTGTTTAAATGTGTGTGAAAGGTGATAACGTACGTACAGACCTGAAATTGCCTTAGTGTATTATTATATAGATCGTTAAGTTGATAGAATACACGTTTTTCTTTTGCGTGTTGGCCTTTTGATAGGAGCAAAGTGTAGTATCTGTTTTTTTTGCCTTCGATGAATGAAAGAGAAATTCTTCTAGACGGAGGCAATTTAAATTTTTGTCCCAATCCGGAGTGCTCCGTTTTTTTTTTCTCAACATTAAAAACCGACCCTGTGTCTAACTCTGCCCTTGTGGGGAGGCAAGTAAATAGAGACTATCAAAATCAGTAACCATATTTTGACTAAATATTCCTATCTTTTTGTCTTTGCTGGGGATGGGGCATCCTACCGGATGCTAGACATTCACCAGCTATTTCAGAGACTCCAATCGAGAGATCTCTTAATGATTCTAACCGTCCCTTTTAGCGCAATTGTTTGTATCTCTCTATCACTTGGTTCACCGGGTATATTCGCCAGGTAGATTTTGAATTTTTTTTTCATGAGCCCGGTAGCTCCTATCATTACTAGGGGAGTATCCAGCTAAGTGCCGCTACTTGCGATAACATCACTAGGAGCCAGTATGTATTGATTTACTCCTCTCCAGGAGTTAGGCACAAGGCCAGTTTTTATCTTACTCCCACAAGTAAGACGTGACCCAAGGTCGGGTCGGGAAAGTGGGGTTTAAAAATTGCCTGGGCAGCCCTGTCGGCATTCCCCGGTAAGGGCGCCTCAGGCAGTAAGCAATAAACTTACTCCTCCCCAAAAAGGGGAGGCGAAGCCTGGGAGGGTGAACCTCCTAGAACTGTACAGGACAGACCCATAGACCAGCGTAAATCAAGCCCCGAAGGCCAAGACAATACCAGTCTATGGGGTGCAGTATCAATCGGAACAGATACTACACTTTGATCTTAGCCAAAAAGGAACCAGTGTGTAGCCATGACGAAGTGATCTTATTTATGCTTCGAATACTATGTTATTTTGAATATTTGGTCAGCGTTTACTTTTAGGGCGAAATATTCTAATGTCAGGGGTTGTCCTGACGAACCATTGTACAGAGAGACGGAAGACACTCGAGAATAGTGTCTAATAGGCATTCAAACTCTTTCTGTTATTATTATTATTATTATTATTATTATTATTATTATTATTATTATTATTATTATTATTATTATTATTATTATTATTATTATTATTATTATTATTATTATTATTATTATTATTATTATTATTATTATTATTATTATTATTATTATTATTATTATTATTATTATTATTATTATTATTATTATTATTATTATTATTATTATTATTATTATTATTATTATTATTATTATTATTATTATTATTATTATTATTATTATTATTATTATTATTATTATTATTATTATTATTATTATTATTATTATTATTATTATTATTATTATTATTATTATTATTATTATTATTATTATTATTATTATTATTATTATTATTATTATTATTATTATTATTATTATTATTATTATTATTATTATTATTATTATTATTATTATTATTATTATTATTATTATTATTATTATTATTATTATTATTATTATTATTATTATTATTATTATTATTATTATTATTATTATTATTATTATTATTATTATTATTATTATTATTATTATTATTATTATTATTATTATTATTATTATTATTATTATTATTATTATTATTATTATTATTATTATTATTATTATTATTATTATTATTATTATTATTATTATTATTATTATTATTATTATTATTATTATTATTATTATTATTATTATTATTATTATTATTATTATTATTATTATTATTATTATTATTATTATTATTATTATTATTATTATTATTATTATTATTATTATTATTATTATTATTATTATTATTATTATTATTATTATTATTATTATTATTATTATTATTATTATTATTATTATTATTATTATTATTATTATTATTATTATTATTATTATTATTATTATTATTATTATTATTATTATTATTATTATTATTATTATTATTATTATTATTATTATTATTATTATTATTATTATTATTATTATTATTATTATTATTATTATTATTATTATTATTATTATTATTATTATTATTATTATTATTATTATTATTATTATTATTATTATTATTATTATTATTATTATTATTATTATTATTATTATTATTATTATTATTATTATTATTATTATTATTATTATTATTATTATTATTATTATTATTATTATTATTATTATTATTATTATTATTATTATTATTATTATTATTATTATTATTATTATTATTATTATTATTATTATTATTATTATTATTATTATTATTATTATTATTATTATTATTATTATTATTATTATTATTATTATTATTATTATTATTATTATTATTATTATTATTATTATTATTATTATTATTATTATTATTATTATTATTATTATTATTATTATTATTATTATTATTATTATTATTATTATTATTATTATTATTATTATTATTATTATTATTATTATTATTATTATTATTATTATTATTATTATTATTATTATTATTATTATTATTATTATTATTATTATTATTATTATTATTATTATTATTATTATTATTATTATTATTATTATTATTATTATTATTATTATTATTATTATTATTATTATTATTATTATTATTATTATTATTATTATTATTATTATTATTATTATTATTATTATTATTATTATTATTATTATTATTATTATTATTATTATTATTATTATTATTATTATTATTATTATTATTATTATTATTATTATTATTATTATTATTATTATTATTATTATTATTATTATTATTATTATTATTATTATTATTATTATTATTATTATTATTATTATTATTATTATTATTATTATTATTATTATTATTATTATTATTATTATTATTATTATTATTATTATTATTATTATTATTATTATTATTATTATTATTATTATTATTATTATTATTATTATTATTATTATTATTATTATTATTATTATTATTATTATTATTATTATTATTATTATTATTATTATTATTATTATTATTATTATTATTATTATTATTATTATTATTATTATTATTATTATTATTATTATTATTATTATTATTATTATTATTATTATTATTATTATTATTATTATTATTATTATTATTATTATTATTATTATTATTATTATTATTATTATTATTATTATTATTATTATTATTATTATTATTATTATTATTATTATTATTATTATTATTATTATTATTATTATTATTATTATTATTATTATTATTATTATTATTATTATTATTATTATTTTTTTTTTTTTTTTTTTTTTTTTTTTTTTTTTTTTTTTTTTTTTTTTTTTTTTTTTTTTTTTTTTTTTTTATTTTCTTATCTTTTTATGTTTGCCTGGCATGGGCCATCCGGTAGGATGGCCGACATTCACCCGCTATTTCAGAAACTCTAACCGAAAGATCATTTTAAGGATTCTAACCGTCCCTTTTAGCACAATTGTTTGTATCTCTCTATCACTTGGTTCACCGGGTATATTTGCCAGGTAGTTTTTGAAATTCTATTTCATGAGCCTATTAGATTCTATCATTACTAGAATGATGGAGATCTTCCTAAGATTCCAGTTTCTTTTCATGTCGTACATAAGACCTTGATATTTCGTTATCTTCTCCCTTTCAGCTCTGTTTAAGCCAGCAAACTTAGGGACACTACTTCAACTAGGGTTGCTACTCTCTCCCATCTTGCCCCGTATCACTATGTGAGGTTTAACAGCACTGTTTTTAAAAAAAAATAAGTAGCTGTAGGCATTGCATAGTCATAGTGGATGATGTATGACTTATTTCCAATAATTCTGATCAAACGATATGGGAATCCATATGCACATGAATGCCATGAACACAGCCGCCAATAATTGCCTTTGTGTGTGGATAAATATATTCTGAGTAATGTGCATAATTAACTGCTTTTTTATTGGTATCATGATACGCGAGAATAGACAATCAATATATTTTTGTGAACGGTGCAACATTGTTTACGGAAATAAAACACATATTGGCGCTTCTTTACATAACACTCCCCGGTAAATACGCCTATTAAAAATCAAATTTTTGAATTTTTTTGGAAATACTTACGTGTGATTGAAAAAAAAATAACGGTAACCGAAATTAACAGAAAACAATCCAGTAGTTTTAAAATTATATTATTACATAAAAATTAAATTATTTAATTCGCTTCAGTTCATGAGTTAAGAGACGACATTTTGTTAAATATTAGTACACTTTTATCTCGTAAGGTGTCGCTAGGTATCGTACTTCATTGATATTTATATATAAATTAGGTCAAAAAGTTATTCGAAGGAAAAAATTGAATTTCTTAAATAATAAAAAGAAAATACTGGATTGTTTTCCGTAAAATTTGGTAACTGTTATTTTTTTCAACATAACACGTAAGTATTTCGAGAAATTTGATTTTTGATTAACGTATTTATCAGGGAGTATTATGTAAAGATGCACGCAAATATAAACGAAGAGAAAAAATTATGCAGATAAAACTATTCAAAACATACGAGTGAGGAAGAATCAATAGCGTATCACTTGACAGCGATCTTAACTCGTCATGGTCATCTCGTGCGACACACACACACACACACACACACACACACACACACACACACACACACACACACACACACACACACACAATTTCCCGTCTCTAGAACACATTGCCACAAAATTTCTTCTCCGAGAGCTACAACATGATCATCTATGAATCGTCCTCGATGAACCGTCCTCATAAGTCATCAAATGTTATTCATGCATTTATAATTTTCAATCTTCTCATGATATTCATCATCATATTCAACTGTCAATATATCCATCTTATGAACTCTTATCCTCGAGTGCCCTTTAGCTTTGATAAGTAAAAAGGTCTTTCGATCATTTTAGTCGTCTTGCCACTCATAACCATCATAGACGTGCTTCCACCAAACTGATCGTTTTGAAGCTGTCCTCTACCAGTTCTTCCACATTTATGCTAAAAGCTTTAAGGTTGTATTTGACATTATATACATATATATATATATATATATATATATATATATATATATATATATATATATATATATATATATATATATATATATATATATAGTGAATGCTTTTATTCAAACATGTACAAGGTCTGCTACACTGGCATGTCGATGTTATCGATC
>OY744539.1:16109652-16137152 GCA_963556195.1 Sepiola atlantica
TCTATCTATCTATCTATCTATCTATCTATCTATCTATATATATATATATATATATATATATATATATATATATATATATATATATATATATATAATTGTTTTTATTGGTGATTCCAGCGTTCGTTGCTTTTTCCTAAGTGATTAAGATGCATTATTAGTCGCCCTGAGGCGTATTTTTTCGTTAATATATATATATATCAAGCATAGCTAACTTAGAACAAGGGTCGAACCTTTGATGTTGATGTCAATAGTCTGCTGTTTTACCCCCAGGAAAATATGTACGATTTTTATCACGTATTTAGGTGATAAAAATCGTACATATTTTCCTAATGTATTTTTATGTAATTGTTTTTATTGGTGATTGCAGCGTTCATTGTTTTATTTTGTTGCTTACTACTGTTTCGATTGTTTCACTTCTTACGTGATTCAGATGCAGAATATTACATTATTAGTCGCCCTTAACGTAAATTAATAATAATAAAAAAATATATATATATTAACGAAAAATACGTCCTATAAAGTTAAGAGCGACTAATAATGCAAAACACACACACGTACATAATGCACAAAACGGAAAACGCACACACAAACAAACACACACATAATCACAACATAGACATGAAAAGCCGCAACACACGCACAGGAAACTTATCTGTAATTTTGAACTTTGTTCCCTGATCTCGTACCGTTTCACCGTTCCGCCACGAAAAAAAAAGGGGAACCGACCTCCACCGTGGCCACCGAGAGTTACTACAGGCCAAGCAACTAACTTCCTGCCCCCCTCTGACGTCACTGACTTCCGTGTCAAAACAAGGACCGTAGTAATAACGATAAGAAGGCATTTCGACTTCTCCATTCACTAAATAATCCATCAAAATTCAGGAAATCAACCAATTTGAATGAAATTTTCAGGATTTATTAATTAATGATCACGGAATATAATAAATCCATTACTTTATTATAAAGCTTGGTGCAAATGTATTATTTCTTGTAAACAAAAAACACCTTTACTAAAGTTATTCAAAATATCAAAACATGTTGACCATACGATATTGTAAATATTTAAAACAAAGCATTAGACAACTTTAAAAATTGCATGTAAAAAAGAAAAGAAAAGAACACGATTCGATTCATCTTGAAACTGATCTTTATTCAATATAAATTTAAAGAAAATAATAATTCACGATCAAATACTGCAAAAAACTGAATTATGAATTACCATTATTTAAACTTCTAACCCAATCAACCGTAAGTAATTCAGACTTTGAAATTTGTTTAAAAATTATACAAAAAAAAATTTCAATGTTAACTGTTTGTTTAATAATGGAATCAAAATTCCGGAAATCAACCAATTTTAAAATAATTTCGCGCTTTTTAAAATTTCATTTCATAATTCACAAAGTTAAAATGCCTACTGCATATGTTTGGATTTCCAAAAGAGAAATAATTACTGCAAATATGGATACACGTAATAATGTTTACACCGACTAAATATAGTGTAGTAAGTTTGAATTTTGTTTTAATTATATGAAAAATCAAGTCTGAATTACTTATTCATTATTTGATAAAAAAGTAGTGTTCCATTTTTTTTTATTACTTTTTTTCGATGTCTTAAGTGTAGCATAGTTTATCTTTTCTCTACTTTTGTAGATTAAATAAATGAAATAATATCATATTTAATCAAAATTTTCACAAAAAAATATTAATTAAACAATGCTTTATTCAATGATAATATCGTTAATTCTTCGAGTTATACTGATTTTATTAACAAGAGTGTAGGGGCATTTTCCGTAATATATACGAAATAGTTTTTTTAAAAAAATATTTTAAACATATACAGATCTTATTTTCATTTTAAAAAAATCATGGATTTTTTTTATATAATAAATAATATATATATAAAAATATACGTTTAGTAAAAGGTGTATTTTATTTTTAAAAAAATAATACATTTTCACTAAGATTTTTTAAAAATGTTTCACTATATCTCCTGTGCTTGTTTATTAATAAATATTGAAAATTTCATTAAAATTGGTTGATTTCCTGAATTTTGGTGAATTTTTAAGTGAAATGTTTTTACATTTTGGGGATCGGCCTTTGATTTTGCACGTACCTATCTCTTAATAGCAAGATAGGAGTTGGTGATTCCATTATTAAACAGACAGTTAACATTGAACTTTTTTTTGTATAATTTTTAAGCAAATTTCAAAGTCTGAATTACTTACGGTTGATTGGGTTAGAAGTTTAAATAATGGTAATTCATAATTCAGTTTTTTGAAGTATTTGATCGTGAATTATTATTTTCTTTAAATTTATATTGAATAAAGATCAGTTTCAAGATGAATCGAATCCGGTTCTTTTCTTTTTTACATGCAATTTTTAAAGTTTTCTAATGCTTTGTTTTAAATATTTACAATATCGTATGGTCAACATGTTTTGATATTTTGAATAACTTTAGTAAAGGTGTTTTTTGTTTACAAGAAATAATACATTTGCACCAAGCTTTATAATAAAGTAATGGATTTATTATATTCCGTGATCATTAATTAATAAATCCTGAAAATTTCATTCAAATTGGTTGATTTCCTGAATTTTGATGGATTATTTAGTGAATGGAGAAGTCGAAATGCCTTCTTATTGTTATTACTACGGTCCTTGTTTTGACACGGAAGTCAGTGACGTCATTTTCTAGCTAACCGGCCTGTAGTAACTCTCGGTGGCCACGCCTCCACCCATTCTGACCTCTTTACGTGAGGAGGACGGATGTGGTGCGGGTAGATTTTACTGTTTCTCGCTAATTCATCTACCCGGCCATGTGCTTAACAGGACAAACTCTTGCAGAAGACCCGGGGGTGGGAGGAGAGGCAGAAGAGTACGTCTTCGTTTTAAGAAAATAAAATATTTATGCTAAATAATCAAATATTACTTATTTTTTGTTTATCCCTTCCTTTACCCCTTCCCACTATTTCCAGTACACATCTGTGTTTGTCTCTCTCATCTCTCTTTCTCTTTATATAAAGGCCAGACTTATTTGTGTGTGTATGTGTGTGTGACTAAAACTCAGGAACTACCACAGCTACACTTACAAAACTTAGATATCTTGATGACCTCGAGCTGGTTATGGTAAACATTCTCTAATATTAACTTGCTTGGTGTCTCCGGAGACCAAATTGGAGCAGTTACTTTATTTCATTTATATAGGTAGTGGCTAAAAAAAAAACTAGATGAAACAGTCGGCTGCTGATAAATTTTATTTTTTCTTCTTTCTAAGTAATATAAGTTTGGGCGTGAAACTTTTAAGAGAAAGATGCTACACATACTCTTTTAATTCTTTTATTTTCTTATTCATGCGCCAGAACAATGGCTGATAGCCCTGCTAGTACACACACACACACACACACACACACACACACACATATATATATATATATATATATATATATATATATATATATATATATATATATATGAGTAAAATATTTCCATTGTTCGTTACATTTCCTGATTTAATTATTGCATAAGATCGATTAACACATCACTCAATAAGTCCTATGCCTAACTAACACACCACTCAATAAGTCCTATGCCTAACCAACACACCACTCAATAAGTCCTATGCCTAACTAACACACCACTCAATAAGTCATATGCCTAACTAACACACCACTCAATTAGTCCTATGCCTAACTAACACACCACTCAATAAGTCATATGCCTAACTAACACACCACTCAATAAGTCCTATGCCTAACTAACACACCACTCAATAAGTCATATGCCTAACTAACACACCACTCAATAAGTCCTATGCCTAACTAACACACCACTCAATAAGTCATATGCCTAACTAACACCCCACTCAATAAGTCCTATGCCTAACTAACACACCACTCAATAAGTCATATGCCTAACTAACACACCACTCAATAAGTCATATGCCTAACTAACACACCACTCAATAAGTCATATGCCTAACTAACACACCACTTAATAAGTCATATGCCTAACTAACACACCACTCAATAAGCCCCGGGCTTTACATATAGATTGCGTCACTACTAAAACAATCCACATGTTCTTATAAAGTACTAATCTTCGAATGTTACGTGTCAAAATTTGAACTCGATCGAATTATTAGTTTACAAAGTACAGTTATTTAAGTGAAGCTACCATTGCATATGGAAAAATCTGAATTTCCTGCATTGCTTTCTGATGGGAAAAATACTGTTCAAGCAGACCAATGACTTAATAAGTGTTATTCAGACTCTGTTTCGTCGGAAACATCCGTTGATATGTAATATGCTTACTTTAAACGCGGTCATACAGACACATATTCTGTTGAACGCTCAGGTCACCCAAATTCATCAGTTGTGCCGGAAAACATAAAAAAAGTCTACAAACTCGTTGTGGTCAATCGTAAATTGAAGTGGCATGATATAGCAGATGAGCTGAATGTATCAATAGGCAGTGGATTCACCATTTTTCATGAACATTCAATGAGAAAGCTGTGTTCAAAGTGGATGCCACGTTTGCTTACAGTCGACTAAAAACAACAACGAGTCGATTCAGAACGTTTTTGCAACTGTTTCAAAGCAACAAAAGAGAATTTCTGCGTCAATATGTGACAATGAATGAAACATGGCTCCACCACTGCACTCCAGAGTTAAATCGGCAAGTTGCTGAGTGGACAGCAGCAGGTGAAAGCCGTCCAAAAGTGACCAAAGACGTAAACATCAGCAGGTAAAGTTTTGGCCTCCGTATTTTGGGATGCACAAGGTATTTTGTGCATCAATTACCGTGAGAAAGGAAAGAACCATCAATAGTGAATATTATATAGCATTTTTGGCGCGTTTGAAGGACGAAATCGCCAACAAATGACCACAAGTGAAGAAGAAAAAATTTCTCTTCCACCTAGACAGTGTACCGTGTAACAAGTCGATCGCAACGATAACAAAACTACATAAATGTTACTTCGAATGTTTCCACATCTGCACTATTCTCCAGATCTGTGCTTCAGCGACTACTAGCTGTTTACAGACCTCAAAAGAATGTCACAGGAAAAAAGAATTTACTCTAATTAATAAGTGATATCAGAAACTGAGGCGTATTTTGAGAGCAAGGATGAATCATTCTACATAAAGGCATCAAATTCTTAGTGAAACGTTGGAATCAGTATATCACACTAGAAATAGACTATGTTGATGAATAAAGTCGAAGTTTGCCTAAATATGGTTGTCCTATCAATTAGGCCTAGGACTTTATTGCGTGATGTGTCATTTAATTTAATTAATAAATTGATTTAACCGTTACATATAAATCTTTCATTAACTGTTACATATGAATCTTTTATTAACCGTTACATATAGATCTTTTATTAACCGTTACATATGGATCTTTTATTAATCGTTACATATAGATCTTTTATTAACCGTTACATATGGATCTTTTATTAAATGTTACATATAGATCTTTTATTAACCGTTACATACAGACCTTTTATTAACCGTTACATATAGATCTTTTATTAACCGTTACATATAGATCTTTTATTAACCGTTACATATGATCTTTTATCAACCGTTACATATGGATCTTTTATTAACCGTTACATATAATCTTTTATTAACCGTTACATATGGATCTTTTATTAACCGTTACATATAGATCTTTTATTAACCGTTACATATAGACCTTTTATTAATCGTTACATATAGATATTTTATTAATCGTTACATATGGATCTTTTATTAACCGTTACATATAGATATTTTATTAATCGTTACATATGGATCTTTTATTAACCGTTACATATAGATCTTTTATTAACCGTTACATATATATCTTTTATTAACCGTTACATATGGATCTTTTATTAATCGTTACATATGAATCTTTTATTAACCGTTACATATGAATCTTTTATTAACCGTTACATATGGATCTTTTATTAACCGTTACATATAGATCTTTTATTAACCGTTACATATGGATCTTTTATTAATCGTTACATATAGATATTTTATTGACCGTTACATATGGATCTTTTATTAACCGTTACATATAGATCTTTTATTAATCGTTACATATGGATCTTTTATTAACCGTTACATATAGATCTTTTATTAACCGTTACATATATATCTTTTATTAACCGTTACATATGGATCTTTTATTAACCGTTACATATGGATCTTTTATTAACCGTTACATATATATCTTTTATTAACCGTCACATATAGATCTTTTATTAACCGTTACATATGGATCTTTTATTAACCGTTACATATGAATCTTTTATTAACCGTTACATATGGATCTTTTATTAACCGTTATATATAGATCTTTTATTAACCGTTACATATGGATCTTTTATTAATTTTTACATATGCATCTTTTATTAACCGTTACATATATATCTTTTATTAACCGTTACATATGAATCTTTTATTAACCGTTACATATGAATCTTTTATTAACCGTTACATATGGATCTTTTATTAACTGTTACATATGGATCTTTTATTAATCGTTACATATGAATCTTTTATTAACCGTTACATATGAATCTTTTATTAACCGTTACATATGGATCTTTTATTAACCGTTACATATGGATCTTTTATTAACCGTTACATATGGATCTTTTATTAATCGTTACATATTGAATTTTATTGACCGTTACATATGGATCTTTTATTAACCGTTACATATAGATCTTTTATTAACCGTTACATATGGATCTTTTATTAATCGTTACATATTGATCTTTTATTAACCGTTACATATAGATATTTTATTGACCGTTACATATGGATCTTTTATTAACCGTTACATATAGATCTTTTATTAATCGTTACATATGGATCTTTTATTAACCGTTACATATAGATCTTTTATTAACCGTTACATATATATCTTTTATTAACCGTTACATATAGATCTTTTATTAACCGTTACATATATATATTTTATTAACCGTTACATATGGATCTTTTATTAACCGTTACATATGGATCTTTTATTAACCGTTACATATATATCTTTTATTAACCGTCACATATAGATCTTTTATTAACCGTTACATATTAATCTTTTATTAACCGTTACATATTAATCTTTTATTAACCGTTACATATGGATCTTTTATTAACCGTTACATATGAAGTTTCTATTAACCGTTACATATGGAGCTTTTATTAACCGTTACATATGTGTCTTGTCGGGGTGAAGTCAAGTTAAAAAAAAAAAAAAAAAAACTATCTCCGGGGGAATCACCGGGGAGTCACCAGACCTCCACATGCTACTGTCCGTAACCCGTACCGTTTTAACCGTTACATTACCGAAAAAAATGTATTCCTCCCCTCACCCCGTCTGCTCCTTCCACCCCTCGCCTCACGGGTTGCTTTTTCCTTTTTAATTTCCAGCCGTACCCGGCCATGTGGTCGATTAAGTCGCAAGAAGAAGCACACTTGTAGAAGGATAGCGGCGGAGGAGTATATCCTTTCTTTTGTTGTTACCAGAGAAATAAGAAAATAATAATATTTATGTTAATAATAACCGAATAATGATTTTAACTTCGGCGAGCACTTTGGTTTAATATGGAAACTTCGCGGATCATTATCGTCACGTTCTTTTCGCCGATGTTATTTATTTGTGTATTTATTTCCGTTGGATTGCATTTGATCATTCCAGGACTGTGTACGTAATGAATGAACTCATAAAACACATGTGATCGAAATCATTCTAAATAAAAATAAAAATAATCGTTTTTGTTGTGATGTGATGGAATGATTCTAATTCATTCGAGATATATATTTATATATATATATATCATGGCAAAATAATTTCAGGATGATTTTACACGGAGAAAAACCAGGTAAGTAAACAGATCAAACAAAAAGCGGCAGACTGATTCAGTATCGTTTCTTTCTTTTTTTCTTTCTTTTTTCTTTTCTTTTTTTTCTTTCTTGTGTTTATTTGATTATTTTAATATTTATTTATTTTAAACCTCAGTGGCCTTACTTACGTCACACCTGGGGGAAAATATACATACATAAATTAATATGTATGTATGTATATATATATATATATATATATATATATATATATATATATATATATATATATATATATATATATATATATATATATATATATATATATATGTGTGTGTGTGTGTGTATTTTTTATTTATATTTAGAATTTTTTTTTATATATATTCAAATATAAATTTTATAACATGAAGTAATTATAATAGCTCAATGGTGTAAGGCCAGAGCTATGCTATATTAAATATTTTTTTATGTAATTTTATACCATATCAATGTTATAAAAGACAGATTCACGTCATTTCATGAAACTTATTTTTATTCAGTATACAATTGTTTCGACTTACACCAAGATATTTGTAAAATGCTCCTGTGCATTTATTTCTTGGTGTAATAATCTTCAGTGCTAATTGTACAAAACCAAACAAAAACGCAATAAAAAAACATGAAAAGTTACGCGAGCAGAACCTAAATTACAATCAGGACTCATTATCAACACACACATACACTTGAGCCCTGTTCGGGGAAGTTAAAAATAGACTGACACGTAGCTATAAGGCATATTCCGACAACGTTCGTAGAATCTCTAGTCAGTCTTTCTTGATATACCACCCTTCGCATAAATAGTAATAATAAACTTAAATGTCCCGTAGCCTAATGGTTAAAGCGCTTGCTTACGGAGTCTAGGTTGACTCTGTGGCAGGGGTGTAAACCGTGTGACCAACCGAAATTATCATCCCTGCACTGGTGAGAGCGAAAGCTCGAAACGCTAGCGTATGTAGGTAAAAATAATTTAATATTATTTATTTAAAATTAATATATATATATATATATATATATATATATATATATATATATATATATATATATATATATATATATATATAGTGTTTGGAAAATTTATATCATAACTACGGTTATGTTATATATATATATATATATATATATATATATATATATATATATATATATATATATATATATACTAGCAAAAACTACCTGCATAAGTATAAAAATGAAGCCATCATAATGAAGGGATTAAACGAAAACTCGGAGCGATTATCAATAATAACCAACAGTAGGAAAAGGGTTAAAAAACAAAACAGATAATCAACAAATAACTGTTACCAATTCAATTAAGTAACTTTTCTACCTACCTGCCTATGTTTTGTGCGTTTTTAAAACGTTTTTTCGTCCAAATCCGATCGCGTTACAGTTCCATTTTCAAGATGACGTACGTGGATATACCCGAAGTTTGTTTTTCGACTTTTAGGGTGAAGTAACAAACAAATAGTGAAAAAATAACTGTCCAAACGCCTTAAAATACACTTTTCTACCTAATTGAAGAGAAAAAATACAAACAAAAACCCAAAAAATACAAAAAAAAACATCAGAGTTCGTAAACGATCGGCGAGCGACTGTCAGCCATCTTTTTTCTTCAGTATAATATATTTGACCGGACTTTTCAATTTAAATAATAATAAATAAAAAGTGATACTTAGAAGGCAATACAATGCAGAGGTGTGACGGATAGACACAAGTTGGAGCAAATAAGACATATAATGGTGGAACAAATGAAATAGTTTCACCCTTAATACAATGTATACATACACACACATATATATATTTATTTATTATTATTTTTTTTTTCACAAACACATATATATCTGTCTATCTACACAATGTTACAATGTTATGTAATACCTGTATCAAGATGGTCTGGTGGAAATTCCGTATGATATAATATATTTTTTAATATTTCGGGAACTCTTACTTCTTCAGAACCGTACTCAACTCAAGTTCAAGCGTGCATATTTATTCATCTATTTACTTTATTAAACTTTTTTTGTTGTTTTTACCTTTTTAGAATCTTTCCTTTTTTTGTAGTTAAATTTTAAATTCGAATCTAAATTTTTTTTAAAAACCAAGTCTATTCGTTTGAATTAATATGTCGGTTAATACTGTCATTAAATATTGCATTATCTGTTCGTTTTAAATTATTGTGTATATTAATATTTAGTTTATTTATTTATTTTATTCTATTTTTTAAATATTTATATTTCATTAATTAATTCAATATTATCTGTTCATTAATTGTCTCATTCGGTTAACGCTAAGGACAACAATGAAAGGGAGGTAATTCAGTTCATTTGGTCTGTCTAATGTTGTTTACGTCGCTTATAAATTAGTTATTTCAAATTGTTAGGCTAAAATATTGTTATAACGAATGTGTTTCTTTCCTTTTTTTCATTTAAAAAAATAAATTTTTTTCTTCTTTTTTTTAATTATTATTAATGTTATCTGGGGTGGTTCCGGTATTTCATCCATTATTATTATTGTTATTGTTGTTGTTGCTATTGTTGTTGTTGTTGTTGTTGTTGCTGTTGTTGTTATTATTATTATTATTATTATTATTATTATTATTATTATTATTATTATTATTATTATTATTACTGTTACTATTTTTATACATTTATTTTTATGCTGTTATTAATTATTTATTATTTTATTTTTATAGCTATTATTATTTATTATTTATTTATTTTTTATTTTTACTGTTATTATTATTATTTATTTATTTTAAATTTTATTTATTTATTTTCCCTTCAGCATGTAATGTCGATTAACTATTAATGTTGTAAATTGAATGTTCACGCGTGGGCAGTCTCGACATTTCTTATTAATTCCTTATATTGTTTTAATAATCTCTTTATTTATATTATATTTATTTATTTAACTATTTATTCATTCAATGTCTTGTTGTAATACTATTATTATATATTATTATAGTTAATGTTTTTGTTAGGTTAAATTATTACTATTATTAGTTTATAGACATTAATATTTTTTAAAATTAATTTATTTATTTATTTATATATATTTTTAAATATTTTCTATTAATTTTTATTTTATTTATTATTTATCTACTTATTTATTGTACTTAACCATTTATTTATATTTTTTAATTATTATTATTATTTATTTGTAATAATATATTTATTTGTAATAATAAAAAAAAGCTTTAAAGTATTTAAAAACACAAACAAATAAGGCAGGTAGGTAGAAAAGTAATTTTATTGCTTTTGGTTACAGTTATTTGTTTACTATTTTTTTTTTGCGAACATTGTCGTTCTATTGGTTATTCTTGAGAATCGCCAAAATGCGGAACGTCAATTTGTAAAAGAAAACAATTATATATTCGTGAGTAATTTAAAATGGTTACTTTGTGTTTTTCGTCTTTATCATTAAATACAGAATTATAAATTAAAATAAAATACGACTCTACTTTTTTCTGTAATTGAAAAAAGTGAGAGGAGGAGGTTTCTTTATTGTTTTCTTTAATGGCAAATGTAATACTTTATTATCATCATCAGCAGCAACATCATTATCGTCGTTGTTGTTGTCGTCAACAACAACAACAAAAACCGAAAGTTAGCTTTCGAATTTCAAAATAATCATTTTGAATGTTAAACGTTTTTTTATTAAATCGTTGTAATCAATATTACTGCTACTAAGTATATTAATATTGATATGTAATAACATTGATGCCAGGAAAGTGGGGTACAAAAATAGAGATGAATTGTGCAGAATATTAATTTATTTGAGTTTTTGTAAAATTATTATTTAAATGGAGCATCTTGATGAACGTATTTTGGCAGTGTTCTTTTGGGTATATAAAAAGTGTTTGAAATTAGTTAAATGTAAAATTGAATTAAATAAGCTTAACATGTTTTGATATGAATATAATCGGGATAAATTAAAAACTTTCGCATGTATTCGTATATATATATTATACAAGTATTTATTTCGTACATATTTACATGCCTTCCACGAGGAAAATGTTAGACACAAGGTCTGTGTCTAACTTTGCCCTCGTGAGGAGATATATATTTTTAAAGATCGAATTATAAACATAAAAATGTGAACAGCAAATTATCTATCTATCTATCTCCTCTCTCTCTCTCTCTCTCCCCCTCTCCCTCTCTCTCTCTCTCTATATATATATATATCTTTCTATCGTTATCACGTTATGTATCTATCCCTCTATCTATTTCCCTATCAATCTCTTTTTAACATTAAAAAAAAATTTAATGTGAAAAAGTTGCAAGTTGGAAATAAAAATAAAAATAAACGTAAGGCGATTATTTGTAACAAATTTCTTTGTCTTACGAAATTATTTTAAAATTTACTGCTTGTAGCATCCGATAGAAATAAAGACTTAAGTTAAACTTAGAAAGAAAAGTATTTTAGGAAGAAATATTTAAAAGTTTCTTTGAATGCGTAAGTAATTGGCAATCAGATAGCAAAAAACTAGCGAAACTTTTTTGGGCACTTCTGCAGTCTTTATGAAGCAGCAGATTTTCTGTCCTTCTACTGAAAATAAAGGGAAGTAATTCAACCGGAAGTGACTTATTTACAACCTAAAAAAAAATGCAAGACTGGTTTGTTTTGGGGTAACAATTAACAATTTCTTTTTTTTATTATATGAAGTAAAAAGATTTTAAATAAAAAACCCTAATCCTAAACCTAACCCCTAACCCTAACATTAAGAAATCAGGCGGTGTACCTGTAAAAAATCTATTGTTTTTTGCGGCTGGTTCCTCCGTGAGCATTTCCAAATAAATCCATCACTTCCATTGTGGCTTGTCATCTGCATCTGTCTTTGACATGACGGGCATGTCCGACTGCAAGAAATCAGGCGATGTGCCTGTAAAAAATCTATTGTTTTTTGCGTCTGGTTCATTAAATTACCAATGTCGCGAAGATTCAGCTCATTTAACTCCATGTTCTAAAAACTAAATTCTACTTCAACTCCCGGTAAATTCAACTTCCGGTGAATTTTGAATGAATGGTACTTGGAGAAAAAAAAACGGAACTCTTCAATTACGATTTCTTAATCGGCAGCTGCTTCATAAAGACTGCAGAAGTGCCCTTTTTTATGAAAGGACAATGTATGAATTTTAAAATTACTCATATCCGGCCAAAATATCACCAGGAAACGCACGAATTGAAATGAATTATATTCGTGCCAATAACATAGTGTGGAAATTTAAAGAAAAAGTAGGCTAGACCGAATCAATCAGCAATATGACAATGGCAGCCGGATTGCAATTTGGGTCTGACTGACAATCCGATTGACTTAATTCTATAAATATATATATATACATATTAATGCATAATGTAGGATAGGCATATACAATAAGGAAAAATTGATGGTAAAAACCTAGATGAAAAGAAATAAATAAGTCGGAACAACAACAAACGGTGAGTTAAAACATTTATTTATATTTTTCTGTGATTTGGAATAAATATCTAAGTCGATAACGAACGATTTAAAAAGACTAATAGTGAAATGCATATGGCGTGTGGATGCCGCGACTTGGACCTATAGGAGTTAACATCTCCATTAGTATATAAAAAAAATGATGATTCTTATTTTTCTTAGTTTATATACGAGCACTGAAGATAGCCACACCCAGTAAATAAATGCATATGATACAGGAGCATTTTACATATATCTTGGTAGAAAGCCGAAACAATTGTATGCTGGAAGTAAAAACAGTTTTTGTGAAATGGTGTAAATCTGTTCTTCCTAACATTTGACGTGGTTTAAATTAAATAAAAGTGTTTCATACCATAGCTCTAGCTTTACACTATTGAGCTATTACAATTGCTTTATTTTATAAAATTTATATTTTAAATATAAAAACTTAAAAAAAAATATATATATATATATATATATATATATATATATATATATATATATATATATATACGTCTGTAACATGCCTTTACAATAACGCCGACATTTTAATAAACATAAATCTTATGGTTAATAACTGTATTTTGCTATCCTTCTTCCTTGCACGTGTGTCATATCGTGTATACGTAATACACATTAACACACAAACATTGTCATAACGTGTGCGGAAATAAAATATTCCCAACACGTGTGCAGCTATTTATAAATTAAATATCAAATATTCAACATCATAGACATATTCCAGACGTTTTTTTAATTCGGAATGTTGGTTTAGATTTCATACACAGTTGTTTATAAGTTATCGTCTTTCACAAGCGATCCAAATATGTACGTTTACAGTGGAAATACACTTTCACTTTTGGATATTAATAAACACTCATGCTAGAAAAATGTGACCCGTTGTGTCACACATTTAGCTCGAGTTAGGAAACATTAGTTTTCAAAGTGTGTTAAATTAAAATAAATAACAGACAAAATACAAAATTAGTTTGTCTGTCTGTCTGTGTACTTCTCTCTCTCCTTCTCTAGCTATTATTAATACATGTGGTGATATCCCCTATTGTTTATAATGGACTATTCCAACATTCTTTTTTATAGTAAGTTAAAACTAACTATAAAAAAGAATGACTTTTAATAAACAGAGAGAGAGAGAGAGAGAAAGAGAAAGAGAAAGAGAAAGAGAAAGAGAAAGAGAAAGAGAAAGAGAAAGAGAAAGAGAAAGAAACTGTATAAAGCAAGAGTGGTGGTGGTGGGGGGGTCTTAAACAAAATAGAGTGAAAGAGGGTGAGAGTAATAGGCAGTAAGAGATTGGTTTATTGGTGAGTAAATCGCAAAATATGGCTAATTAGAACAATTGAAATGGAGTTTTTTTCAAACATAACTCAACCCCTAAACCAATGAATGATGCCAACTATTGGTGTCCCGGTTTTGAATCTCGCTACATCTGATCAAACTGATGATTTGTAGAGACGACGAAACATGTGTCTATATATATATATATATATATATATATATATATATATATATATATATATATATATATATATATATATATATATGAATTTATATATATATATATGAATTTATATATATATATATATATATATATATATATATATATATATATATATATATATATATATATGAATTTATATATATATATATGAATTTATATATATATATATATATATATATATATATATATATATATATATATGATGAAGAAATGATCAAGATAAAATAGTATCTTTAAAATAATCCTATCATGAAAAGTCAATGCTCAATATACGAGATGGAGCAATTATGAAATGAATGATTAGAATAAAAATTAGAAAACGAACAATATTTATTGAATTATCAAATAGTTTAAACAAGGAATATATTAATAAACTTTATTTTTATGGAGAAGTCGGAAGCAACCACGGGTAATTCAGGCTCGTTTAACCGACTCCCCTTTCATCAGAAAGACGAAGAAGCGATAAATCCGGGGATAATCTAAGGAGAATCCAGATAAAAATCCAGAGAAGAATGGCGACATTTAAAAAAATGCCGAATGAAACACAAACGTTTCTATGTAGCTTACTTGCTATAAGTATATTTTAATACTACTACATAGCTCTACTCATGTAATGTTAAATTAAATATTGAAACAAAAATATATACACAATATATTATCCTATAAGTATATATATAAAACAGTAATCTTATATATAATGTAGAACCAGCCTATTTCTTGGTTCTTTGTGATCAATATCTTACCTTCTACAAAATCACTATTTAATTCTGTTTTGTTTTTAAAAATTGGGTACTGGTACAGCTTTTGAACCAGACAAACCCGACTTTTACCGACGCAGAAATATGTAAACATCTGAAAAAGCCGAATGAAAACGAACTGGCTTCAAAATAAAAACGAGGCGGCTTTGCAACAGAAAAAAATAATGAAAGAAAAACACTCATCATGTGTTTATATTTATGGCATTTTTTTTTTTTTAGGTAAGCAATTAATACACATATAATATAGAGCAATTAATACACATATAATATAGAGCAATTAATACACATATAATATAGAGCAATTAATACACATATAATATAGAGCAATTAATACACATATAATATAGAGCAATTAATACACATATAATATAGAGCAATTAATACACATATAATATAGAGCAATTAATACACATATAATATAGAGCAATTAATACACATATAATATAGAGCAATTAATACACATATAATATAGAGAAATTAATACACATATAATATAGAGAAATTAATACACATATAATATAGAGCAATTAATACACATATAATATAGAGAAATTAATACACATATAATATAGAGCAATTAATACACATAGAACATAGAGCAATTAATACACATAGAATATAGAGCAATTAATACACATATAATATAGAGCAAACTCGACGTTTTCAGCCTGATACTTTCCCAACTAAACAATTCAAACATTTATTAAGTCGACTTTTAAAATAATACTCATAAGAAAATCAGATATACGTATTTGAAGTTTTAAGGGGGTTCTGTCCCCATGGGTCACTTAGAGGTGGAGGGCACATAGATATTCGACATATAGAGAGTAACATAGAGATTCAGGACTACTTACATTGTTATACCCGGAGAATTTTATACATATGATATAAATTTCATCAAAATAAGATATATTTGACGTTTTAAAGGAGGTAAGACCCCCATAGCTCTCTTAGGTTAGCAGGGCGCTATATTGTCTTCCCCAGCAAATTTTATACGTAGGATTTAAATTTCATAAAAATAAGATATATTTTAAGCTTTAAAGGGATTTATGCCCTCATAGTCCCCCTAGTGATTCGGGAACACTTACATTGTCTTCTCCGGTAAATTTTAGATAAGAAAACACTTTTAGATCTTATGTAGATTCTCTAACCTTTCTTTGTATAGGGATCACACAAACATCACACATGCACACACACATACACACATACATTGAGTTTTATATATATATAGATATGGTTGTATGTGTGTGCGTCTGTGTCTATGTATTGGTTTGTGTGTTCAAAGGGTATTGATCGATTTCCCATCCTTTTGCCACGTCACTATGACAAACATTTGCAATTCACATCAATATGTTTTAAATATACATAACATGAATTGATACGAGATCAAATTCGTTCGCACCCAAAAGCAACGGATCGATGATTTTGTAACATGATTCCGTGTGTTGATTGATATCGATCTGCACGTGTTCGATCTTCTGTGATGCTCCACCTCTCTGGTGATTCATTATCTGTGGGCGAAAAGCCACTCGAGGATAAGAGTTAATGAGATTGTTAACCCTTATCCTTTAGTGGAGGATGATAACTTCTCTACAGCCCCTATTACACAGAAGAGACGTTGCTAATCTATGTTTACTTGCCTCCCCACGAGGGCAGAGTTAGACACAAGGTCGGTTTTTAATGTCAGGAAAATCCAGCTCCCGAAAAAACGGCATCTCTGGTTCCTCCCAGTAAAACATTTACAGCGAGCAATTGTCTTATGCAAAGAGCTTTCCTTTCTTTCTCTGTCTGCCTAAAACCAAATGGAATTTCTATGAACAGAATTTTTTTCAAAGAAGTTCTCATCATTGGAAAACATGCTACAGAACTGCTTCACTGATAAATACAACACGGTCGTCTTCAAGTCCAATGCCAACAAATAATTGCTGAGCCATCTTCTTAAGTAATCAAATATTTTCCATTCTCTTCATCGTTTTCAATCCTCTCAGAGTATTGTTCATCATCCAACTGACAATCTCATTAACCCTTATCCTCGTGTAGCTTTATGCCTTGGTAAGTGGTAACTCATGTTTGTTTAGTTTTTATTAGATATAACCTTGTATTTCTATGAGAAGATTGGTCGGTTGTTTACGTTTTGTCTGTCATGCTGTACGATAAAAGGACGTATGTAAATCTCCTGTAGGCTTAATTAGAGTACAATGATGGCCGAAACTTCAGAAGGAACACCTCTTCAAGCAACACCGTAATGAACAGTGAAAGATTTCCAACACCAATGCTTTATATCAGCTGTTCAGAATTCGACTTACCATTCGTTTTTAATCCATGGTTTTTAAAAGTCAGTTGATCTCGACACATGCAAATTAGTATAATTTGGATTATTCGGACTACTGTTCTCATCTTGAGTTTTATTCTCACAACGTTTCGTCTGCTGTAACCTCCGGCCTTCTTCAAGCGTATCTTTTCGAACTGGGGAGTATTTTTTTCCAATAAATTTTAAAAGTCAGGCTTTGTATACAGGTTGTTTTCAAAACTTAAGAATTATATGCTATTTGTTTAAATAATGAAAAATAGTCTCATAAAATAGCTCCAGAAACGCTTGGTTTCCAGTTTATAGGACATTGAAGCAAATATTGATCAACATTCTTTATTGTAAACAACTAACACGTACAATGTGTGTGATAGTGCACTGTTATTTCTACACATGGGATAGTTAAAAACAACTAACACATACAATGTGTGTGATAGTGCACTGTTATTTCTACACATAGGATAGTTAAAAACAACTAACACGTACAATGTGTGTGATAGTGCACTGTTATTTCTACATATGGGATAGTTAAAAACAACTAACACGTACAATGTGTGTGATAGTGCACTGTTATTTCTACACATGGGATAGTTAAAAACAACTAACACGTACAATGTGTGTGATAGTGCACTGTTATTTCTACACATGGGATAGTTAAAAACAACTAACACGTACAATGTGTGTGATAGTGCACTGTTATTTCTACACATGGGATAGTTAAAAACAACTAACACGTACAATGTGTGTGATAGTGCACTGTTATTTCTACACATGGGATAGTTAAAAACAACTAACACGTACAATGTGTGTGATAGTGCACTGTTATTTCTACACATGGGATAGTTAAAAACAACTAACACGTACAATGTGTGTGATAGTGCACTGTTATTTCTACACATGGGATAGTTAAAAACAACTAACACGTACAATGTGTGTGATAGTGCACTGTTATTTCTACACATGGGATAGTTAAAAACAATTAACACGTACAATGTGTGTGATAGTGCACTGTTATTTCTACACATGGGATAGTTAAAAACAACTAACACGTACAATGTGTGTGATAGTGCACTGTTATTTCTACACATGGGATAGTTAAAAACAACTAACACGTACAATGTGTGTGATAGTGCACTGTTATTTCTACACATGGGATAGTTAAAAACAACTAACACGTACAATGTGTGTGATAGTGCACTGTTATTTCTACACATGGGATAGTTAAAAACAACTAACACGTACAATGTGTGTGATAGTGCACTGTTATTTCTACACATGGGATAGTTAAAAACAACTAACACGTACAATGTGTGTGATAGTGCACTGTTATTTCTACACATGGGATAGTTAAAAACAACTAACACGTACAATGTGTGTGATAGTGCACTGTTATTTCTACACATGGGATAGTTAAAAACTATCCCTGTGACAGGATCATAGGTAAAATAAGACTGGTGTTGGTGTTGCAACTTACACCAACAAACCATGAAACAATGACATTAAATAAATACAAACTTTATGGGGCTTAGAATAAAGATCTGAGCTTCATAATTAGCAGGGACTCCTTTGATAGACAACAAGGTAGACCTGATTTTAACTGAAATAAGAATGGACAAAATTTGTAGGATGCTGACCTGGTCCCTTATGTTGATTATCAAAGTAGCCCCTGTGGATCATGATGCTCAGATTTTTCACTAAAACACGCATTGCACACGTTAGATGTTTACAATAAAGGATGCTGATTAGTATTTGTTTTGAACTAAGTTTTTTCGGACCTTTGTTTATGGGAACTTTTTGTCATGATTTACACATATAGAACATAATCCCGAAGTTATACCATCGATTTTCCAAACACCCTGTATTGGAAATCCTTGTTTTTGAAACATTTTCATTGAAATAAAAATATCTTCGAAATTACATAGCTTGAACTTCTGAAAATTGGTGGCAGCACTAGTTCTACAATTTGGGTAAAAAATCCTGAAAATGTTAAAGTTATAAAAAAAAACAATTGTTATTTTTCCGTCCTGCTTAATTTTCATTTTTATTTTGCTTATATTTTATAAATATAAATATCTTCAAAACTACAAAGGCTGACTTTCTGAAAATTAGTGTATTGATTGAATACAAGCTTAAAATCTGTATTGAAAATACCCCAAAATGATTATATTATAAAAAAAAAACTATTCTCATTATCTTGTTTCACTTCATTTTTATTTTTATTTTGTATACTTTGTACAAATGGAAATATCTTCGAAACTACAATGGCTGAGTTTTTGAAAATTGATGTGTCGGTTGCTACTCCAGCTCTGGAAATGTGCTAAGCATTTGTATTGAAAATATCTGAAAATGTTGAAACTATTTAAAAACAAACGATTGTCATTGCTTTTCCAGTGTTTCTTATTAGATGTTTGTTGTGACTTTGAAAGGCCGATAATAATTAAGACAACACGGTGGTATATTTTCAAGAAGTACAGAAATAGTATGTTACAGAAAGTCTGCGTTCGATACTGTGGCTATGACTGCCACCAATGACGGTATTTACTTCCTTTCCACCGCAGGAAGATGTGACACAAGGTCGGAAGGTGGGGAGAATCAAGCCAACACCCCTAAAGAAGGGGCACTCTGGCCTCGTAAAAATTGCCTGAGCAGCCCCGTCAGCATTCTCCATTGGGGTGCTTCAGGCAGTTAGCAATAAACTAACTTCACCCCAAAGAGGGGATGCAAGGCCTGGGAGGACCTCGTAGGATTACCTAGGACAAATACCTAAGCCCGACAGATAAAAGACCACCGAAATGGCCGAGTTTCTGACGGACTGATTGTCAAGATCGGAACCTCGACTGGTATATCAGTCAACCTCATTGGTCGCCTAAAAAAATGGCGCCAATGACTGCAACGTAACTTAGTCATAACTCTATTCATAGTGTCTTGAAGTTTTCCTCTATCCGACAGGACACGCCTATTTCCGTTCTCAGTCTGTCTCAACCATGAGCGGATGAGATATTAAACTCCAGGATAATACCACTTCATCTAATCGACATGAATCAGCCCATTGTACTATCTTAATTTTGTTCCTGTGTTCCCGTGAATAAAACTTTATATTTATTTAGTTGTGGAGCTATTATTTATTTTGTGGAAGAATAGTGATCTCTTTTTGCTTATGTAACATTTCTATTTTAGTCAGTTCGTCATTCTGATTGTCTTCTGATCTAAACCACAAACCCAAGATTGGCTCTGCCAACTAAATATTTGATATTAAAAAAAAGTTGAAAATTGACCTTCCCTATTATAGATGTCAACCGAGTAACTTATCTAAGTCCTTAAAACAAAACAAAATTAAGGAACAAAAGTGCTATGGCATAAATAAAACAACATGGAATACAAAGTAAAACATAGATAAAAAATGAAACAAATGTCAACTCTGTGTCGTCTGCTCGTTCCAATTCGCTTGGTGTCGATTGATTTGTCAAAATTGACGTTTTTCATGTAACTTAACGCAACGTAACGAACGCAACGCAACCGTCCGCGACATGAAGATCCGGTATTAAATTGCACCGTTTGGTTTGATGACGTAAAAAGATGGCGGCTGACGAATTGATATCTTCATATTTCACTAATGCGTAAAGATGAAGCGTAAATCGATGATGGACTGCGTTAAAAAATGAGTTCACTAAAACGATAATTATACACTAGAAAGGGGTGCTATTGCTAGGGAATCATGCCCCCATCCCAAATCTATGATGCAGAACCTTCATTTTGAAATTTTATTTGTAAACAAATCAATATGTTCATTCATACATATATATATATATATATATATATATATATATATATATATATATATATATATATATATGTATATATATATATATGTATATATATATATATATATATATATATATATATGTATATATATATATATATATATATATATATATGTATATATATATATATATATATATATATATATGTATATATATATATATATATATATATATATATGTATATATATATATATATATGTATATATATATATATATATATGTACATATATATATATATATATGTATATATGTATATATATATATGTATATATATATATATATATATATATATATATATATATGTATACATATATATATATGCATATATATATATACAGGGTGGGCCAAAATAAGGGTCCTATCTTTAAATTTGAATAACTTGAATTTGAATAACTTCCACAAAATAAAAGTTAAACTCACCAAACTTTATGTGTGTGTAGACTGACCCTTCCGAGATTTTTTGAAATAAACAAAACAAATTTTAGCCGAAGAACACTTCTTAAAACTTACAAAAACTAAAGTATTGTTTTTTACACGGTTTTGAGTTTTTTAAGCAAAAATAATGTTTTCTAAATGAGGGTACGTTCCTTAGGGCTAATACGGCTCATGCTTGCTTCGGAAGGGGTCCTTTACTAATTCTAAAAAAAAAATTTTTTTAAAAATCAATAAATAAAAAAGTTATGAATTTTTAAAAATAGGACCCTTATTTTTGCCCACCCTGTATATATATATATATATATATATATATATATATGTATACATATATATATGCATATATATATATATATATATATATATATATATATATATATATATATATATATATATGCATATATATATATATATATATGTATATATATATATATATATATATATATATATATACATATATATGCATATATATACATATATACATATATATATTCACACATATATATATATACATATATATACGTATATATATACATATATATACATATATATACGTATATACATGTATATATATATACATACATATATATTTATATACATATATATATACGTAAAAACATACATATATATTCACAAATCAGGCGGACAAACATAGTCATGCCATCTTAACAGTGCTCAAGAAATCACGTAGAAAAACGAGAAAAAATGTGAACCGTTGGTCACCCATTGCACTGGTTAGATTGTTTGAATCACAAATAGTAGAGTTTGCAAAGACAGCTAAACTAAAAATAAAATTAAAAGACAAAATCCAAAATTAATCTTTTTTTCTCCCTCTCCATTTCTTTCTCTCTCTTTCTCACTCTTTCTCCCTCCATTTTTATATCTATTTTTATTTCCAGCTATTGATTAAATAGTATTTATACTTGTGATGATATTCCCTATTTTCTATAATGGACTATTCCAATATTCTGCTTTATGGTTAGTTGTATTGCATTTGATTGTTAATAAAGAGAGAGAGAGAGAGAAAGAGAGAGAAAGAAAGGAAGAGAGAGAGAGAGAGAGGGAGAGAGAGAGAGGGATACGGGAGCGAGGGTGATCAAAACTGTATGAGATGGAATGAGAATAATAGACGGAAACTTAATACCAGATGGGTTTAAACGTTTATTTCATTTATTTATAAAAATGTACTTCTTCAGATTATGACTCGAGCTGACTTTGACAACAAACTTGACCCTAACCCGAAATTTTACCCTAACCCTGACCCTAACCCTAATCCTAACGACAGGAGAAGCACCAAAAAATATTTAGCTGAAAATTATTTTTACACTCAAAAGAAACACATTAACATTAATTAACAGTAAACTATACAAATGATATATAGAGAATGGAATCGTGGAATTACCTTGGAGTCCCACAAGTATTATTCTAATATTGACCCCTCTCCCTCTTCACACACCTGGAATGCTACTGATGCTTCATGTCCAGTAGTTTTGGAGCATATAAGTGTTTATTGTTTTAGTATAAGCAGAAATAGTAGTATTAGTAATATTAACATTTTAACCCACCTATGACACACCTGCCGTCTCAAGAATACTTCATGCCAAGTTTGGTGCTAATCTGACAAGTAGTTTTGGAGCCTATATATGACAAATATACACACACGCAATTCACAATTATAATATAGACTGCACGTTCCTACCTGACGTTACCCAGGAGTCTTTTTACTTTTGTTAATAATTTATATGACTGAAATAAGATTTGTTCGTCTTAAAAAAACGTTATTTAGGTTATGAATAAATGTTAAAAATATTAGGGATTATACATACCATATTATACACCCCACATTACGGCTGAATTTCAATATTAACTTTACGAATTCAATACTTTTCCTATTAATATTTATATTAACATAGTCATTACTGTATGACTCTCTCCCTCTCTCTCCCCCTCTCTCTCTCTCTCTCTCTAGGCTAACATTATGTATATGACCCCCCCCCCTGCATTTAGAGACACCTGAAAGGGTGTCTGCACGATGAGCGGTTTATAGTGAAACAAGGGTGATGCAATCACCAACTGCACTTCTCGCACAAAAGATGGCAAATAGGAATCCCAGGATGAAACGAAACAACTCTTTTCCTTGGCCTTTTGGCTAGGAGCAAAGTGTAGTCTCTGTTCTGATACTATACTTCATCTTCCTATCTTTGGTCAGTGAAGGAAAACTCTTTTTAGACTGAGGCAACTTTTATTTTTGTCTCAATCCAGAGTGTCTCTTTTCAGGGAGTTGAATTTTCTCTGCATTAAAAACCGACCTCGTGGGGAGGCAAGCGGAGATAACATGGACGGTGGCACCGGGGGGGGGGGGGCAATCCCCCCCACTTTTTTACTGTCCCCCCCCACTTTACGGTCATCAATAATGAAGTTATATATGCATGTGTTTAACCGCCCCCCCCCCACTTTTTAGGAGCCCCCCCCCCCCCACACTTTTATAACTGTGCCGCCGGTCCTGGATAAACTGGTGTTATTTCGGAGTTTTCATTCTAGGTTATTCTACTATTTCACTCGTAGCTGAGATGGGTTCATACCTTTCCCACAGATTGTCCTCGAACACAGTTATCCCAGTCCACG
This sequence comes from Sepiola atlantica, assembly GCA_963556195.1. Classification (NCBI taxonomy): domain Eukaryota; kingdom Metazoa; phylum Mollusca; class Cephalopoda; order Sepiida; family Sepiolidae; genus Sepiola; species Sepiola atlantica. The sequence goes on from OY744539.1 coordinate 16,134,424, forward strand.
CCAGTACACATTTGCCAGATTTGATTACAAGCAGTGAATCAGGTCACTAGTGTGTGTCTGTGTTCTGACAAATTCAGCCCTAATTAAAACCGACTTCATAAAAGTTTAAAACATCACTATCACTTAAAAAAAAAACACTTAAAAAAGTAAACAATCAACCATTTTTGTTTTCTCTCCTATTCTGTCAAAGTAAAAAGTCGACTGCGATTTAAGTATAAGAGTAATGTAAAAAAAGGTTTGCATCCTCAGACGAGAATTGAACTGGCCATTGCGTTTTAGCAGGCTGGCGTTTTATCAATTTTCCCAATGCGCCAGTGTTATTAATACACAGATTATAAAGTATACTATGAAAACGTTATTTCGTAATTAGATCAAATAACGCTCAATTGAAAGGGGGAGGAAAAAGAGGGTATTAGGGGTGAAATTCGAAAGATTCACTAATTGAATTTCTTCCAGATTTCTTCACGGTGTCGTTACTGGCAAGAATAGGACTTGAGAATATGTGAGGGTTAGTTCCTCCGACTCCCTCTATGATATTAGCAATCAACATAAAAACTATTGATCGGATTAAATATAAAAATCGATGAAATCGATTGAAAATTAATTATTTGTTTTTAACAACATGGACCAATATTTGCTCAAACTGACTGAACAGTTTTAAGTATGTGACTTTTATTAACAGAGCGATTTGAGTCAAAGAAATATGGTTAAATCGATTTTACTTTATATATACGATTATGCTGCAGATGATATCCACGCATGGAGTTTATTTAAAACTCATACAGAATCATTTTATTTATCAGAAATAACAAGTTAAAACACTTATGATAATTTCCCGAGAAACAGCAACCCTAAAAAACGAAAGAGGAAAGATTAAAATAAAACAAATCGATGAAGTATTGAGTTATTTCCGTGTGATTTCTCATCGCCCTATATTTATTTTTTATTGATTATGCATCGAATGATGACACACAGATACGAAGATTGGATTTCATTGGTTGAGGCTTTAATGTTCACTTCAGAAGATATAGGCTGGCCCTAGAAACAGTTTCGGGGTAAGCTTTAAATGGAAGCATTTGTCTACAATCATCTATAATATAAAGGGAAGTTGTATGTTTGTGTGTCTGCGTGCATCCACTTAAAAGTCAGAAACTACACAAGACGCACCCATAAAGCTGATATATTCTTTTTCAGCATTTCCTCATACAGAATATAGACACATATAAGTAGGAGAAAAGTAGAAAGAGTTAGAGAGAGAGAGAGAGAGAGAGAGAGAGATAGAGAGAGAGAGAGAGAGATAGAGCGTGAGGGAGAGATGGAGACAAGTAAAGACAGAGAAGTAGAGAGGTAGAGAGAGTTGAGATAGAAAAGTAGAGAGAGAGGGGGGGGTAAAGAAGAAGAAAGGGGTATAGAGAAAAGTAGAGATGTAGAGAGAGAGGTAGAAGAGAGAAAGAGGGAGAGAGAGAAGAGGTTTTAAAGAAAGATGTTATAGTTTTTTTATCCACATAAAAATTAGAAACTACACAAGACGCACCCATAAAGTTGATATAATCTTTTTCAGAATTTCCTCAGACAGAATATAGACACATATAGGTAGAAGAGAAGTAGAAAGAGGTAGAGAGAGAGAGAGAGAGAGAGCGAAAGAAAGAGAGCGAGAGATGGAGAAAGGTAAAGACAGAGAGTTAGCAAGGTGTAGAGAGGGGTTGAGAGAGAGAGAGAGATAGAAAAGAAGAAAGAGGTAGAGAGAGAGAAGTAGAGAGGTAGAGAGAGGTAAAAAAGAAGAAAGAGGTAGAGAGAGAGAGAGAGAGAGGGGTACAAGAGAGAGAGAGAGAGAGAGAAGATAGAGAAGGAAGGGGAGAGAGAGAGAAAGAGGTTTAAAAGAAAGATGCTACAGTTTTTTAATCTTCTGTTTTGTTATTCATACGCTGCCGGGCAAAGTCGGGTAGCCCTACTATTTTATTAAAAGAGATGATAAAGAAAAAAAAGAGCGAGAGGGGGAAGGAGAACAAAAAAGTTAAAGTAAAAAAGAACTCTAAAATTAAGGGAGGGTCAATAAGAGTGTGAGAGAGGTCGAAAGAGATAGAAATGAAGAGGGGGGGAGGTATAAAAAGATGATGAAGTGGTAGCAAAGGGATGGGAGGAGGAGAGATTAGAAAGGCAAAAAGAAACCGGAAAAAGGCAAAGAGGAGGAGAGAGAAAAAAAACAAACGAAATGATGAGAGAGGCAAAAAGTGAAAGGGAGAAAATAGAATGAGAAAGAAAAAAAGAGGGTCACAAAGATGAAGAAAAAAAAGGACAAGGATAAAAAGGAGAATAAGAGAGTAAGGACACAAACAAGGCAAGAATATATTATAAGTGATACGAGAGAGAGAGAGAGAGAGAGAGAGAGAGAGAGAGAGAGAGAGAGAGAGAGAGAGAGAGAGGATAGACGAAGAGATAGAGAGAGAGACAGACAGACAGACAGACACAGAGAAAGAGACAGAGAGAAAGAGCGAGAGAGGAACACAGAGAAAGAAAGAGAGATAGACAGAAATAGATAAAGGGACAGAGAGAAAGAGCGAGAGAGAGAGAGATAAAGAATGAAAGAAAGAGACAGAGACAGAGAGGGAGACAGATAGACAGACAAACAGAAAGAGAGAGAGAAAGAGCGAAAGAGAGACAGAGAGAGACACAGAGACAGACAGACAGACAGACAGATGAACAGAAAGAGAGAGAAAGAGAGAGAGACT
>OY744539.1:16142152-16194652 GCA_963556195.1 Sepiola atlantica
GAAGAAACCTAACCAGCAGGAAACAGGGGAGGGGCTAGTTATGGAAATTATTTTGGGTATGTTTCTAATATTGTCCGAAAATGAAAGCTCACATATCACACATAGAGACATTTGTCATTGTGTGAATAACAAGTTGTTTCTTTGATGTTTGAGTCTTCAATGCTCTGTTAACAGGATTTATTGTTCATTAATCTCTCTCTCTCTCTTCCTTTCTCTCTTCCTTTCTCTCTCTCTCTCTCTCTCTCTCTCTCTCTCTTTCTCTCCCTCTCACCACTGTTTACAATAAATAAGCAATTCATTAATTTTACTTAATAATTGTTTCAAAAAGTCAGTTTCTTGGTGACTTTTTGATTTTTTGTGACTCCTTCATTTTTTTAGTGACTTTTTGATTATTTTTGGTGTCTTTTTCATTTTTGTTTGTCACTTTTTCATTTTTTAATGACGTTTAGATTTTTGTAATTTTTCTGATTTTTCCATAAAGTGTACACTTTTTGTGTGAATGACTTAAAGAAAAAGGAATATTGAGAAAAAAACGCAATGTGACTTTTGTATTTTTAGTGGATTTTTTAAATTTTTAATGACTTTTTAATTTTTTATTTTGACGTTTTAAGTTTTTTGTTGTAAGATTCAGTATTACTTTTAGTAATGGATATATAGTAAATATTTTCGAACTATTGACTTCATCAACATTACATATCTTCTTAATATCGTTGAATGGAGGGGGGGTGACAAGAAATTAGAAATTGGTCGGGACCATTTGTTCTACTCGGCGTTATCCGGGGTAAAAAATTGTACAATTACAGTATTACTTTTAGTAATGGATATATAGTAAATCTCTTCGGAATATTGACTTCATCAACATTATGTATCTTCTTCATATTGTTAAATGGAGTTGGGTGACAAGAAATTAGGGACCATTTGTTCTACTCGACATTGTCCGGGGATCAAAAATTGTAAGATTACAGTATTACTTTTACTGACTGGCATATATTAACTCTCTTCGGACTGATGACTTCATGAACATTACGTATCTTCTTAATTTGTTTAAATTGACTGGGCGGCAAGAAATTAGGAATTAAGCATTAAAATAAGAGAAAGGGATGGGCTAGGCGGAGGAGAAAGAGGGGGTTGGGAAGAGGGACGGAAAAATGAGGGAGAGGGAAAGAGAGAAAGATAAAATGATGGCTAGAGAGAGAGAGAGAGAGGGAGAGAGAGACGGGAATAGATAGAAGTGTTAATATAAAGATGTTACACACACTATTTAACTTCTATTTTGTTTTGTATGGCACCGGGTAACGCCGGGCAGTCCTGCTAGTTATCAAATAAATTACAAAGACATTTCATACAAATTAAAATTGTAATGTATTTAAGAAACTCGGTTTAATAAACCAAGTAAGAAAATGTCTGTGAAGAAACAAAAAGGCCATGCTTGTCTTCCGTAGGGTCACACGAGGGATTGAGAGTGAAGCAGTAGCAGCAGTGGTCGTGTGTGTGTGAACGAATGTTGCTAGTAAGGACTGCCTGGCTGCTCTTCATGCTATCGTTTTTTTTTTTGTTGTTGTTGTTGTTGCTTCTGCTTTGTTGTTGTTGTTGTTGTTGTTGTGTCGGACAGGGTTCCACAGACTTCTCCTATAATCTTTAAATAAAATAGCAACTTGTGTTCAATCAGTCGTATACAATACAACTTTCATCAAACGATACAACTGTTCATCGTCATCTAAATGAATAAATGCGAAAGATTTTTTCCCCTATGATGCTGAGAACAGATACTACCCTTTGAATAATTTATTTGCAGAAAATATAAAATATTTACATTTAAAACAAATTAGGCACAAGGCCATCAAAAGTGTGGGGAAAATGACTGTCGTTGGTCATCCTTGGTCTAAAGTGATAAAACTGTCTATCCTACTCTGAACTAGAATCATCTCAGTCACCACAATACCACATTTACAATAGGGGCCGTCCTACGTAAGATATCCCCAATTGGTTTGAAATTGAAAATATATTTACATACTACACTTTGATCTTAGCCAAAAGACCAAGGAACTATAAAAAAATATTTTTTTATGACTAGTCATTTTTAAATGAATGAAAAAACAAAACCCTGATTTAATCTATTATTGTATTGTCTTTTAATGGGAGTGGATAGTATCGTATCAGTTCTGTTGTCATAAGACCGTCCTCCCAGGAATTACCTACTCCTTTTTAAAGATGTGGGACTAAGCCTTCCAGATATTAAATCCTCCTCGGAAGAAGTAATGTAGTATCTGTTCTGTTGTCATGAGATCATCTTCCCAGGTACTACCTCCTCCCTTTTTTGGAGAGGGTAACATACTATCTATTCTTTTATCATGATATCTTCCTCCTTGGCATTAACTTGATATCATACCCTCGGTCATTACCTCCTCATTTAGGGGTCAGTGTATTATATGTTCGTTCACCATGATACAATCTTCCCAACCTAGCAAAAATATACTCCCTCCGATCGCATAAATTGAAAAGGCCCCCAAACCTGAAAAATGGGTTCCTCATGAATTTGCCTGCAGATTTTAACTGCCGTTTCACAATTGCCTCCAGACTATTCATCAGCCACACACTTTCCAATTATTTTTACATATATTTTTACAGGGTGGGCAAAAATAAGGGTCCTATTTTTAAAAATTCATAACTTTTTTATTTATTGATTTTTTTAAATTTTTTTTTAGAATAAGTAAAGGACCCCTTCCGAAGCAAGCATGAGCCGTATTAGCCCTAAGGAACGTACCATCATTTAGAAAACATTATTTTTGCTTAAAAAACTCAAAACAGTGTAAAAAACAATACTTTAGTTTTTGTAAGTTTTAAGAAGTGTTTTTCGGCTAAAATTTGTTTTGTTTATTTCAAAAAATCTCGGAAGGGTCAGTCTACACACACATAAAGTTTTGTGAGTTTAACTTTTATTTTGTGGAAGTTATTCAAATTCAAGTTATTCAAATTTAAAGATAGGACCCTTATTTTGGCCCACCCTGTATTTTTACATATATTTTTACATATATTTTTTGTAGATATAAAACGCCAAACCATTGGGGATACTATTATATAGGTTTTACCCAGAGAGTGAATGCAGGATTTTTTTGTGACTGAAACTAGTTTAGAGAATAGACCAAGAGTACGACAGCCGACCCAACTTTGGCCTTGTGCCATACCTTCTTTTATAAAGAAAATACTGTGATTTTTTTTGTAAAATTTTAAAGATAAATAAAATCAATAAAATATGATCAATATCGTTTTTAAATGAAAAGAAACGTTCTGAATAAAGAAAAGCATTTTTCAGTGAGCTACTCATGTTTATCCAGTTAAAATGGTAAAAACTGTAATTTTGGCCGTTTATCTTTTATGCGGGCCTCAATTATGCTTGTAAAGGGTCTCATGCAGCCCATGGGCCGCATGTATAACATCTCTGGTCTATGCTATGGAGAAAGAAATTAAGCGCTTCAAGAGAATACCCAATTGTTTCATTTCTTTTATATCGAATTAAAAGAATACTCGTCCCAGGACAAGCAAAAATGATTCCTGGAAGAGAACAGTTTTGCATCACTTTTATATCCTTTTGCAAACATTTTCAAGATTAAACTTTATGTCTAGAATTCTTATCAAAATCCATTACATGATTTTGATATTTAAAATTTAAGGCTTAAGCTTAAGGGGGCTTTTAAAAGGAACTGAAATCTAGGGAATCTTGCATAATTGGTGTCTAATGACTATGGATCAAATTTAATGTAAATCTGAAATATTGGAACTTTCAAATGGGATGTTTGTTAGATTCTGCTTAGCGTCGCGGGTGCATAACATCATACACGTTGTAACCCAGGTTTCTTCAAGGCTCGCGCTGTTTACTTCTGTTCCTCGCTTGTTGATCGAGAACCATGCAGACGCCGGTTTAGTTGTTAAAGAGGTTTTATTTGACATAGAACAATACAGAAATCATGTATGTGCACGAAAGAGAGAGAGAGAGAAATAGTAGAGAGAGAGAGAGAGAGAGAGAGAGAGAGAGAGAGAGAGAGAGAGAGAATGAATTGGAGAGAGAGATACAATTAGCATATACAGTCAGGCCATTTTTGGCTACATTGCACTCCACATCTCCCAACCCCCTGTCGGACTTGCAGCGGACCCTCGTTTCTCACATCTATTTAAGTCGGTTGTCAGCAGGCTAAGAGACAGAACCCTCTCTGATGGAAGTGAAGTGATTTTCTCGACTTCTGCTGAGGCTCCCCATCTCCTTTTAGGGCGCCCTCAATCCGCCCCCCCCCCACTTTCGCTATATAACACGTCGTGCCCATATTATGCCCCCTATAAACTCTTTAAAATACTCCAAAGAAACTACAATTAAGGGAATATTAATTGATGTTTAATACCTATTGTTACAATTTCACAAAAATCGCAGGTATCTGAATTTTCATGACGCTCTTTCACCTCCTCTTTTCCCTTTTTTCATGAAACTAAATTAAATTAAATATAGTCCCCATTACCGACCCGTACGTCTAGCAGCTGTCTACCAAAATTTATAATGATCAGTTAATAAGTTTAGGAGTGACTTCTTTACATGAAAATATATAAACATATACACATACCTAATTTTATATAAATAGAGATTTTGTTTTCAGATCTGATGGCAAATTGCAACATGGCGACCATTTTCAAGGGAGATAACCTCTGCAGATTTAAAAACGACTCCTTTTTAAAGATGGAGGTTGATTGAAAAGAAAACCGTTCAGTTGACAAACTGTTCTTGTTACTTTTTGACCATTTTTGTTTCGGTTGCTCTCAAATTGTTTCCGCAGTTTCTTTACTTGCTGCGTTTCCCCCCACTAGCTCTTATTCTGGCCATTCTTTGACAAAATAACCGAAGACCAATTTCCAAATGGCAACAATAGTGACACAAATGTTCTAAGGCCTCGTTTCACCCATCAACTCGTTTCTCTAATGTCCACTGCTTTTCAGCTGCTAAAGTAATTTATTTAGAAGTATGGCGGACGAGAGGAAATTGCTTTTCAAGTCTGCTCGTGACAGGAAAGGATGATATTCAAATGTTAAATAGTAAAAGGAGGGAGGGGCTGAGATATATGAAGCCATATTTGTGAAACAGATCATGTGATATGGAAAAAGGGATTCAAAATAGCGAATCACTTAAGTTTCATGTGACAATGCGGCATGCTGTGTTCAAATCCTGTCAGTGACATTAACAAATATTCGTATTATTTGCATTATTCAGACTACTATTCTTATCTTGGATGTTATTCTCACAACGTTTCGGCTGATGTAACCTCTGATCGTCTTCAGGTGTGTCTTGTCGAACATGGGAATCTTTATGCCCAATTCCGGAATCGATACAAAATTTTCTTTTTAAATCTTATGCTAAAAATGCAACATGATCGAGTTCGACATCAGAATTCTCGAGCTCAATAAGATGCATCTGGAGAAGGTCGGAGGTTACATTGGCTGAAACATTGTGTGAATAACATACCAGGTGAGAATAGTAGTCCGAATTGTAGCAGGTGTTGAAAAATGTATTATTATGTGCTCTATTTTTATAAAAAATAAATAAGTATGTTAATTTATAAAAAACAAGTAGTTGGGTCATTCATTTCTGAAGAGGAAATAGAGAGATGACTAGTAAACCGCTTGGCCTTCAATTGACTACATCACTATACAGAAGTATCTCATCTAACTACATTGATGACTTGTATGATAACTGGGTAAAAAAATTTGAAAAGTTTGTCATATATTGTTAACTTATAAAAAAAACAAGTAGTTGTGTTCTTCATTTCTGAGGGGGAAATAGAGAGATGACTAGTGAATCTATTTGTTTATAGAGTGAGAACCGGATTATTTCCTTTACCTGAACAGGTAAACCGCCTGGTCTTCACTTTACTACATCACTATACAGGAATATTTCATCTAACTACAGAATAATTTAAATAATACAAATTATCAATAATCATCTAAAAAATTCCGAAACTTGTCATAAATAGTCTTCATAAGTAATCCAATTTTGTTCATTCCATCCATCATTTTCAATCCTCTCATAATACTCTTCATCATTTCAACTGTCAAGCCATCAATCTCTTCAACCTTTACTCTCGAGTGGCTTTGGCCTTGATAAGTTGTTACTCATGAGGAAAAAAAACGAGTTCCATAGCATCACTTTCATTACGGATGTTGGCAACCTTCATGTGATCCCTCCCATGAGTCCTTTATTATATCAAGGAAACTAATGCCAGCAATACAGGATCATGCAGATTAAAATATCGTAACTTGCTGCTTCATATGAAATGTTAAATAGTAATGGGTATGTCCACTAATATTTATTTGATGATTTAAATTCGCAGGAAAAATATTAGTGCGTAAACAGGAAAAAGAGGTCAGACGGTGGTCAGATAACTGGCCTTTGAAGGCCATTGTCTGTGAGAACACGAGCTAGAGGAAATGACATCACGCGAGATAGGATATGCACGGAGGGCGGGGACTCTAAGTTTGAAGCTTGATGTTACGAGACGTGATAAGAAATAACTTAAGAATCGATTATAAATGAAGGGGCCAGGCCCCAGAAATCCGTAGTCCCGATATGTCTCCCCACGGCCACTAGCAGAGTGGTAGGCAACGTCAACAGTCTAGTAAAATGGTCTTTCTCCAAATTTGGGATCTAGTTCTTTTCTTTGTGTTGTTGTGCCAACTTTAATTCTAGAGCAAGAATGCACCCCCACGGAGAGGTAGCCATCAGGGTACAATGAGAGATGATCTTGGATGAAGTGTCTTCAGTCTGGGAGGACCGCTGTGGTTTAGTGTTGAAGACACGAGGTATGATGGCACTCTTACTGATTTATTGATTTGCATTTTATAACAAACATATTTTATTAGATTGTGACATACAAAACATTAGATCCCTCCCCAGAGGTGATGTAATGCAACATGCAGCAGCATAATGTGGCAGGTTTCTTTGATCCTTACAGTTGTGACAGTCATAGAGATGTTCTTTTCTTCTGTATTCTCTTGGTGACTGAAGTAATAGAAGAAATTAAAAAGTAAATGGATCAACCGTAGTCGAGGGCAACCTGAAGGTACTCTTTTCGTTAACTACTACACCAAGATGTAGGGGAGGGCGTCACCCCTTTCGCTGGATTTCCCTACTTACCCTTGATCCTCACCTTTTAGTACAGAGTGTTTAGCAAGGAGGCAGTAATTACCATTTGTTGAGTTTTCGGTATGACTTGGCTGAGGATTGAACCACATTAGTCAACACTCTAATCATTATGCCAAATGAGCTGGAATAATAAAAACAATTAAAAGAACAACAAACAACTCCATTAATTGCTCTGAGATTTGATTTACTTCTTACAGGCTTGATATCATTTATAAACAGATGACACTAATACAACAAAACCACCTCTTGATTGGGAAGGCACCCCCGAAACTGCAAAGTGGTTCCTCCTGATGATGGTGTAGTGCTGGATCCGGTAGCGGACTGTTCGCTGCAAAGCAGAAAAAGATTAACTGTTATTCAAATTCTTACTATGACTTCAGGACCTGATGAGATGATCACCAAAGTGTCCCTGTTGAACAGCGATAAAACAAAGACTGTTGGATATTCATGACTGAATACAAGTCAGGCATAAACTGAGGTTTATTTGTACCAAATATGGTTGGATTGCAGAAAGGATTGTGAATTTTATTAACGATTCCATGTATGGTATTGTTTGGGGAGGGGGTAACCCTGAAGTAGGGGACAGTAGCCACTGTATATGCAGTCACTTCGAACACAAATTGTACTTAACTTGTATCCATATATATATATATATATATATATATATATATAAATGTTAAATTCCAGGTTAAATTCAATGACAATTCCGGAACAAAATAATTTTACACGTTTTTAGAGAAGTCGGAAGCAATCACAAGTAATCCAGGTTGTCATAACCAACTCCCCCTTCATTAGAAAGACGAAGAGAAGACAAACCCAATGGAAATCCTACTGATAAGACGATCACCAAAGTGTCATCACATATTGAACGGCGATAAAACAAAGACTGTTTGACATTTATGATTGAAATTTGGTGGACAAGTCACATGGAGACTAAAGTTTATTTTTACCAAATATGGTTAGATTGCAGAAAGGATTGAGAATTTTATTAACTATATTCATGGGTGGGATTTTTGCAGCAAGTGTAATTTAAAAGCCATTAAAATTTTAATAGATTTTCAAAATATCTTTAAAAAATATATATACTGATTAATAGGAAGGAGAAGGTTCTACTGCGATTTGATTATATGATGGGTTTTCTACTTGTTTTTATTTGGAGTAACCAGAGATCTTGATAGATATTGCTGGTTTTTATTTGTTTGTTGAGTGAGTCAGACTTGTGCATAGAGCTCACAAAGATCATGCCTCAGGATTGTCTGGTCTGCATGAAGTCCTCGTCATTGGTCGCAGCTATTCGTTAACCCACTGGATTAGGGGTGTTTACCCCCGACACCGAGAACAGCAAGGCTCAGCACTTGCATGCGAAGTTGGGAAGGCTTTGCCAAGAACACACAAAGGAATGATGAAGAAGCAATGTTGCTACTTTCACTCCATTGATTTGCGGTTCTGCGCCTGACACGTCTTAGCTTGGCACACACAGAGGCAGAGACGACCAGAGGATGACAGATCCTGATCTCGACCCCTCCTGGATTTTTACCAGAGCCATGTTAGCTGGGTAGCTCTGACACCGCCATGCTGCCACCACCCCTAACACACTTAGGAAAGGATGGACCTTAGGGGATGCTGGTAACCATGAGAGTCGTTTTATTTATCTACCTCCCACAGCAGTAAGATGTGACACAAGATCGGAAAATGGGATTTGATAAGTCAGCACCCTAGAGGACCCCGTCAGCATTCCCCGGTAGGGGCGCCTCAGGCGATTATCAATAGACTAACCCCTTCTCAAAAGGTGAGAAGGCAAAGCCTGGGAGGGTGGACCTCATAGAACAGCACAGGACAAACCCACAGACCGGCAGAATCAAGGCCCGAGAGCTAAGACGATACCGGTCTATAGGGTATAGTATCTATCGGAACAGATACTACACTTTGATCTTGGCCAGACGAAGTCGTATTATCAGTCAAATAGCCTTTTCGGTGCAAATGGTTGGTTCTATCATGGCCACCAAACTAGTTTGGTTCAACACAGACTTATTTTTTCTCGGTTATCAGATAAAAAATTTCCGGGCAATTAACTTTACCTACATTACAGGAAACTCCTCTCCTAATGGAGCATGTCAGATTTTCTCACGATCTAAACAAAATGTTAAAAATATTAACAAACCAGACATTTTTAGATAATAGTATTAACTTACTTGAAGTGTACGTGTGTACATGTGTACGTGTGTACGTGTGTACAAGTGTGTGTTCATACTAGCTTGATTGCTCAGCATCGCAAAGGTTGAAAAGGAACAAAACCGACTTCGAAACCTAGTGGGGGATGCCCTCTTCCCTTCCCTAAAGGCTTTTTCTCACAGAAGAGACGTTGCTAGTCTTTCTCTACTCTATCGTTATTTTCATCGTAATTGCTCGACAGAGCTCCAATCTCTGGTTCCTCTTGTAAATCCAGTCTCCTTCATCTTTTAGTAATTTTGATGCAATTTTTTAATCTTTTTAATAAGACCGTAATGAAATCAAAAACAAGAAAAAAATCAATTCACCTGAGCGATGGTGCATGTGTGTAGGGGGGAGACTCTTTTTGTTTATAATTTAGAAATAGATAGCAACTTGTTAAAAATCAAGTCAGTCTTCCTAAAGACCGGAAAGGAACATTTAAACCCAAATACGAAATGTTTTGTCTACAGGATAAAAACAATCATTGAATTCAAAAACAATTTTAAAAATACGTCATCGCTAACAAGAGAGAGGAAGGGAGTGGGTGAGAGAGAGGGAAGAGAAAGCAGCAATCCAGCTAGTCACTCACCTCCTCTCTTGTCTCTTCTCGCTTATGCCTCATCGGTCGGTATCTTTCTTTCTAGCAAGCGATATTAGTTTAATTTAAGAAACGTTTTTAGTATTGTATCCTTTGTTTATTAAATCACTTTAATTAATTACTATTAATATCGACGAAACTATTCCATATATATATAGGAAGAATAGAACAATAAAATTACAAATGAATAACACCAAACATTAATTTATTATGAACTGTTTTAAAAATAGTTATGCAAAATAGGCATTCAAATAATGTCTTCAACTTGTTCGTCTGTACTATAAATACAGCATTCAAAAACATAATATATTATTGATTTAAATAACAGTACCCCCCCGTTTTGATGGTAATATAGAAGTGGTAATGAAATAATTTTTCGCATTTATTTATATATATATATATATGTATATACTCTGAGTATATATACGCGGTACGACAAAACACATGTTAACGAAAACTATAACTATATATATATATATATATATATAGTAAGCTATGAACATATATTTATGGCAATTAAGCTACACAGAGACACCCACGCGTTTCATCACCGGGGGGAATCTTCAGGCAGATTGAAGATTCACCCCGGGGATGAAATGCGAAGATCCCCCCCCCGGGGATGAAACGCGGGAGCCTCTGTGTAGCTTAATTGCCATAAATATATTTTCATAGCTTACTACCTAGCTCTACTTATGTATCGAGCACTGTTGAAGTAAATACTGAAAATTGATACATAAAAAATTATATCTCCTTATAAAATTTTATGTGGATACATGAAATACTAATATATATATATATATATATATATATATATATATATGATCATTTTTATTTACACAGACATGTACAAAATACATGTCTACCCCCCTCCCCCTCCTATCTCTTCTCTCTCGGTCTGAATCAGCAGACGTTTTCCATTCCTCTATTTGTCTACCTTTTTTACCCTACTCCCTTCATTATATGTCTCTCTTTCCACTTTATTTTATTTTATTTTATTTTATTTTATTTTATTTATTTATATATTTATTTGTCCTGTTTGTTTTAGATTTTAGATTTTAGATTTTAGATTTAAACTTTTTTGATTTTTGATTTTTAACGGCCGTAGACCACGTGGTCTCCCAATTTTTGAAATGTTAAATTTCTTTTCTTCTTCTTCTCTTTCTTTTTTTCTCTCCATTTCATTCTCCCCAAATATGATCTGAGGTTGAGATCGGATTCTAACTCTGCCTGATGAGATCTCAGTTTATAGTAACTGTTGATCGATAACATCGACATGCCAGTGTCGCAGATTTTGTACATGTCTGTGTAAATAAAAATTATCATATATAAAGCTCTATTTTGATATTGAGCACTTTTTATAAATCCGGTTAAAATTCTCTGGATTACCACCCTGTGGATATTTTTTACCTGGATTATTACCATTATTATATATATATATATATATATATATATATATATATATATATATATATATAAAATGTGACTTGTTTGGTCACCCATTGAGCTCGGATTAGATTTCTTGAATCTGGAAAAAGTGAATTTGCAAAGCCAGTTAAATATTAAAAAATAAAAATACAAAATCTAAAATTAGTCTCCCTGCATAGTATATCCCTTCTCTCTACAGCTACAGGTGAAATAATATTACTACTGCTGGTGATATTCCATTTTGCTTATAATGGACGATTCCAATCTTTTTATTCTTTCCTTTCTTTATTTCCTTTGACTGTTAATAAACAAAGAAAGAGAGTGACGGAAGCAAGAGTGATAGATACCATATAAAATATAAGCAGAGGGGGGGGGGGGTCAAACAACATACAATGAGAGAGGGTGAAAGTGATAAAAACTTACTAAGAGATGTGTCACCTTGTGAGTTTATTACAAATTGATACTAATTTGAACAATTAAAATGGATTTTTTTTCAAACATAACTCAATCCCAAAACTGATGAATATTTTAGCATATATTTTATGTAATTAAAATATTTAGGAAAAATCTTTAGGGAAATAAACGTTGATAAACTCAGCTTTAGAATAATAATAGATTTCTCTCATAGAGAAAGTAATGGTTTCCACTTAGCATAAAGCATTACTCTTTGTAATTAAAGCTGAGTTCTTTTGGTAATGTAAACAAATATAAAAACATCATAACTTCCCTTACTTTCGTCATAATAGGGGATCGCATAAGGGTACGATTGCTAACTACTGTACAACTGAAAACTTCTCACACCTGACAGTATCCTATATCTCTACAAAGCCGCCATCCGCTCATGCATGAAGTATTGTTGTCACATCTGGGCTGGTGCACCATCCACTAGTCTCTCCCTCTTAGATAAGATTCAAAAAAGAGTCTCTAATCTAATAGATCCCTCACTATCCACAAAGCTTCAGCCCCTGTCCCATTGCCATAATGTTGCATCTTTGTGCTTGTTTTATAAGTACTTCAATTGAATGTTCTCTGATAAACTTGCTGCTCTGGTGGCCCCTCGGCGTAAATACACACGACTAACCCGAGAATCAGCTAAATCCCATCCATTTACTGTGGAGGTCCCCAGGTGCCGGAGAGCCTTCTACTCCAATAGCTTCTTTCCTTAAGCTGCCGTCCTGCTCCCTGTTTCACCGACTGTACCGACATGCAGAAATTTAAAACTAATGTGAACAAGCATCTGGTTGCATAGCTTCCACTTTAGGATGATCCCCAAAACTTTCACCCTAATTCTCAGTAGAGTGGCAACCTGCCTTGTTTGGGCTGAACTAAGTTTAAAAAAAAAAGAAAAAAAGGTATATAAATATATAAATGAATAAAAATGAAAAAACTGTATATATATATATATATATATATATATATATATATATATATATATATATATATATATATATTGCTAAAGTCCGAAAGTTGAATGTGCCAGCAGAGAACATCACCACTGGCAGACCCAAGTTGACTTGGGAGGACGTAGTCAAACGTGATAGGAAGGCCATGGGTATGGATTCCATCAAACCTTGCCAAAGACAGGAGTGGAGAGGAAGACTTAGATTTCGAGACTAGACAATCAGGCCCCACCCTCATCAGAGGATTAATTGTGGCCTGATTCAACAAATAAACCGGTTGATGATGATGATGATGATGATGATGATATATCATATTACGATAAATATTATTAAATTCTTATCCACATACACATGTGTTTCATCCTTTTCCGGGAATCGTCAGTATGGAGGATACTTGCTCTGTCGGTCACACGATTCGAAACCTTCAGACCCAAGTCAACATTTTAACTTTTTTTTTTGAACGCTCAGAATGATGCGGATAACAAACCAACAACATTGAAGGAAGAGAATTAAGATCTATTTATGTCTAAGCAAGGGACACATATAGAAGGCGATCAGCAACAGTGTTCAACGACACGTTGGCCGGAACTTAGCATTAAACATTTAAATTTGGCAGCATAATTATAATTCTCTTAAAGCGTCCGTTGTAGTATTAAAGGGGCTACACAATATTATGATAAATATTATTAAATTCTTATCTACATACACATGTGTTTCATCCTTTTCCGGGAATCATTCATCTGGAGGATGATTGTTTTGCCGATCACATGATGAAGTAAAACTTTGGATAAAATCCAACAAAATGAATAGAAAAAATAGTTAAACCAAATACAATCATATTTGTTGAGATTTTTAATATTTCGTCTTTATTAACAAAAGACTTCATCAGAAATGAGTGAAGATGTCATTTGTTTAGCTGTCTTTACAATGACTCAGTCCCATCTAAAAACTACTTTCTTCAGGTTCATTGTATCATTCGCGGCGATGTTGAGCGATTCCCTCTCCTAGCATTGGATTCTATAAATCTTTGATCCGAAGATACTTTCCTGGTCCGATCACACAGAAGTTAGCCAAATTTTCATCTGGCTACTGCATTGTTTTTGCCAAAAAGGGAGTGACACTTGCTGATGCGTGTTCTCTTTGTGTATCTACACTGTACCTGGTACGGCATTCACCCTGGGTGGGTTGAACACGCTTTCTCTGAAGAAGGAAGTTTTATGTGAGTATCAGATTCACAAGCGGTCCCCACTCGCATGTATATCCCGGTTAGGGGAGATGTTTATTTACTCCTCGCGGAGTTAGGCACAAGGCCAGTTTTATCTTACTCTCACAAGTAAGATGTGACCCAAGATCGGGTCGAGCAAGTGGGGTTAAAAGCCAGCGCTCGAGAGGTGAGCACTCTGACCATTTAAAAATTGCCTGGGCAGCCCCGTCGGCATTCCCCGGTAGGGGCGCCTCAGACAGTAAGCAATAAACTTACTCCTCCCCAAAGAGGGGAGGCGAAGCCTGGGAGGGTGGACCTCCTAGAACTGCACAGGACAGGCGTGCAGTATCCATCGGAACAGATACTACACTTTGAAGATGACGACGTTAGGCTTTTGCAGGGAGATGTTGCCTTCCATCCCACATACAGTGCCTGATATTACCAAATGGTCACCCATCGTGTTCTGACCAGGCTCAACACTGCTTAACTTTGATGATCTAACAAGAAATACACACCTACAAAAAAAATTGTACCCCTACCCTGTACCTGGTACAGCATTCACCCTGGGCAGGTTGAACCGGCTTTTCTCAAAAGAGGGAAGTTTCATGGGAGTATCAAATTCACAAGCGGTCCGCAGTCACATATATATCCCAGTTAGGGGAGACGACGACGTTAGGTTTTTGCAGTTCTTGCAGGAAGTTGTCGACGTCCTCCTACATACAGCACCTGGTATTCCCAAATGATTACCCATCTGGTACTGACCAGGCCCAACGTTGCTTAACTTCGGTGACCTAACGAGAACCGGTGTGTTAACCTAATTATGCCGTGTTAAGTAGTTCTCTCTGAGTGCTTCTCTGTTGCTTTTGTATTAAAACCCCTTTAACATTGATCTCCTTAAAATAACCAAAAGAATTTAGAGAATGGATGGTATTTATTTTTATAAAAAGAAATTGTGATGTGTGTGTACGCCTCGTCTCGGTGCTAGATACTGCCGCGGTTTATTTGCACAGGTCAAGTAAACGTTTTCGAATATGGATGTTAACATGTTGATCTATTTTTTGCTTTTTTGCAGGTATCAGTAAACTTGTCCTACCACCATCGACAGAGGACAGCACCAGTTGCCGAGGTTGCAAGGCCAAAAGCCTTGTCCGCGTGGACAGTCTACAGTTGAAGGCTCAGCTCATCAAAGAGAAACATCTTTATATCCGTCCCCGGACAAGACTTGGGACACCATCCGTAAACAGGAAATCATTTACCGAAGAAGATTTAAAGAGATTTGAATGTAAGTATTAGATTTTTTATTATCATGGCCCTTTTGTTTCTTTGAAAAAAAATGAGAGATGGGGGAAGTGTAGCACTTTATTCGTGCTGGAGATTATCCGGACGGTTGGTCATCACATACACAGTTGGAGTATTGGTGTATAGATAACAAGTAGCAGTAATTCATTCTCCCCCTTCTTCTTCTTTTTTCTTTGTTTTCTTTTTTACTTTTATTCGCCCCTAACAAGGCATATTGCCACTGAGACATAAGTGGCTGCTGTGATTAGAGGCCAGATTTAAGCAAGGAGGGGCATCCTAAATGGGGAGTTGTGCAGGAAGATGTTTCTTCACATTACATTTAAATTTCTGCATGTTGGTACAGTCGGTAAAACAGAGAGCAGGGAGGGAATTCCAAAGGCTAGCATTTCAAAGAAAAAACAAAAACAATTAGAGTAGAAAGTTTTCCGGTATGTGGGGACCTCAACAGTGAACCGGCAGGATTTAGCTGATTGTCGGGTTGGTCGGTAGTATTTATGTAGAGGGGGCACAAAAGCAGCAAGTTCATCAGAGCACATTCAAGTGAAGTACTTGTAAAAGAAGCACAGTTGGTACAGTCAGAGAAACAGAGAGCAGGGAGGGAATTCCAAAGGCTAGCATTTCAAAGAAAAAACAAAACAATTAGAGTAGAAAGTTTTCCAGTATCTGGGGACCTCAACAGTGACCTGCTGGATTTAGCTGATTGTCGGGTTGGTCGGAAGTATTTATGTAAAAGAGGGCCTAAAAGCAGCAAGTTCATCAGAGCACATTCAAGTGAAGTACTTGTAAAACAAGTACAGAGATGTAACATTGTGGCGATAGGACAGGAGCTGGTCCTTCGTAGACAGTGTAGGACCTATTAGATTAGAGACTCATTTTGGACCCTGTCTAAGAGGGAGAGACTAGTGGATGATGCACCAGCCCAGATGTAACAACACCACTCCATGCATGGGCGAATAGTGGTTTGATAAAGATAAAGAATACTAGCAGGTGTGAGACGTTTTCTAGCAGCAGCTTTAGAGGTATCTTCTATGTATTTGTCGCAATTCATGTTACATGTGAATATTAGGCCGAGGAGTTTGAATGTAGGGTGCTATTAGCCATGGCAATTAGTCGTTGAAAAGATTTCTTATAATTGTTAAAGGAAAGGAGTTTTATCTTGATAGCAATAAATGTTATCATCCATTGGGGTTCATATATACATATATATATATATATATATATATATATATATATATATATATTTATATAATTATTTTTATTGGTGATTGCAGCGTTCGGAAGTTAGGAAGTGAGACAAACGAAATAGTAGTAAGCAAAAAAAAATCAACGAACGCTGCAATCACCAATAAAAATAATTACACAAGAATAATTACATAAATATCTTGGTCCGATGGTAAAACGCTGGACTATAGACATCAATATCGAAGGTTCGATCCTTGTCTAAGTTAGCCATGTTGATGACGGCTGTGAGCCTAAAACACATGTCCATGGATTACTTTTATGTACGTATAAAATAAATAAAAATATATATATTAACGAAAAATACGTTCTATAAAGTTACGGGCGACTAATAATGCAATTTTCTGCATCTTTATCACTTAGGAAGTGAAACAATTGGTATATTTTAGTATATTACTAAAAGCAACAAACGCTACAATCACCAATAAAAACAACTATATAAAATACGTTGCTGTTGAATCCTATCGAATGTCTTGATATTTATATCCACCGTTTAATTTCTCTGTTATCACGTGACAATCTCCCGTGGCCTATGGGACGAAAGCGAACGCTTACAGATTGAAGGTGTCCATGGGAACCGTGTTCGCACCCTGTAACCACCCGAGATTGTTATTTCCCTGTGCTGATGAGAACCGTAAGCTTGGATCAACGTCGTACATAGGTAAAATATTAAAAATATAATTCAATATATATATATATATATATATATAGTCTAAAGAAGCTTTGAGTCATTAAAAAAAAAATAAAAATAAAAAAAATAAAAAAAATATAAAATGCAGTTTAAATTCCCAGACAAACTAACTAAATCCAAGATATTGCAGACTTAACATTCGTTGGAAAATTAATAAATGAAAAAATATAAGTAAAATAAAAAAATAATAAAAAAAAAAAATGGGGGGGGGGGGTTAATTATCTAAGAGTGAAACAAAAACAGGAGACCTTAAGCGTCTAATATTAATATATATATATACAGAGAGAGAGAGAGAGAGAGAGAGAGAGAGAGAGAGAGAGAGAGAGAGAGAGAGATTATGTTGATTTGTGATCTACGTAGCCTGACAGATTAGGTGGTCGAGTTGGGAGGAAGTTTTCGCAACCAAAATAAATCCAGCTGAAGTCTCGGTCTAGGATTCTTCAGTGAACAAGCATCCAATTCGCAACATTAACCGCTACCTCGCAACCGCAACCGCCACCACACCGCTGGAATATTTAATAGAATCAGCCGAGGCGGTGGGGTGATGTGTCCTTCGTTGTCTGGCCAATGTTCCGCGACTGACAAAACATTACACGTTTTACCATTTGATCTTGAAGTCCCCCCCCCCACCACCACCACCACCACCGTGCCTATTTGCAAGACGAAGTCATTACATTAACTTTATGATTTATTTGCGGCTTCATTTTTTGAATTAATTAACTTAGCTTGCAAGAGTGCAGAAGACATAGCGGGCTGACCAATCAGCCGGCACGATGCCTGACTGCTTGGGTGCCACATGTGTTACCCGAGTTGCGTGTTAAAATCTAATCAATAGAGCTGTTGCAGGAAATAGTTCCATAATGGCCCCAAAAGATGGCATTCTTGACATTTAATCATCTTTACAAAGACATTCCAGTCGTCTGTCACACTTTAGCCTCCCTTTATTTTTCCGTCTCTGTTATCGATAAATATTGATATTTTTACATTAATTGTTCTGAGAATAATGGAGTCACATGTGTCTGTGTGTTTTGTTGATAAGGAAACAACCAAATATAAATCTTGCTTTTTTGTTTTGTTTACTGGACCTTGAAATGAAATATGAAAAAGGCAGATAAGGATTATTTTGTGATAATGAAAAGGATTTAAGAATATGGAGTTGTAAAATGTATTCTTTACAAAAGCAATTACATATCTTATATATGAAGTGAACATGAATTCTCTCTGTATGTTTGTGATCAATAGTGTTTTTTACTACAAAATACATCATGAAATTTGTTTGGTAGTTCATAAAGGAAAATATTGGTATATGTTGTCTATTATATGAAGGGAAGTTGTCTCTATGTATGTATATGTATGTATGTATGTATGTATGTATGTATGTATGTATGTATGTATGTATGCGTGTATGCATGTATGTATGTATGTATGTATGTCTGAAGATTTGAATATCCTTTTAAAAAAGCTAAAAATATTTTTAACCCAGTTTTTTTTTTTAGAATCTTTTGATAATTGTTAGAATCTTCCCCGGGATAATTCGAAATCTTCTAGAATATCTTGAATCTTTTTGAATCTCGTGTATAAAAAAATCAAGTTATTTACCCCTTGCAGTGGGGGACACTTAAGATGCCCCTATAAATATGGCCCTTAATTCATAATAGTCTCTTACATCTCAGTGGCGATGTTCCTTGCTTGGGGTTAATAAAAGTTTTAAAAAACATTATTTACACCAGTGGAAATTTTTTCGTTTTTTATCTACAATTCTTTTTCTAACAGAGTAATGCACTTTTAAACAAATCACTTAATCAATATAAATATAATAGTAGAATGGAAAATTCTAAGAATAGACTGGATCAATTCAGAAAATGTTTGGAGTCTGTCTGATGAAATATTTACGAGAATCGATTTGTGTATTATATATTCTGTGAGATTGTAGGTTTTTGCATAAAAGTTTTGTTTTCGTTTATCATTGAATACAATTACATATCTAAGTAAAGATGATTCCCCCCCCCCCCCCCGTATCTTTGTAACCAATAGATTTGTTACTACAAGCTACATAATGAAATCTGTTTCATTAGTCATATCAAGCAAATATTGGTCTGTGTTGTTAAGCAATAAAAATTGTATTTCTGATCGATTTTAATACTGATCGCTATTTTATTTTGGATTAGTCATAAATAGAGGAAAGGGGGAGGAGATTTTAACCTCTCATTTCCATCTAATTCCACTGTCGTCACCGGGGGAAAAATTAATAAGACACTTTTTTTACAGATTCACCGTGAAGAAGAAAAAGAGGGAAATGAAGTCTTGATTCATCCTTTTCACTTTCTCTCTCTCTTTTCTTTCGTTACCTTTCGCTGATCAACCTATGACTATAAAGAGAGAGAAAAAGAGAGGGAGAGAGAAAGAAAAAGTGAAAGAGGGAAGGTAGAAAGAAGGTAAGATCTCTAAGAAGCCGTTCACATTTATGTAGTTACTAGCGTCATCAATTATACTTTCCTCAGTGGCTCAATCGGTTAGACTTCTGTACTTACAGACAAATATTCTAAGCTCGAACCTCACTCAGGGCATAAGTGTTTTAACTGAGTTTGTCTCCAAATGAACTTAGGCATTTAAAATTATAATATGAAGCAGGTTGTTTAGTTTTGCTTTTTTTCGTTTCTGTAATTGACGTGATTTATGAAAATTAGGACCCCGGCCTGTGAGTTTTTTGTAATAAGTACATTGCAGGTTTTTCTTTTCTAAATCTGTTCTGTCCTCGGTCAGTGAAGGAGAAATCCTCCTAGAATGAGGTAATTTTTGTTTTTGTCCAAATTCAGAGTTCCCCTTTTAATGGAGCTGGATTGTTCCCACATTTAAAACCGACCTTGTGTCTAGCTCTGTCCTCATGGGGAGGCAAGTAAATAGGGACACTGTTATAATAATTATATGAACGATTTTAAAAAAAATTTTGAATGACATACAGACTGGGATTATTTTGTAATAGCGCAAAAAGGATGACTAATAAAAATCCAAATAAAAATGATAAAAAATAATACAGAGTCGGAAAATCTATGCTTTATAAACACAATTAGATACGGTTTAAAATAACTACATTGATGGATGTTTTTAAGGTTGGTGTTTTGTAGATGCGTCCAAACATCTCTATAAGAGACTCTGTCCGTCAGTTTGTCACGCTTAAGTTTAAAATAACATTTCTAGATGCATCTACACATCACTATAAGAGACCCTTTCGTTCGTCTGTCATATCATTCTTTGTCCTAATCAAATGTAAATAACTCTGGAAGGACGAGTACAAAGTTACATCCTTTTTTCTTAATGGCGGCCATTTGACAATAATTCCGATACAGACAAAGTATTTTCGGGAAGGGATTAAATCGAATTACATTTTATTCTTTTCAACAGTATGTTGCAACGATCCACAATAAAATCTGACGAACTAGAATCAAATATTGATTTTATTTTGAAGAAAGCTATCGATGACAAAGAAACGATAAAGTGGCTGACTTTACTTTATATATATGTCATAATGGTTAGAGTGTTTGCAAATAGGCAAAGAGACCGGGGTTCAATCCTCGGTCGAGTTAGACCAATGACTCAAAAACTGGTACTTCACACCCCCCTCTCCCTCTCTCACTCTGTATCTTTCACTCAACATTATAAGGTAAGGATAAAGCATAAGTGGAGTAATCCTGAGAAAGGAGTGGCACCCTCTCCCACATTTCGGTGTAGTAGCAAATGAAAAGAAAGTCTTGGGGTCACACTCAACTATGGTCGACCACTGTACAGTAGTGAAGTAGAGACCAGCACGTTGGATCTATAGCACCATTCTCATTAGGGATCTTCGCAACTTTCACGTGGCCCCTCCAGTGAGTCCCTGATTCTATCGGGAACACCAATGTCAATAGAACAGAATCAAACAAGTCAAAAAATCACAACTTGTTGATTTATACAAATTGAATTTGAAGTATATTAAAGAGTTATAATAAATAGGTTATTATTTTAGACTTTTGATACAACGCATATTCCCCCCTCTCTTTTCCTTTCTTTCTCCTTCTGTATCTCTCTTTCATTTTCTCTCTTTCTTTCTCTCTCACTCTCTTTCTCTCTCACTATCTTTCTCTCTCTTTTTATTTCTCTATCTATCTCTTTCTTTCTTTATATCTTTCTTTCTCTCTTTCTTTCTCTCCCTCTCTTTCTTTCTCTTTATCTCTCTCTTTATCTCTCTCCTTCTTTCTCTATCTCTCTTTCTCTCTTTCTTTCTTTCTTTTTTTCTTTCTTTCTTATGTTTTCTCTCTTTTTCTCTCACTATTCATTTAGCGTCATTTTTCCCTTGTTCAGAGGGTCAGACGTTTTAATATCTCACAAATTCACTTTCCAGTCTTTATGATTCAGCAGGTCAACTGTCTTCAAACCTCACTCTGTACGGTCACATCCAATCACATGCTTCCACGGCCGATCAACCTTCCTGCAATTCAAGACATCCATGCTTCTACAACGGTTTATCCAGGCGGTCATACACTCTGCATGACCATACCAGCACAACTGATTCCTCCTTAGGATAACATCTATGCTGAATGTATTGCTTTAAGCAAATCCTTCGACCAAATGTGTCGGGTTTGGTCAGATTTCACATTGTAGATTGCATAGATCTGTCATTGCATTGCAGTTGGACGATAGAGGGATGGTTGAGGGTCCAGCATTCACTGCCATATAACATGATGCCCCTGCTGCTGTAGATAGGGATAGCTCGCGATGCTATCAAAGGCAACAGCTCAAAAAAATTCACCCACACAGCTTTTATTCTTGTGGTCGTACTATGATTGACATCCACCACCCGCACTCAGCACATCTCCTAGGTAACAAAAAGAGTCTGCTACTTCCAGGGTCTTGTCATCTAATATTAAAGAGTTTTTAAAAAAATTTCTACTAATGGTTCACCACTAACCAAGGCCAAAAGCCATTCGAACGAACGAACCGGCAATACCTGGTGCGGTATTTAGCCCTGATCGGGCTATGTCAGCTTTCTGTGAAGGAAAAAGTTGACAGGGATTATCAAATTCACAAGTGATTCCCAGCCGTATGTATATCCCGGTCACGGGAAAATGATATACAGTGCCTATTATTCTCAAATGGTCACCCATCTAGTACTGGCCAGGTTCCATGTCAGTTAAATTCGATGATCTAACGAGAACCGGTGTGTCAACGTGATTATGCCGTACATATAAGCCCAATAAGAGCTAATGAGATTATCAGTTGGATGATGAACAATACTATGAGAGTATTTGTGGACATTGGACTTGAAAACGACCATGTTCTAGTCTGTAGGGAAGCAGTCCCACGGTAACGTGTTCCACAGGGGGGAAGTTTTTGGAAAGAAACTCTGTTCATGGAAGTTCAGTTTGGTTTCAGATACACAGAGGAAGAAAGGAGAAGTATTTGCAGTTTTGGTATAGGACGAGTTGTTGCACTGTAGGTTTTACGGCATGGGGCCAGAGATTGGAGCTCAGTCGTGCACCTTTCATGGAAATGACGATAGAGTAGAGAAAGACTAATAACGTCACTTTGTGTACATTCATGACTGTAACTTAGTGGACAAGTCAGACATAGACTGAAATTTATTTATATCAAATATGGTTTGATTGTAGAAATGCTTGTGAATTTTATGAACATGTTTTTTTTTTTTGGGGGGGGGTCACCAATATAAATAGGGAAGTAATTAGGGCATTCTTTAATATTACAGGGGTCACCAATATAAAAAGGGGAGTAATTAGGGAACTCTTTAATATTACAGGGTTAACACACTCCTGATCGTATTTCTCATTGATTTAATGTAATATTTCAGCATTTGGCACATGTGTCACCCGACTTGCGTATTATGAGCTAATCAATAGAGTTGTTGCAGGAAATAGTTCCATAATGGCCCCAAAGATGGCATTCTTGACATTTAATCATCTTTGCAAAGTGTTCACTGTAACACTTTAGCTCCCCTTTATTTATACGTCTCTGTCATTGATAAATATTGATATTTTGGAATAAATTGTTTTCAGAATAATGGAGTCAGACGTGTGTGTGTATTTTGTTGATGAAGAAAAAGAAAATATGAATCTTGATTCTTTTTGTTTGCAGAACTTTGAAATGAAAAGGCAGACTAGGATTATTTTGTGATAATGAATGGTGGTTAAGAATATGGGGTTTGATTATGTATCCTTTACAAAGCAATCACATATCTTCTTATGCATGAAAAAAAGACGAAAGGAAAAACAAATTAAACAAGGATAAATCATCATAAACGAGAACTTTACCGGTTTCATTTGGATCAACGAACGTTTTCAGAACAAGTGATTATTGAAAAGTAAAGATTTTAAATTTATTGAAATAACGGCAAAAACATAGGAAAAACACTTCTTATATATATAAAGTAAAGACAATTTTTGCTTTGTGATGTTTGTGATCACTAGCTTTTTTACTAGCAGCTACATAATAAAATCTGTTTTGTTATTTATATAAGGCACATATTGGTCTGTGTTGTTAAACAATCAAAATTATATTTCCGATCGATTTTAATATTATAATATTTAATCCTGATCGATATTTTAAATTTTGATTAGTCATAAATAGCGGAAGGGGGTTAGCTTTTACTAACAGAGAATCGGGATACCACTATCTTGTGTGATGTGATTCCAATGCTTGACCGTCGTTGATTCCAAGGAGGACTATACTGAAAATAAAGAAAAATGTCTTGTTTCTCCAACATTGTGGCTGAAGCTTATAACTTTCTAAATGGCTTTTGTATCTAATAAATCGTCAAGTAAAGACGATTTTTCATTGTATATTTGTGATCAATAGGTTTTTTACTAGAGGCTTCATAATAAAATCTAATCCGTCATTCATATAAGGTACATATTGGTTTGTGTTATTAAACAATAAAAATTGTATTTCTGATCGATTTTAATATTTTCATATTTAATCCTGATTGATATTTTATTTTTGATTAGTCATGAATAAAGGAAGGAGGAGAAGCTTTTAACCTCTCACTTCCGTCTACTTCCATTGTACTCTCAAAAAAAAATTGTGTTTTTGTGTTTACTGAACTTTTAAATGAAATATGAACAATGCGGACTAGGGTTATTTTGTGGTTATGAAAATGGGTTAAGAGCCGGAAATTGCATTACAAAGGCAATTACATATCTTATATATAAAATTATATCGACCGGATTCTAAAAGTTGGACCTTAATAGCATTTAATTTGACAAATCAAAGCCAAGTTACATCTGTTATTGTTGTGCCATGTTATTGGCAGTAAACTAACGTTCTTTACTACAATTTATTTTTAAAAATCTTTTTCGGCAGTTTTCTAATATAGAAATATTCTTAAATAAACACCTAAAAATAAAAATAACTTCTATTCTTTTAGTAAGGGTTAGCGTTTACTGACCCTAACAAAAAAGGTGTGGTTATAGAATGTAGAAATCTTTACAAAACAAATTTGAACGTAATGGATTTCGAGCAACTCTTTGAGTTTGACTTTGAAAAATCTAAAAGATAACTTTATTTGTTAGATTAATCGATTTTTTTTATTGAAATCAAAAATTCAAAATCGTAAAGTACAAAAAAATCTTTAAAAAAATCATATTTCAAAAATAATTTTATTACGAAATTTTAACTTACAACAATATATTTCGCCTTCTTCATAAACAAGTCAGCCATTTAAATATTTTGTTAATAGCTGAAAAGCAAAAAACGAATGAGTTGCTTCGTAACACTTCGAAATTTGAAAGGAATTTAGAAGCATTTAAACTGTCGAATAGAAACTCATTCAAACTGACTTCTTAGCAAATCCTCATGTACTAAAAGATTGAAAGATTTGGAAACTATTTACATCCACTAATTTTATAAAACAAAATTACATCAGCAAAAATATAGTTTTATAACAATTTAGTTCAATAATTAATTTAATGACCAAACGATACCGTAATAATTAAATTTAATTTTTAAATCCTTTATTAAAAAAACAAGGAAACAAAATGAATCTCAAGTCTCCCAGGCAACGCTGGGTAGGTACTGTTAACTTATAAAAGTGAGAATAAAAAATGGTACTCCTGCAGTTTACGGCCCATGCTGAAATAATAACGTTATTATTTAGAAACCCATTCTTAACATAGGGAGAGGGGATTTGTTAACTATTCTGTACTTTCACCTAACAATTTAATAAACAAAAGATACTAGAAAAATTGAATTTAACTTGAAAATCCTGTCTAAAAATAGCACGATCCGTAAACTGCAGGAGTACCTAAAAATAATTAAATTTAACTTCATAAATTTTATTAAAAAATAATTTGTTAAAAATAAAGAAAACAGTAGAGTTAAAAAAATAAAAAGCGAAACAGAAATAAAATTAAAAGTATTCCCGGACAACGCCGGGTAGGAACAACTAGTTTTATTATATTACAGTGTTTTTAAAGCCATGCTGTTGTAATAATTATATTAAAGTAAAGTTGGTGAATGCGTTATCCACTTGTATATTATGAGTTAATCAATGAGGTGTTGCAGGAAATAGTTCCATGATGTCTTGGAGATGACATTCTTGACATTTAATTATCTTTACAAAGACATTCCAGTTCACTGTGACATTTGAACCCTCCACCCACAGACAACAGATTTTTTGTTCTTCTGTTTTCCATTCTTTTTCTTTTGCCATTGAAGGATATTGATGTTTAGACATTAATGATTATGACGATGTAGCCAGACATGGCGTGATCATGTGTGCGTGTGTTTGAGTTTTGAATGGTTTCTCTTTCAACAATTTTAATACATTTTTTAAAAGAGATGAAAAATAAAAATTTCGATCATTATGTGTAACTAGCAGACGGGGCATATTTTTGCCAATATACATGACGAACGAACCGATACTACACTGCCCCCCCCCCCTCTTCCCAAAAGGAGGAGTTAATACCTGAGAGGATAGTCTTATGACAGCAGAACAGATACTACACTACCCAAAAAAAGAAGGTAATGCCTGGGAGGATGGTATCAGGACAAACGAACATATATTACACAACCCTGCATAAAAAAGGAGGTAATGCCTAGGAAGATAGTCTAACGACAGCAGAACAGATACTACACCCCCCCCCCCAAAAAAAAAAAGAAAAGAAAAGGTAATGCCTGGGAGAATGGTATCATGATAATCGAACATATATTACGCTCCCCCCCCCTTTCCAAGAAATCTTAGGTAACTGGAATAATTTTTAATCTTTTTCCTAGTTCAGAATGCCCCCGTTTTGGGAGATAGATTTTCTAATTAAATATCAACCTTGTGTCTAACTTTGCCCTCGTGTGGAAGCAAGTAAATAGGGGCATTTACATGGTGAACTGACACCCTCACCTCGTAGAACGACTGTGGAATCGGTCGCCCAAAAGCTCAACTCTGATTCTGACTCCTGAAATTTTAAAAGCTCCTCGTCTGACATCAGCTCAGACTCCAGCCGAAGAAATCTTATCCTTTCACTAGTATTGTTGTAGCACTACAATGGATCAATCTTTCAACCCCAGCAGATCATATAAACGGTGGCTCATCATATACACAGCTGGAGTCTTTTTTTATATTTTTACTAATGGATCAGCACCAGGGGCCACTCGAGGATAAGGGTTAAAGTGATCATAAGTTGGACGATGATCGCCCCCACAAGAGTACCAGAAACAATGGGTGGAATAGGCAGAAGATTACTTAAGAGAAATAGACTATCCAAGGAGACGGCTCAACAAGTATTTGTTCACATTAGATTTGAAGACGACCATGTTGTAGTCAGTTGGGAAGCAGACTCGTGGTATCTTGTTCCACAGATGGTATGTTATAGGAAAGAAACTTTGTTCGTAGAAGCTTCATTTAGTGCTTTGTAAAGAGAGAGAGAAAAGAAAAATTATTTTGTCTGTGGTTGTAGCTAGACGAGTTTTTGCTGCAAATGTTTTACGGGGGGGGGGGGGTACCAGGGATTGGAGCTCATTCGAGAACCTACCATAAAAATAACGATAGAGTAGAGAGAGACTAGCAACATCTTTTCTATGTAAAAGAGATTGTAGCGACAAGATAAGATCATTCCCCACTAGATTGTGAAGTCGATTTTGTACTTTGTTAAGACAGAAACGAGTGCTACGAGTCGCACCTCCTCATATATGACAGCAGTACTCCATCTTAGGGAGTATCTGGCTTTTATACAAGTAGAGGATTGCGTCATGGTTGTATAGATGACACATAGCAGTAGTTTGTTCTTTCTCATCTTCTTTTTCGTTCTTGTTGTCTTCTTTTAATAACAGCAGTTGTAAAAGTTATTAAAAAAGATAGCATATGATCAATTGGCGTTTAACAATTCTTTCAGGGTTTTATTTTTCTTTGACAGTATACACATCCCACATAGTGGGAGCGGGCAGCTGTCCCAAACCCCACTGCTCTCTCTTTCTGATGGTGCAGAAAAAGAAAAAGATTTTATAAGCTTATCTGCTATAAAAACGGAAACAATTAATCACTAGGCCACAATAACATATACTGAAACAGCTAATACACTGGAATATTATATTATATGTCACCTAGGCTAACCTCTCTCTCTCTATCTATCTATCTATCTATCTATCTATCTCTTTCTCATGGTTAAGTAAAAAAGAAAGATTTTATCAGCTTATCTGCTATGTGTGTCTGTCGACTTCCTGTCCGTGACATCATATCCTGACACGTATCCCTAATTCTAATCTTTTAACTTCTAATGGAATTTTCTACTTTTGCTTAATTTAATCCTATGTGGAAAATCCTGTTTTTAGCAGTATCTCTACACACCTACATCCAACATTGCTACGTTGTTTGGTTTTAATGATCGAAATCGAAATAATTCAATTGTAAATAAAAAAAAAAGCATGCCATCATGAAAACAAAGCTGTGGAGTGAGTAGCCCAAACAGTCGACTGACTCGGATTCTGACACTCAAAATATTAAAACGTCTGACACTGGCTTCAACTCCAAAACTAATAAACTTTCTCTGACTTCGACTCTACAACTCCACTCGTAAATACATAACAAATATTTATTATATATATATATATATATATATTTCCTAGGCTCTTTTACTGTGGAATACTTCATTTCATCCTCCAGACAATGTCGGGTCATCAGGAGAGAATACGCACCGTTTCAGGGCCTTTCTCTCAACAGCTTTTTTGCGTATCGCCCTCCCCCTCACTGATGTGATGTCCCATTATCTGAATCGCATTTCAATCTAACTGTTCAATGAAATCAAAACAACTGACTTTCTAACGGCTTAGTATCTCACGTGTCGTTTGATGATTCATCGTCTCATCTGTTTTTGCTTTTGTTTTTAACGGTTGAGCATCGTACGTCTTTGTTGTATAAAAACGTTCTCTTATATCGAAGAGAAAATTTTTTTTTAATAAATAAATAAATTAAAATAAATAAAATAAATATAAATAAATACTTAAATAAAGAACATTCCTAAATTATCCAAATGGTTCAAGGGAGATAATTCATAAATAATTTTAAATAAGTAAAAAACAAAAAACATGCACATGAAGTAATAGTTGATTATGCTGTTGACAATGGTTTCTCAAATCAGATACTTACAGGAGAGACCATGTGAAAGTTGCCAACATCCATAAGTGAAAGTGATGTTATGGAACAGCCTGGATTCGATCCTGGCACACCCAGGTCGTCAGTCCGCATCGTTAGCCACTTTACCAACGCCACCTCCCAGAAGCACTGGTGGCAACAAGTTACTATTTAAGCCATTTAGATGTGTAAGACAATGAAGACAAATGAGAACTCGGGTGTGAAAAAAGTATATTGGGATGTCGAGGCTATTGAGGTTGTCCAGAAGTTTTGTTAGCTTGGTGATATTATTGGAGCACAGGGAGGAGCTGGTGCTGGTGTGATGACAAGAGTTATAAGTAGATCGAGTAAGTTCAGGAAAATTTTGCCATTACTAACCAGCAATGCGTTACCACTGTTGACCAAGGAAAGAGTCTGTCAGGCATGTGTACACAGTGTGATGATGTATGGAAGTGAAATCTGGCCTGTTTAGGGTTGAGGATATGTGTTGCATGGAACGAAATAATATGAGAATGATACAATGGATGTGTAATGTGAGTTTTAAAGACATGCTTAGATTTGATGACCTCAGAGGACGATTAAATCTGGACAGTATAAGGAGATATGTGCAGAACCGGAGACTTCATTAGTTTCGTAACATTGAAAGAATGAATGGAAGTACTTGGGTTAGTAGATGTAGAACAGTTGAGGTAACATGGAAAAGGCTAAGGAAAACATGGGAGGAAGTGATTAAAAGGAAGTTGGCTTTAGAGAAAGAGGAATCAATAAAGACCTGTCAGAGATACGTTAGTTTTGAAGTAATTTTAAAAGCCGTCCAACACATGCCAGCATGTAAAACGGACGTTAAATGTTGTTGATGATGATAATGTTGATGATGATGATGATGATGATGATGATGATGATTTCGTATGAACAGAAAAGAAATGATATCTATCTATTATTATACTAAATGTGAGTTAATCAACGTTTGTTTCCCTAATGCCTTTTTACTATATACTTTAATAATAGAAAATACTTGCCAAAATATACCTTAGTTCTGTAATTGAGTTTTGTTTGAAAAAAAAATGTTTTAGTTGTTCTAATTAACAGTAATTTATAATTAACTGAACAAGTCAACCATTTCCCTCTTAGCTATCTATGCATTTTGCTCGCTCCCTTTCACTCTATGTTGGTCACATTGAAAGAATGGATGAGAGTTGCAGATGTAAACGGACGTTAAACCGATGATGATGGTGATGATGGTGGTGGTGGTGGTGGTGGTGGTGGTGGTGGTGATGAAAGCGATGGTGGTCGTGGTGGTGGTGGTGGTGGTGATGATGATGATGATGATGATGATGATGATGATGATGATGATGGTGGTAGTGATGATGGTGGTAGCGGTGGTTGTGATGATGATGGTGATGGTGATGATGATGATGATGATGGTGGTGGTGGTGGTGGTGGTGATGATGATGATGATGATGATGATGATGATGATGATGATGATGATGATGATGATGATGGTGGTAGTGATGATGATGATGATGATGATGATGATGATGATGATGATGATGATGATGATGATGATGATGATGATGATGCTAAAAAATGAACTTTATGTATATTCGAGAGGCAGTGTATATAAATAAATAACACATTTGATTTGTATTATAAGCAAAAAGGGACACGAATGAAAACTGTTGATGTTAAACCGAAACAAATTTCTAAAAAATTGTAAATTAATGTCCATATATATATCCAGCCATTTTGTTTATGTTTATCAAGATGAAAGACACGACTCCTTTGATGTTCGAATAATAATGCCGACATTAAGGCATTTATGATTATTGCTGCGCGATATGGCCTTTTTAAAGGCATTATTAAAATTTAAAATAAGAATTATTGCTTTTGAAATTGCAGCAAATGGGTTAAATCCTATTTCAGTCACCCAAATTACTTAAAGTGAAATGGATTTCAACACTCCTCCCAAACAACTTATTTTTACTTGAACCATGCTTTAGTAAAAATAAAAAAGAATAATATTAAAAACTGTAATTTATAGCAAGTTTCATCGTATACGTGAAGTGCTGAAATGAAAACTCGCCCTGAAAAATATAGTCGCCATCTTTATTAACACGTCGGCTGTAATAACTCAAGTTCATAATTTTCTAGTTAAGTATAGAGAATTATTTTTTGTATTTTTTAAGAGTAAAATATTATTCTACCGTTTATTTGAGTTAATTTCCTCTTTCCTCCATTTTTGGGCCGACCATTGAGACAGGCAACATGTTTGTCAAATCCTTTCCCATTTTCATCGGTTTAATGACCAAACTGATACCATTCGTTTATTAACTATTCCTATTTCATCCAGACTAATTGTGCGACATGTGGTCAGTCGTTCTTCTATTTCAAACCAGTTCTGTCGAGGTACCTTTTAGACAATATGCGGCCAATCGGTGTCCAGTTATGTTCGACGTGCCTCTATGCAATCTACCATTTAATATATCCACATATTAAGAAGTGTTGACATGTGTTGCATAAGTTTGGTGTATTACTTGCAAACGTAGTATATTTTTATAAGTAAAGTTTTAGTTCTTTTGTGTTTATCTTTTTTGTTTATGTGTAAGAACAATTAAGAAACCGACAATTATTATACATGGCGTTAATATATATTAATGTGTACGTGCGTGTATGTGTGTATGTGTGTTAAGCTGTGCCCGGGCCTCCGCACCGACCGCCTTATCTCAAACAATATCCCGTTCTTCATATTATAAGTAGGGGTGGGATGTAATGGGTGAAAATTTCAGATTCATGCGAGTAGTATTTTTTTGTGTTCATTTATACATAAATAACACTAAACAATCAAACATTTTGAAAATTTTGCAAAATTCAGAAGGTGCAGGCCCAAAATAGCCGTTAGGGCTCCACGGGACTCAAAATCCATCATTTTTCAGTGAAAAGGTGGTTTCATGCGACATTGCAGGTCCTAAAACATCCTCAAAAGCTATGAATGGATATAAATGGTTAAATCTGATATAGTACTGTAATTTAGGACCATTTTCAGGCTGTAAAAGTGTTTTCATGAATGTAGAATAGCCAAAAACTAGTGAAAAATAGCCAAAATTAGTCAAAATTTCCCAAAATCCTCTGTTAAGCTACTTAATTTGTTCCCAAGCCTCTACAATGGTTATGCATGGCTGTAGATAGTTGAAACTAACAAGACACTAAAGTTTAACACCAGTTTTGGGGTTTTAGGAGCCCCCCAAGGTAGAAATGGGGGTCAAATTTCAGCCAAAATGGTTAAAAATGCACCACAAACTACGTATCCAAATGACACCGCTGGAATCATATATACTGAATAGTGGATAATGCAGTCAATTTAATAAAACATCCTTAATGGATATGAAATGTCATGAAATATCCAATTGGAGTTGTGGAAACCCATGGGGAACTGCACAGGAGATCAGCCAATTGTACATCGACTGAAATAAACCTTCAATGATTTCCCAATTCTTGACTTCGAACTTGGTTTGGCATGTACTCATGTCCCAAGCACCGAGCACATCGCATGGAATGATCTGGATTATATTCGTGTTCTGTTCATCATCTATCTGGGAGTATCTCCATGAACGCCTTGCAGAATCACGGTTGAAACATTCCAGATACTCCACCATGTAGTTGTTCTCGTCAACCTTTTTTTTAGTCATTCTGATGTACCAATTTCTTCCAAGTGGAGTGTCCCAAACTGCAACACAAAGTTCATTCAGAGCAATATCATCAGACTGTACTAGGATGTCAACATCTTCCTCGGTATCAACGCTCACATTATTATCATTATCTGTCGTGCAAGAAAGCAGAATGGAGTTTTCATCTGGAAATAAAACTTCTTCGTTTGCATCTTCATCATGGTCACTAGAAAGAAGAATTCCCAAATTTATTTTCATCTCTCTGTCACTCATTCCATTTACCCTGTACAGCTCTGGGTTCTCCTGGAAATCGTGCTTGCAAATCAGTTTACGAAACAATAGTTCATTCCTCAGCATCGTTTTTTTCGTTTTCTCATTTTGCTTTTCTTTCAGTGCTCTCTCAACCTTTTCTACTGAGGCAAAGGGACCACTATGCTCTTTGCATTTGCTAAGAAGAATTGCTGACCTCTTCTTTGAGTGAATAGATTTTCGGCGCTTTTCTGCAAGCTTTACCTTCGTGATCTCCTGTTGAGCTTCAAACCATTTTTGTTCTTCGACATCAAGCAACTTAGCTATGGCTCTGGTTTCTTTCTCAATTGATGATATGTTGGTCTGGTACAGCATCATATCGTCTTTCATACCACTGGTGGTGAATTTTCGATTGGAGCATGCTGCAGCACGGATAACAAGTTTATCCATATGTGACAAATCCCGTTCACATAAAAGATTGTGATCAGGAAGTTTTTCAGCCACTTCAGTGTTAACCTTGGTGAGATCTGTTACTCTTTGATTGTTTTCATTGACATCTACAATTCCATACTCACGTCCCCGTTGACGTTTACGATCCACAGCTGCCTGTTTACAGAATCTGTTTGTGATGTGTATTCCCAATGGCGTGTCTGGTTCATTAACGTTGAAAGAGTAGTCGACTTTATACCTTGTCAATGGTTCCATCTGACAATTAACAAGGTCGTCATGCAGCAATGGAAGGATACGCAGCAGAGATTTCGGATTTTCCATCTCACAAATGTTCAGAAAGGGAAGTGTGATCTTGTAGGTGAACCAAGCAAGACACTGCAACGCTATCTTTATGTAATCAATCTGCAGGTAAAGCTCAGAAGCTTGCACTAGTTGATTAGCAGAATTTGTTGTGTCCAACGTTGCTTTTAAATCATCAAAGTGATGTATATTTGGGGATTTTAATGCCCACCACCACGACTGGTTGGGATTCTCCAGCCTTACTGACATAGCCGGAAACTCTATGTATAATTTCTCCTTAGCTCACTTCCTCGCTCAGACTGTCGATTTTCCAACCTGCATCCCCGATCGAGTAGACCAGCAAGCCTCACTTCTAGACCTCTTATTGACCTCAAGGCTTGTGTGACGAAAGCTCATCGCCCACTCGGGAATGCTGATCACATTGTGCTAATGATACATATCACCCTAAAAAGTCATCCAAAAGCTGATGAACCGTTGCTCAAAACAACAAGATACTACGAGCAGGCTGATTTTGAGTCAATCAGAGATCACATCAGTGACGCCCCATGGAGGGAAACCTTCTCACTCCCTGCCGACCAGTGTGCAAACGAATTAATGGAATGGGTCAAAGCAGGTATCGAAGCCTATGTCCCCATGCGAAAATTCTTTAGCAAGCCCCACTCTCCTCAATGGTTCACTTCAGAATGTGCAGCTGCCATTTCTGAGAGGCAACAAGCATTCCGTAAATTCGGCCGCCATAAGTCAGCTACTAATAGACATAAATTTATAGAGTCAAGAAATAATTGCAAGGCCGTGATAGGCGAAGTGAAGAGAAGGTATAATGAGTTAACAAAAAAACACATCCAGTCACAGAAACTAGGTACTCGCGATTTCTGGAAAATCTACAATAGTGTAGTGAATAATGGTCAATCAACGATTCCCCCACTATCAAACCACAATGATGTCGTATGCACAACCACTGATAAGGCTGAACTACTTGCCCAGCGTTTCGCTTCTAACTCTACTTCAGACTCAGATAACCACCCCCTCCCTGAATTCCCTTTGCGGACCGAAGTCACACTTGATAACCTGGTCATCACCCCATCCCAGGTCAGAGACATCATAAAAAACCTTGACACCTCTAAAGCTTGTGGGCCTGATCTTATACCTGTAATAGTAATAAAGAAATGTTCTGCTGAACTGGCCCCTGTCCTCTCCAAACTCTACAATAAATGCCTAGCTGAATCTTGCTTCCCCGATAGCTGGAAAATTGCCTCTGTGGTATCAGTCTACAAGAGTTCTGGGAACAGAACCGACCCTCACAACTACCACCCAATCAGTCTACTGCCGATCTTTGCCAAAATCTTTGAACCCTTAATCAATCTAGCGATAGTACAGCGCTTAGTTAATGCTAAACTTCTATCTGACTGCCAGTATGGATTTAGACAAGCACGATCTACTGCAGACATCCTAACGGTCATCTCTGAACGCATGTATCATACACTTGACAAGGCAGGTGAAGCTAGGGGATTAGCGCTTGATATATCCAAGGCCTTTGACAAGGTATGGCATAAAGGGCTTCTCCTGAAAATATGCTCATACGGTATTACTGGGCAAATACTTAATATAATTAGATCCTTCCTAAACAAAAGAAAAATCCAGGTTGTCCTCGATGGCCGTTCATCTAAGCAACATGATATAAATGCTGGTGTACCCCAGGGATCTATCCTTGAACCTTTGTTGTTCCTGATCTATATAAACGATCTCCCTGATGACATAGAGTCTGAGATTGGTTTATTTGCTGACGACACCACGCTTTACTCTCGCCATGTTGGCAAAACAGACGCGATCATATCCGAGGCAATGGCTGAATCTTTAGAAAATGACCTCCAGGCTGTAGTGGATTGGAGTCATAAATGGTTGGTAACTTTTAATGCCGCAAAGACAAAGCTCCTTTCCTTCAAAAACTACAAAAAGCCTCTCCAACCAACGATTGCCATGGCAAATAACACCCTACCTGAGAGTTCATCATTCAAACTCCTTGGCCTAACCTTCACAGGTAACATGAATTGGAACAAATACATTGAAGACATTGCCAAGGCTACCGCAAAGAAGATTGGCTCCCTCTACCGTGCTAGTAAACTCCTCACACCTGACATTATCCTGTATCTCTACAAAGCCACCATCCGCCCATGCATGGAGTATTGTTGCCACATCTGGGCTGGTGCATCATCTACTAGTCTCTCCCTCCTTGACAAAGTCCAAAAAGAGTCGCCAACCTAATAGGTCACTCACTGTCAACCAAGCTCCAGTCCCTGTCCCATCGCCGCAATGTAACATCCTTATGTTTGTTTTACAAATACTTCAATGGATTATGCTCCGATGAATTGGCTACTCTGGTGCCCCCTCGACGTAAATTCACTAGACTAACTCGACAATCAACTAAATATCATTCATTCACTGTGGAGGTCCCCAGATGCCGGAGAGCCTTCTACTCAAATAGCTTCTTTCCTCATACTGCTGGCCTCTGGAACTCCCTCCCTGCCCCTGTTTCCCCGACAGTACTGACATGCAGAAATTTAAAACTAATGTAAACAGACATCTCGCTGCACAGATCCCAATTTAGGCTGATCCCCCCAACCTTCTCACCTTTTCTTTTTTCTCAGTAGCCCCTTACGTCTACAGTGGCGGCCTGCCTTGTTTGGGGTGAACCATGTTAAATAAAAAAAATAAAAAAATCAATGCAGCTGCACTGTAGCCCAGCAAAGCAAATCGTCTTTCCTTATACAAGCTGAACTTTTTCGTTTTGTTTCGCTTGCACAAGATGTCGCCGAATTCGTCATAGATGGATGATTTATGCCCATCATTGGTCACCACTTTACAAAGAGCATTGATTGCTGCTATAACAACACCTTTTGACAAGAATGAACGAATGGTTGGCTTACGTTTGCACACCTTTCCTTTCAGATCTGACTTTGCTGGTCAAAACGCACTCATGTACAGTTGGGAGGTTTTCAAGCAAAGTGAAATCCCAATCATCGTACTGGTACTTTGTTCCACTCATCCTATCTTCTCAACTAAACTGAACTGAACTGAAAACAAAAGAAAATAATTGTTATTAAACTGCTTGAATATAATACAATGCAATGGTTTCGACACTACAATGGTTTCAACTATCTACACCCATTCATAACCATTGTAGATGCTTGGGAACCAATTAAGTTGCTTAACGGAGGATTTTGGCTAATTTGGGCTATTTTTCATTAGTTTTTGGCTATTTTACATTCATGAAAACCTTTTTAAAGCCTGAAAATGGTCCTAAATTACAGTACTATATCAGATTTAACCATTTATATCCATTCATAGCTTTTGAGGATGTTTTAGGACCTGCAATGTCGCATGAAACCACTTTTCACCGAAAAATGATAGATTTTGAGTCCCGTGGAGCCCTAACGGCTATTTTTGGCCTGCACCTTCTGAATTTTGCAAAATTTTCAAAATGTTTGATTGTTTAGTGTTATTTATGTATAAATGAACACAAAAAAATACTACTCGCATGAATCTGAAATTTTCACCCATTACGTCCTACCACTATTATTACTATTATTTGTACTCACTAGGAGTTCTCACACAGATCATCGTCAGTGATGGCTCACCGACAACAATCAGTGGTATTTCTTGGAGTCTGAGTGACAACAAGCCTCCCCAGATTTCCAGTATTCTTCACCTCTTTTCGATAACGATGCGGTATCGCAACAGCATCTTACCATTGATTTCTCTTTGGTAAGGACAATTGGTATTCTCTGGAATTTGGCTGCCAATAAGCCTCCCCAGCATTCTCCGCACTTTTCCAGTGGAGGTCTGGTTTGTGCTGTCCTTCCACGGTCTTCTCATCCTCCTCGACCCTCTACAAATATTTTGTCTGGTGTCAGCCTAGACCGGCACCATTAAAAAAAAAGAAAAAGTTTAATTAATTCAAAAAAATGTTTATTTTTATTTTAAATATTTTTTAATTTAAAATTTTTTTTTTGGGGGGGGGGAGAGAGAAGGGGGAGCTTATAGTGTTTCCTGTAATTTCTGTTCCTTGGTTCATTTTTGTGTGGTGATAGTTGAGGCCGGTGTAATTCATTGGGGGGGGGGGGGGAGGAGAAGATTATGAAGTATTGTTTCTTGCAGTTTCTGTTCCTTGGTTCTTGTTGTTGTGTTCTTTGTGTTTTGTTTTCTCCCTGTTGTAAATTCCTTGTGACTGGTTACCCTTTGTAGCGTATGCGAGTTGGTTTCCACATTCGAGGATTTTCCTTAAGATTGCAGCTGTTTTGTATGGTTTCGATAGTCCCTTTGAT
This sequence comes from Sepiola atlantica, assembly GCA_963556195.1. Lineage (NCBI taxonomy): Eukaryota > Metazoa > Mollusca > Cephalopoda > Sepiida > Sepiolidae > Sepiola > Sepiola atlantica. The sequence continues at coordinate 16,179,994 of OY744539.1, forward strand.
TCCAATTTCTCCCAGTCTTTTCTCCAGGTTTTTTTGGATTGTTACTAGTGCTCCTACGGTTATGGGTATTATACTAACTTTCTTCATGCTCCATATTTCTTTCAGTTCTCTGGCTAGTTCTGTGTATTTACTTCGTTTTTCCGTGTCTTTGATCTTCACTCTGTGGTCTGCTGGAACGGCGAAGTCTATGACTTTTCCTTCTTGTCGATTATAATAACATCAGGTCTCCTTACTTGTATGAGTTTATCTGTTTGTATATCCATATCCCAGAGGATTTTGTGTTTTTCGTTTTCCAGTACTGTTTCTGGTTTATGTTTGTACCATTTGTCTGCATATTTGAAATTCACTTGTTTGCACAGTTCCCAGTGTATTACTTTCCCAACACAGTCATGTCTGTTCTTGTATTCTTTTTGGGCAAGTTTGCTACATTCACTTATTATATGATTTACTGTTTCGTATCTTTGTCCACACAGTCTGCATTTACTGTTTTCCTGGTTTTTTTCTATTTTAGCTTTAATGTAGTTTGTCCTAATCGCGTTGTTCTGTGCAGCTATCAGTAAAGATTCGGTTTCTCTGTTCAAGTTTCCTTTTCTTAGCCATGTCCAGCTATTTGCGTTGGTTTCTTCTCTTGTGAGTCTTATGAAGCTTCCATGTAGTTGTTTTTCTTCCCACTTTTCTTTTCTTGTCTGTTTGTGTCCAGTTTCGATGCTTCGTGTGTTGTTCGTTGGGACGGTGTCTCTTGTTGCAGTGATCAGCCTTTCTGTGTTCTGGTTTATGTATTTCTCCAGCTCTTTTTTAGTGTCGTCCACACAGTCTTCTATACTTACCAGTCTTCTTCCCCCTTTGTTTCTCTTCACGTAGAGTCTGTCTGTATCATCTTTTGGATGTAGTGCGTTGTACATAGTCATTAATTTTCTAGTCCTTTGGTCAAGGTGCCTGAGTTCTTCTTTAGTCCAGCTTAGGAATGGTCCAGAATATCTTATTAGTTATACTGCCCATGTATTTATTCCTTTGATTAGGTTTCTGCTATATAATTTTGTTTCTAAGAGCTTTCTTGTTCTCAGGTATTCTTTTCCAATCTTCTCTTTCATTTCTGTTGATTTGATTGTGTCTGCTTCCAAAACTCCCAAATATTTATAGCTGTCTTGTTCACCTAGCGTCCTCATCTGCTCTTGGTTGGGTAGTTCCATGCCCTCAGTCGTCTCCAGCTTTCCTTTTTTAATCTTTAGCAATGCACACTTTTCCATTCTGAATTCCATTTGAATGTCCTGACTGAACATTCTGGTCGTATTTATCAGCTTTTCCAGTTCCTTTTTGCTTTTTGCAAATAGTTTCAGGTCGTCCATGTACATGAGATGGTTTATTCTTTGTTCTCTGCCTGTGAACTTGTATTCAACATCACATTTCCGGAGTATGTAATTGAGTGGCATCATGGCTACGATAAACAGAAATTGTGATAGGGAGTCTCCTTGGAAAATGCCTCTCTGTATTTTTATCTCCGTCAAGTATTGTCCTCCAGCTGTCAGTTTTAATCTCCATGTTTCCATTGCTTTCTTGATGAAATTAATAATCCTGTTCGATACCTTGTACATTTTTAAACATTCAATTATCCATGCTTGAGGGATTCTGTCGTACGCTTTCTTGTAGTCAATCCATGCCATAGATATGTTCTTTTTCTTGCTTTTAACTTCTTACAGGATCTTTTGATCTATGTATAACAGATCATGCGCCCCTCTTTTCCCTTTCTGGCATCCTTTTTGTTCCTCGGGAAGTAGTCCACGACTGTTCAGGGAATGCTAAATTTGCTCACTAAGTTGTGCTGTTTGGATTTTCCACATTGTCGGTAAACAGGTTATTGGTCTGTAATTGCTTGGGGTCATTCCCTTCTTAGCATCTTTTTGTATGAGCGTTGTCCTTCCTTTGGTCATCCACTCTGGTACGTCTGTTTTATGGATACATCCTCTCAGTTTCTGTGCTAGCCTTTCATGTAGGGTCGTGAATTTTTTGAACCAGTACGCATGTATTCCATCGTGACCTGGAGCTTTCCAGTTTGCCATTTTCTTTAGTGTTGTCTTAATTGTTTCTTCATTAATTTCTGTTTCCGTTCCTTCTTCAATTTCTAGAAGTTTATCTTTCATGTCTTTCAGCCATTTAGCATTTTTGTTGTGATCTTCAGCCTTTTCCCATATCTTGCTCCAGAAATGTTTTGTTTCTGTTGGATCCGGTTGTTCTGTTGTTGTTCTTTCTCCGTTTACGTTTTTGTAAAACTGGTTTTCATTGTTTTCAAAGGTCTTTTCTGTTTGTACTGTTCCGAGTTGTATCTGTATCGTCTCAATCTTCCTTCTTTTGCTGCTATCTTTTGTTTTAGTTCTTCATGTTTCTTATTTAGTTTTTCCTTGCGATTCGAATTTCTGCTCTTTCATCGTTTACTATTGTCCTTCATCCTATTTACGGTTTTAGCTTCCTTTTGAAGTTTGGTGATCTGGGATTCCAGTCTGATCTCCCATCCAGATTTCGTCTGTCCATTCTTTTGGCCAGTCTTCTTTTCCCTTTTTAGTTTCATACTTATTGATTTTGCCCCGCATATATCAAGTTGTTTAGATCTGTGATAGTGTCTGTTGGGATGTACGTGAGTACTCTGTTTACTTACTCTGTTTCAACTTTTAACTCCTTCCAATCTTCGTTCCTTAGGGATAGGAGTTTTGTTTTGTTTTCGGACATTAATCGTTTGATGTTTTCCACTTCTCTTGCTTCTTCCTCAGATAGTTCTATAGTTTCGTCGTCTTCGCCCTCTTCAGTTTCTGTGTTTATGTTTTTCCCGTCTTCTTCTTGGGAGTTTTCGTCAAGTGGTGGGTCTTCATCTTCACGCTATTTATCTTTTGTTTAATTTCCGTTAATTCCATCTCCGAGAACCACCCTCTCTTGAGTATCTGGCATGCTTGATCTGTTATCCTTTGTGTTGTTGTATAGTAGTCAGTAGAAATGCCCCATAGATCTTTCCGGTATCCTCTTTTTGTGGGGTAGCGGCTTTTGTTACTTCAAAAGCCGCTACCTTTTGTGGTCCATTTCTTTCTATGACTTTTTGGTCTGCTATTTTCATTCTTGCCACCGAGGGAGCACCTGCCCAACACGACACTCAGATCTTTCTTCTGGGTCCCACTGCGTTTATTTGTATTTATAGACATTTATCATGGTTTGGTGTTTGTGGCAACACCAGGCCCAGGCTTAGTTTACCTGTGATCCTGTCACAGGGATAGTGTTTCTCTCATTTTCATGAGGTTCAAAGTGTGCTATCACACATGCATGAAGACACATTTACGAAAAATAAAATAATAACTAAATATATAAGTAAATAAAATAAATTTAAAAAAAAACCAAGACGAAAGATCTCCCCCGCCCCCATGTTTGTCTAATAAATTGATGCAAAGTTATCAAACATTTGCTCGAAATTAAAAAATAACGGTAACTTTTGTTCTCTAACGTGACTAGCTACTTTTTTGGGAGGGGGGATTTCAATTACGTTCAACTCAAACAAAAAGCAAAAATATTATCTCCCGACCCCCGAAGTGAAATCTCAGAAGCTTCTTATTAGTTAACATTAAAATTCACAATAAATATAACATTTGTATATCTACCAAAAAGACATCTTCAATCGATACGTTCGAGACTTTAAATGTTTATCGGCTCCTGAAAAATAACGGTAACTTTTCTTCTCTAACGTGACTAGCTAATTTTTTGGGAGGGGGCGATTTCAATTCTTCTTCTTCTTCTTCTTCTTCTTCTTCTTATTATTATTATTATTATTAATATTATTATTATTAGTAGTAGTAGTAGTAGTAGTAGTAGTAGTACTCACTAGCAGTTCTTACACAGATCATCGTCTTCAATCGATACGCTCGAGTATTATTACTATTATTGGCCGTGTTGGGATTCTAGTGTAGGCGGTGTGTTGCATAACGGTTTCATAGTTCGTTTCTAAGAGTTTTTCTATTCTTTTTGACACGTTTCTACACATTTCTTTAGACTTACGCCGTTGTCGTGTTCTTCTTGAACTTGCGCGGTTTCCACGTGTTTGCTCACCTATACCGTTGTAGCGTATTTCACCTCTCGTACGTAATTACCATGTAACGTCACCGAAAGTCGAAAAGGTGAAACGTTACTACAATGTTTTTTTTAAGGTAATAAAAAGCATTTAAACTGCCAATACGCCGTTGTAGCGTATTTCATCTCTCGTACGTAATTACCATGTAACGTCACCGAAAGTCGAAAAGGTGAAACGTTACTACAATATTTTTTTATGGTAATAAAAAGCATTTAAACTGCCAATACGCTGTTTTCGCATCTACGAGACTAACCATGATACAGTTCTTTTAAATGTTTTTAAATGTTCTAATATCTCTTTTACTTTTTAAATTGTATAAAGTTTTTTTTTAATCTAAGAGAAAATTACCTTTGATTCTCTTTCATTGTGTTGTGGATTTTTCGTTCTCTGACTAGTGTGGAGTATCTGTTTTCTGGGAATAAAATTGCTACATATGACAAAAGAAAAGGTTGGAAGGCGGATGTTGAGACAGTCTCAGAAGTTTTATTCATCTTATTTGTGGTAATTCCTGGGAGAGAAACTTCCGTTTTCCAGCTTAATGGATCTATTCCTATTTCTGACTTAGCTAATTCCTCACTTGGGCGAGGGGGAGGGGGACTCATTCTCCTTTCTTGCTCTGGCACGGTCCACCCCGCATCAAATTCATATATAGACTCTTTCAACTTAATTTAGGTAACAACATATTTTCTTGTCCGGCTCGCACGAGTTCCGCCGACCGACTGATGAAAAACTATCGCTTTCCCACAGTTACAGGCGTGACGTCATAGTTCCTTTGTTCCATCAACCAATCGCATCACCGTATTCACACTCGCCCTGTGTTCAACCCTTGCTGACCCCAAATCTTTGATCTCAGCCCAACTTGTCTATTCTGCTATTTCATCGAGAATGATTCATTCACCCAAATCTATGTAAGTTTAACTCGCACTCAATTTATCAATTTCACCTAATTCACAATCCATACTAGCTGAAGTACACCTTTTCAAAAATAGGGCCCCTCATGATGTAACAGGTGTCCGGGGGCGCAAAGCAACAGTTCACATCTAAATGAATAAATGCAAAAGTTTTTTCCACTTATCCTAACTATATTAACATCAAAACGGTTTATGCTTATTTAATTCAGTGATACAACATAAGATTTTAAAATCCGTATATATATAGTAATTTGCAAACTCCCACAATGACCTTTAGGTATTCATAATCTGCATATTTATTTCATAAAAAGCTTATAATAAATTAATATTCTGTAATATACATTTTTAATTTACATTGTCATATTTTTTATATTATACGCTATAATTTCGTCGCAAGTAAAACATCTGATGTCGCTATGATGCTGTGAATAGATGCTACACTTTGATTTTAGCCAAAAGGCCAAGAAACCATAAAAATAATGTTTTTATGACAACGCATTTTTAAACGAATAAAAAAAACAATAACCCTGATTTAATCTATTATTGCATTATCTTTTAATAGGGAAGGGGATACTGTAATATCTATTATATTGTCATGAGACCATACTCACAGGCATTACCTTCTTCTTTTATGGGATGGGATCCTCCTATGTATTATCTCATCTAATTTTTCCGGGGTGGTGTAGTGTACACTCTATTCTGTTGTCATGATATCATTCTCTCAATCATTACCTCTTCGTTTGGGGTTTAGTGTAGTATATGTTCGTTCACCATGATATTATCCTATCAGGCTAGTATGCGATCAGAGGGAGCCTACATTTGCTAGTACATAATAAAAACAACACGCAGATACCGTACGCAAATGACTTGTCAGACATGGGTGTGTCGTTAAGGACCCGTCACTAGTCTCTACATCTAAGATAAGTCTCCCATCTCTCAAATTCAGGATCTCAGCTCAGACTGACTCTGACGTTTCTCTTCGCAACCCTTCTATGTTCTCCCTCGCATAAGTCCAACTGCGTTCTTTTTATTACTTCGTTTTCCCAATCTCTCTCCAACCCCGTTTTCTACTTCTTGTTCCAGTTTCGGCACTTTTTAGATATTTACCAACCACTTGTTTTGCAATTTTTTTCACGGACCAATTTTTTTTCTTTTTTCTCTATACACTTACCTATTTTTTTTTATTTTTTATTTTTTTTAACATGGTTCACCCCAAACAAGGCAGGCCACCACTGTAGTCATAAGGGGCTACTGAGAAAAAGAAAGGGGGAGAAGATTGGGGGGGGGGGGTCAGCCTAAATTGGGATCTGGGCATCGAGATGTTTGTTTACATTAGTTTTAAATTTCTGCATGTCAGTACTGTCGGGGAAACAGGGGGCAGGAAGGGAGTTCCAGAGGCCAGCAGCACGAGGAAAAGAGCTATTTGAGTAGAAGGCTCTCCGGCATCTGGGGACCTCCACAGTGAATGAATGAGATTTAGTTGATTGTCGAGTTAGTCTAGTGAATTTACGTCGAGGGGGCACCAGAGTAGCCAATTCATCGGAGCATAATCGATTGAAGTATTTGTAAAACAAACATAAGGATGCTACATTGCGGCGATGGGACAGGGACTGGAGCTTGGCTGACAGTGAGGGACCTATTAGGTTGGTGACTCTTTTTTGGACCTTGTCAAGGAGGGAGAGACTAGTAGATGATGCACCAGCCCAGATGTGCCAACAATACTCCATGCATGGGCGGATGGTGGCTTTGTAGAGATACAGGATAATGTCAGGTGTGAGGAGTTTACTAGCACGGTAGAGGGAGCCAACCTTCTTTGCAGCAGCCTTGGCAATGTCTTCAATGTATTTGTTCCAATTCATGTTACCTGTGAAGGTTAGGCCGAGGAGTTTGAATGATGAACTCTCAGGTAGGGTGTTATTTGCCATGGCAATCGGCGGTTGGTGAGGCTTCTTGTAGTTGTTGAAGGAAAGGAGCTTTGTCTTTGCGGCATTAAAAGTTACCAACCATTTATGACCCCAATCCACTACAGCCTGGAGGTCATTTTCTAAAGATTCAGCCATTGCCTTGGATATGATCACGTCTGTTTTGCCAACATGGCGAGAGTAAAGCGTGGTGTCGTCAGCAAATAAACCAATCTCAGACTCTATGTCATCAGGGAGATCGTTTATATAGATCAGGAACAACAAAGGTCCAAGGATAGATCCCTGGGGTACACCAGCATTTATGTCATGTTGCTTGGATGAGCGGCCATTGAGGACAACCTGGATTTTTCTTTTGTTTAGGAAGGATCTAATTATATTAAGTAGTTGCCCAGTAATACCGTATGAGCGTATTTTCAGGAGAAGCCCTTTATGCCATACCTTGTCAAAGGCCTTGGATATATCAAGCGCTACTGCCCTAGCTTCACTTGCCTTGTCGAGTGTATGATACATGCGGTCAGAGGTGACCGTTAGGATGTCTGCAGTAGATCGTGCTTGTCTAAATCCATACTGACGATCAGATAGAAGTTTAGCATTAACTAAGTGCCGTACTATCGCTAGATTGATTAAGGATTCAAAGATTTTGGCAAAGATCAGCAGTAGACTGATTGGGCGATAGTTCTGAGGGTCGGTTCTATTCCCAGAACTCTTGTAGACTGGTACCACAGAGGCAATTTTCCAACTATCGGGGAAGCAAGATTCAGCTAGGCATTTATTGTAGAGTTTGGAGAGGACAGGGGCTAGTTCAGCAGAACATTTCTTTATTACTATTACAGGTATAAGATCAGGCCCACAAGCTTTAGAGGTGTCAAGGTTTTTTATGATGTCTCTGACCTGGGATGGGGTGATGACCAGGTTATCAAGTGTGACTTCAGTCCGCAAGTCGCTCGAGAATTCCGTTTTATCTTTTTATTTTTTATTGCAAGTGACTTGGCAGATATGGGTATGTGTGAGTGAGTCGTTGGGGTCCCGTCGCAGGTCTCCGGGTAAAAGTAAATTTATTTAGGGGACACTGGCTCTTGAGAGGGAGATTGGCGACAGAAACCCAACGACATACCAACACGCATCCATGTCTGACAAGTCACTTGTATACAATGTCTGTATCTGTTTGTTGCTTTTAGGCACATCCGGTTTTCTCTCAGTTTACTGCTGGAAACTGGCTACATCCGCTTTTTCCTCAGCTTACTTTGACCCTTGTTATCTGTGCCCTCAGAAAGTCAACCACTAATTGTCATGGCGTCGCTGGTCTGTAGAGTTCAATGTTTCTCGTCATTCACTTCCTAGCCAATCCCTCCCGGCGGTTCTAGTTGTGGGGTGGGGGCACTCTATAGTATCACATGTGCACATCTATTTTTATACTAAAGTCGAATTAATCAACGTTTGTTTTCCTAAGGCTTTTAATCACACATAGTACATACTAAAATATTCTTCAATTTTGTAGATAGAGTTATATTTGAAAAACTTCAATTTAATTTTTTCTAGTTAGCCGCAATTTGCAATTATCTCACCAAATGACCCATCTCTTACGAAGTTTATATCTATCTCCCCCCCCGTCTCTCTCTCTCTCTCTCTCTCTCTCTCTCTCTCTCTCTCTCTGTTTATTAATAGTCGAAGAATAAAAAGATTTGAATTGTCCATTATAAACACAATGGAATATCAGTACAAGTAGTAATACTATTTAACCCGTAGTCGAAGAAAGATAGAGAAAGAGAGATCGTACAGCGAGCAGAAAGAGACTAATTTTGAATTTGGTCGATTTTTTATAATTACCTGACTTTGCAAACTCACTTTTTCTGATTCAAACTACCTAATTTGAGCTCAATGAGAGACTCAACGGGGTCAAATGTTTTCTAGTATGTGTACGTGTACGTGTACGTGTAATGTGTATGTAAGCTGTCCTTTACTACTAGAAAGGAAGTATCAGCAGCTGTGTGTAATGAACTTGTTGCTGTTATTGTTGTTGTATTTTTGCGGGAATGTTTTCCATTAGTTCCAAAAAATAAATTTGAAAGCTCCACACGTGTTTTATATTTTTTCTTTGCAATCAAGTAAAGAAAAAATATAAAACACGTAAGTAAATTTGTATGAATAACCATGGTACAACTTTTTCGACCAGCTTGATTTTGTTGTTGGCATCGGTTTCCGCGATTCTTTCTCGAATCAGGTACTTACAAGAGCGACCACGTGAAGCTTGTCAATATCCATAAGTGAAAGTGGTGATATGAAACCGATTGGATTCAAACTTGGCACACCCAGGTAGTCAGTCCGTGTCGTTCACGACCGCCACCTTTCTTCATTTGGTTTGCAGCTCGCATTTTATTTTTTTCCACATCATTCTACAATAAATGGATCGGCAGGTTGTTCACACAACCCAACTCACTTAATACATGGTTTAATTAAAAATGAGTTAATAGATTCATTATTTATACTCAGAAAGTATCGTTGAATGAAAATACAAGAAATCAATTTTGAAGCCAAATTCGATGCTAGAAAATTTGTTCTCAATAAATGAAAACAATATAAATCAAATATTTCGGCCATATCAGGCCATTATCAATGAATTATATACATTTTTAAAAACTTTTTTCTTCTTTGTCGAGATACAACGACGAACGCCGGATATATCCGAATTCTGATGTTAAATGAAGTCTGTTTTAAATGTCTTGATTTGTGTAGAGAAAACGCCGGTCACGTATTGTATAGTTAATTGATTCATTATTTATACTTAGAAAGCATCGTTGAATGAAAATACAAGAAATCGATTTGGAACCCAAATTCGATGCTAGAAGATTTTTTGTTAAATAAATAAAAAATAAAAATAAATAAATCTAAAATCGAAGTTGGCTTCTAAATTGATTTCTTGTATTTCCATTGTATAAAAATGAGTTGTTTGGGAATACTTCCACAACTTACTCTAAATAATTTGGGTGACTGGAATAGGATTAAACCCAGCAAATGAGGTTACTGGTGGTTATTTACTTGATTACTTCAAAAGCAAGATGTGGCACACAATGGGACGGAGGGCGTAGTGAGTCTCCGGATAAGAGGCACTCTGCCTGGGTATAAAAATAACCAAAAATGGACCCGTTGCCATCCCCCTGTAGGGACATATCGGTAATAAACCAACCTCTCTCAAAAAAGAGGAGGTACTGCTTGGGAGGCTTTACCCCGAGGACCGAGCTGGACCATACCTCATCCCGACAAACACGAGTCTAATCCTGCGAAAGGCAGTCCGACCCGTCGGGCTGAGTGTCGAGAACGGATCCTTGGCGAGTATAAAAACGTCATGGGGGCAGGTATGAACCTACTGGTGTACTTTACGTGAGGATTTGGGCTTTGGATGAAATATTTTATATAGCGAACACTGAGCTATACTTTTCTTTCTTGTAATGTTTCATTAAATTAATTTGATTAAGTAAATTAATTTTTTTCTCCGTTTCTTTCTGCTCTCTTCGCATTGTGCACAGTCGGACAGACTCCATTTCCTTTTTTTTTTTCACGATTAAATAGAAATTTCTACTCTGTATTCTTTAGTTTAATTAATTTTAGCGCTTATTTTTAAATTAACTTTTTGTTTTGCACGTTTTTTTTTAGCGTGTCCGCGTCTTTTCTCTCTCTACATGAACTGATATGAAACCATGAGTTATCTCCCTTAGTTTTTCTTTAATCAAATTCCTTCCTTTATCCAAGTGATTCCAACCGTTACTGTCACGTTTAAGCGCGTTCTATCTGTATTCTTTTTTTATGGACCGTCTTTTCTCTTTTTGTCTCACTTTCATATAAATTTTTATTTTTTATATTCTTTATTTTCTCTTTATTACTTTTCTCTCTTCCTTTTTCTCTCTCTTTCTTTTCTTTCTACCCTTTTCTCTTTCTTTTCTTTCTCACCCCCTCTCTCTCTCGCTCTCTCTCTCGCTTTAACGTTCCCCCTTTCCATATTTTCCTCCTTTTTCTACTCTTTTCTCCCTTTTTCTTTTCTGTGAGTTTTTCCTCGTTTTCTCTCTTTCACCCTCCTTTCTTTGTATCACCCTATCTCTTTTTTCTTTCCTTTACGTTTTTCCTCGTTTTTCTCTTTAAAACTTTTCTCTTTTCCTTTTTCTCTCTCATTTCTTTTCTTTCGCTATTTCTCTCTCCTTTCTTTTTCTTCTCTCCCTCTCTTTCTCTCTTTTTCTTTTCCATTTTCGTCTTTCTCTATCCCCCCCCCCATCATATATCTATTCTTTTCATTTCTTCCTTTTCTTCCCGTCTTTTTTCCATTTCTTTCTTTCTCTTCCTTTCTTCAGTTCCTTTTATTTCATTATTTATTTATCTTCTTTATTCTTTCTTTCTTTTCCAGATCAATCTATCTGTATTTCTCTTTTGTCTCACTCTAGCAAATCGTTTTTATTTAGTGGGATGTTCTATTACTTCTTAGTCTATTTCTTTCCCTCCCACCTTCTCTCAACTTTTCTCTATCTCTATTTCCTTTCTTGTTACTTTCTTTCTCTTTTCTCTCTCGTTTTTTCTTTCTCTCTTTTCTTCCTCCTTCCCTTTTTCCTCCCTCTTCTTTGTTTCCTTCTCGTTTTCCCTCTCTTTTCTATTCCCTCTAGTATTTCGTCAAGCGGTACATATGCGTTTGGTCGAGTCAAGTCAAGGGCAGAACAAGCAGAGTTAGTCGACAGCCGGACAGAGTCGCTGGAAAATCAGCAGGAGCACCCCCGTAAAGTCCAACTCTTCCTCACCGTGGTAAGCAACGTGGTAGTGTCAGAGATACCCGGCTAACTGGGCCCTAGTGAAAATCCAGGAGGAGTCGACATCAGGATCCGTCATCCTCTGGTCGTTTCTACCTCTGCATGTGGCAAGCAAAGACGTGTCAAGTGCGAAACCGCAAATTAATAGAGTGAAAGTGGCAATATTGCTTCTGTGCCATTCTTTTGTGTGTTTTGAGCCAAACCATTCCCAACTTCGTATGCAACCGCTGCCCCTTGCCGTTCTCGATGTCAGGGGTAAATACTTGCAATCCTGCAGATTAACGAATAGCTGTGACCAACGAGGAGAACTTCATGCAGATCAGACACCCCCTGAGGCACGATATTAGTGAGCTTTATGCAGCAGGCTCAATTACTAATACGTATGTCAGCCATATATTGTTTTTTTTTTTTACGCATCTCTATACTAAAACTATCAAACATCACGTTTCTTGCCTAGACGGAACTTTGAATTATTTTTCATTTATTTATTACTAACGGAACCCGTGCATAGGCGTTGCCCACATATGAACAAGGGTGTAAGGAACTGATTTTAGTTGTGCATTGGTTCTAAGCACCGCTGATTGTTTCACCTTGATCGTGGGGTTATTTACCTCCCCGGGAGGTTAGGGACAAGGCCAGTTTTATCTTACTCCCACAAGGTAAGATGTGACCCAAGGTGAGGTCGGGAAAGTGGGACTTGAAAAGCCAGCGCCCGAGAAGGTGAGCACCCTGGCCATTAAAAATCGCCTGGGCAGCCCCGTCGGCATTCCCCGGTAGTGCCACCTCAGGCAGTAAACAATAAACTTACTCCTCCCCAAAGAGGGGAGGCAAAGCCTGGGAGGGTGGACCTCCTAGAACTGCACAGGACCGTCCCATAGACTGGCGTAAATCAAGCCCCGAAGGCCAAGACGATACCAGTCTATGGAGTGCAGTATCCATCGGAACAGATACTACACTTTGATCTTGGCCAAACCCGAAAGGAACCAGAGAGTCTTAATAATTCACCGCTATTAGACCTCTCCCGTGGGGTTCCCACAGAATGAAGAATCTAGGTCCTCCTAGTAATCAATGTCCTATCTTAAAGGTAATAATTACGTTACTTGTCTTTCATAATTATCAACTATAATACATGATCTTAGCCATTCGTTCTAATGATGGATATGTTTGGAATATATGTTTAATACATGAGTTGTGAAATAAAATAACGTATATAATAACAAGAGCACTTTGTAGCCCTGCACCATATACTATTTCAACCAAAACGAAGAATGAGATTTTACCTTTTTTTAGGCGATTTTTGTATAATAAAGATGTTTTTTTAAAAGATGTTTTTTGTTTGACTACATATCAAGCTTTACGATCATTTAAAGCTGGGAACTATTTTTATAAACAAATTTTTAGTTTTTTTTTTTTAGAACAGTAGTTGTGGTATTTAACCCATAAAAGGAGGGTAACCAGTGGGTCATACCTTTCCCAGGTTTTATTCAACATGTTGATACCCAGGAAACACCAGGTAGATATGTTAGTAGAGTAATCTATTTTGGGATAAGTTGTCAAATCAGATTAAGAACAACAATAGCCTAAGACATTTTAAGATGGAATTAGATGAATTTAGAAATGATGGTAAAATATAATTAAGTGTGTATTTTTGGGAACTATCGGATGGAATATTTAACCTAATTTGATTCGTATATTATTAATGTATTTATAGTGTCAATGTTCCATGAAAGGTTTTTAATAGTTGAATTGATAATTTAGTTGAGTTTTATTCTGCTGAAAGTATATGTTAACACATGTTATAAATTAAATAATTACATAATTTGTCTGTGGAATTGACTTTTAACGGTCCGGTACACTATAAATTGACTTTTAACGGTCCGGTACACTATAAATTGACTTTTAACGGTCCGGTACACTATAAATTGACTTTTAACGGTCCGGTACACTATAGATTGACTTTTAACGGTCCGGTACACTATAGATTGACTTTTAACGGTCCGGTGCACTATAGATTGACTTTTAACGGTCCGGTACACTATAGATTGACTTTTAACGGTCCGGTGCACTATAGATTGACTTTTAACGGTCCGGTACACTATAGATTGACTTTTAACGGTCCGGTGCACTATAGATTGACTTTTAACGGTCCGGTACACTATAAATTGACTTTTAACGGTCCGGTGCACTATAGATTGACTTTTAACGGTCCGGTACACTATAGATTGACTTTTAACGGTCCGGTGCACTATAGATTGACTTTTAACGGTCCGGTACACTATAGATTGACTTTTAACGGTCCGGTGCACTATAGATTGACTTTTAACGGTCCGGTACACTATAGATTGACTTTTAACGGTCCGGTGCACTATAGATTGACTTTTAACGGTCCGGTACACTATAAATTGACTTTTAACGGTCCGGTGCACTATAGATTGACTTTTAACGGTCCGGTACACTATAGATTGACTTTTAACGGTCCGGTGCACTATAGATTGACTTTTAACGGTCCGGTACACTATAAATTGACTTTTAACAGTCCGGTGCACTATAGATTGACTTTTAACGGTCCGGTACACTATAGATTGACTTTTAACGGTCCGGTGCACTATAGATTGACTTTTAACGGTCCGGTACACTATAAATTGACTTTTAACGGTCCGGTGCACTATAGATTGACTTTTAACGGTCCGGTACACTATAGATTGACTTTTAACGGTCCGGTGCACTATAGATTGACTTTTAACGGTCCGGTACACTATAGATTGACTTTTAACGGTCCGGTGCACTATAAATTGACTTTTAACGGTCCGGTACACTATAAATTGACTTTTAACGGTCCGGTGCACTATAGATTGACTTTTAACGGTCCGGTACACTATAAATTGACTTTTAACGGTCCGGTGCACTATAGATTGACTTTTAACGGTCCGGTACACT
>OY744539.1:16199652-16284652 GCA_963556195.1 Sepiola atlantica
GATTGTTTAGACCCGAAAACAAGCATGGGAATTTCTAAGTGGGAGTTGGACCGAAGTGGGAGCAAAAGAAATTGGGATGGAGTTAAGGAGTGGGTGGTGTTCTTTCAAGATTTATAAAACAATTTGGGGAAGCCAAGGGCAAAAGTGAGGAGTGAGGAGCGGGCATCTTGGGCATCTCTATAGTCAAAAATAGAAAAGGAACAGGACTCACTCACTGAACTAGCTCAGAGGCTACCTTAACTAGCTACCTTAACTAGCTAAGAGGCTACCTAAACTTGGGTTGCTTCCAAAATGACCCAGAACTATGTACCCATTTTTTAAAGCCAATCTCTCATCATTGTAAGAGGAATTTATCTAACCAATTATCATTATTATTATAATTATTATAATTAACACTGTTATTACTTTCTATAACTGGATGTCTGGAATTATACTGCTCGACCACCTCTGTAACGAGGATATCTGAAAACGATACGGCATTGCACTGATTGAGGGCAAGATGAGGGAATGGAGGCTCATATGGTTTGGACATGTGCTCAGGGCCAACAACGACACCATCGCGAAACTCACCTTTGCACTAGAAGTTGCCAGAAAGCGACCAAAGTGTAGGCCAATGATGAGATGAGCAGACACCCTGCACAAAGATCTCTGTAAAACCGGCCGTAACCCAGATCATGTCAAGTAGAGACAAAAATCCATCATTGTGGACTTTACCATAGCTCGGGATTAACGCATAAGAAAAGGAATAATAATAATAAGATTAGTTTCTATAACTCTCCAGGTATAATCTTGTTGCACTAAAATCGGATACTTACAGGAGGGACCATGTGAAAATTGCGAACATCCATAGTAAATGTGGTGTTATGGAACTAACAGGATTCGAACTTGGAATCCCCAAGTCGCCAGTCCACGGTGGTATCTGACAAGAAATATTTTCCAGCTGGATACCATCTTTGTTATCAGCAGCAAATTTAAATTTAAATGGACGCCAGAAAAAATTAATCTTCCACCTCTTCTTTCTCTACTTCGTTATCTTCTTCTTTCTCTTCTTCTTCCTCTTTCTCTTCTTCTTTCTCTTCTTCTTCTTCTTCTTCTTCTTTCTCTTCTTCTTTCTCTTCTTCTTTCTCTTCTTCTTTCTCTTCTTCTTTCTCTTCTTCTTTCCACGTCGTCCCTCGTAGACTACGCTCTCAGCCTTCTGCCGTCTTGCCTCCAGCGACCCGTTTTTATATCAAACTGGACTCTCGTCTCCGCGAGAGAACACGAGATTTCACGGGATTACCTGGCGATATTAAGCCTAGGACGCCATCTTGCCGCTCTTTGGGCGGTCCAGCCCTGCAGAGCGCGCATCGAGACCGTTTGCCAGGTAATCCCATGTTTTTACAATTTATAACACACTCCCCCCTGATCTCATTATCACAGAAAGAGCAGGGAGGCCGTGTCCTTTTTCTTCGAGTGCTTCTTCGGGGAGGGGGATTCGGGGCCTCATCGTCATCCGTGCTGTCTTCCGTGGCAGGAAGGTCAGCGAACCTGAGGCTGCGCATCGCAGCATCACTGTCCGGGCTTTCATCAGCAGTAGGAGGGTCAGTACATTCAAGGCTATCACTCTCAGTGTCGCTGCGCGATGAAGCCGTCATGAACCAGAATGATGGTTCGCTGGTCACGGATTCAATGTCATTATCCTCGTTAAATGGCAGCTGCGTTTGGAATACCGATCTTAAGTCTTTAATGTGACGGGGTACTCCATCAACTCGCACCGCCTGCGGGCTGATCACTTCAGTGACACGACCGGTTCCGTAACGAGTCGTGCACTGGCCTCGGGGTTTTTTAACCCAAACGACATCTCCTTTTTTCATTTTCTCCTGTGGAGGTTCTGGTTCGGGCAGTAAGCTGCTCTCCAAACCTCTCGCCCTGACATGGTATGTATGTAGCGCATTAGCTGGCGCGGTGGAGGGTGAAGTATCGTCCTTAGGGGTGACGTTATACCAATAGACTGCTTCAGCCACTGTACACCCCTTCCGCGCTGCGATGGTCTTGATAGTCCTATGGTTGCGCTCAATAATTCCGTTCCCACTGGGCACATGGGCACACCGAAAACGCAGACGGACACCCCAGCCATCTACAAACTGTTTGAACGGTGCACTAACAAAAGCGGGGCCATTGTCGGTCAATATCTCAGAAGGAGGGCCACGCTCAAGGAACACACTTTCCAACTCATGGACAATGGCAGCCGTATCCTGCCGGCGAAGGGACCGCCACAATGCAAATCGGGACGGTCCGCAGTCAATAAGGGTCAAGAAATTCCCCCCGTTGTAGTGAGTTATGTCCATCGCAATCCTATCCCAGTTATACTTCACACCGAGTGTGCCCTTCTTCCACCGGACAGGTGCTGGGTCGATCGATTGGCAGGTGTTGCAACTTCTCACAACAGATTTCACAGCCCTCCGTGACACAGAGGGGTCAACCAACCTGGCGAAGTAAAAGGTTCGGTTTACACCAGGGTGCCCGCTTTGGCAATGGACATCAGCGATACGCTCTGGGCTGAGTCTACGTCCCACCGCAGCACAATTTACAGGTGCTGGTTCGTTCACTTCTTTCTGCAGGTCCAGCCAACGGCGAGGCACTCTGGTCAATCGATCCGCTCGATTCAAACAGGACTGCACCAGTGTCACATCTATGACCAAGTTGTATTCATTGATGGTTTCGGTTAGGGTAGCAAGCCGCCTCCGGATTAACATTTCGGCCGATGCCTTCGTTGTCAGCCGTGCTTTTCCGTTCAAGGCATCGGTCATCCACCGATGCACACACGTGGAATCCGTGATAACGTGGAGGACGCTAGCCTGCCACTGAAGCGCTAGATTGACTCCTTTCAGTGTAGCATCGAGTTCAGCTAGGTTTATGTGCTTAGCGTCATTCTCTGGCCGGAGCCAGCAGGCATCTTCTACTATACTTCCGTTGACTGCCAGAGCAACGCCAAGGGCAAGTGAGCTGGCGTCCACCCAAACTGTAAACTCACTCCCATCGACGCACCAGCTCCCTCGTACAGGGTCATCATTGGTCACTCTGGCCACAGCTTCCACCAGCATGCTTCGCAGGGAAGGATCACGCACCTCATCGTCCCATCCTGTTGACAAAGAAGTTGCCCGTCGCTTTATAGCCGCCACAGCCACTCGGAGCCACCCACACACAGGGAAGTGACCCACCAGTTTTCCACACACGGAAAACGTGCTCCGACGTGTGATGGTAGATGGGATTTCCGGGATTTCACCGCCCCTTCCCCATTGGAGGCCATCTGCACTTCCGCTCACCTGCAGCCCGAGCACTTTCGCCCCATCCTGCAGCCGCTCCGGTTCCTTGCACGACAACCCGAAGTGCTCAAAGTGTTCTTTGACCGCCTGGGCAGACAGCAGGCTCTCATTGACAAAAATGTCGTCTATATAAGACGATGTCGAATTTTTCCATAACAATGCCGAAAATAGCTTGTAGCAGAAAAAATTAATCTTCCACCTCTTCTTTCTCTACTTCGTTATCTTCTTCTTTCTCTTCTTCTTCCTCTTTCTCTTCTTCTTTCTCTTCTTCTTCTTTCTCTTCTTCTTCTTCTTCTTCTTCTTCTTCTTCTTCTTCTTCTTCTTCTTCTTTCTCTTCTTCTTTCTCTTCTTCTTTCTCTTCTTCTTTCCACGTCGTCCCTCGTAGACTACGCTCTCAGCCTTCTGCCGTCTTGCCTCCAGCGACCCGTTTTTATATCAAACTGGACTCTCGTCTCCGCGAGAGAACACGAGATTTCACGGGATTACCTGGCGATATTAAGCCTAGGACGCCATCTTGCCGCTCTTTGGGCGGTCCAGCCCTGCAGAGCGCGCATCGAGACCGTTTGCCAGGTAATCCCATGTTTTCACAATTTATAACACAGTTGTCAGCAGCAAATTTAAATTAAAATGGACGCCATCTTTGTTGTCAGCAGCAAATTTAAATTTAAATGGACGCCATCTTTGTTGTCAGCAGCAAATTTAAATTTAAATAGACGCCATCTTTGTTGTCAGCAGCAAATTTAAATTAAAATGGACACCATCAAAAAGATTTTTGAATATATTAAAGTGTCAATATAGCAACAAACAGCAACAAAAATTACAACATTTTTATATGAGATATACCTTCCATCTGTTACTAGCGAGCTTTTGTGGCTCAGTGGTAAGGGTGCCAAACTTTAATCATTAGGGTTGCGGTTTCGAATCTCGCAACCCAGTGACTGAAGTTCGCCACCCTTACCACTAGACCACTGGGCCACAAAAGCTCGCTGGTAACAGATGGAAGATATATCCCATATAAAAATGTTTTCATTTTTGTTGTTTTTTTGCGATATTGACACTTGAACATATTCAAATATTTTTTTACGGGGAAGTATTCCTGCTCATCAGCATGGCTGAATCTCGCTAGATTCAGCCATGCTGATGAGCAGCAAAGCGCCGAAACACGTGTCCATAGATAATTAAATTTTATAACTTTTTAATAGTATATAGATTTTTGATGGGTTCTACGCTGTACATAAATAATAATATCCTGACAGAAATAAATTGGAAATACCTTGTTTGACACATGACTGAATGAATAAAGCGGTTTCTTCAATCTTTGATAGGAATATTGTGAAAAAGAAAAAAAAAAGAAAAAAACTTTTTCTCTCTTTTCTTGCATTCAATGTAACCTTAATCTTAACCTCATTACACTTCTTTTTTTTGAAGGCCACACGAAATATTTTTAAATTAATAAAATTGCTTTAAAAAATAAAACAAAAACAAATAAAACATTTTGCGTGATATTTATTTTTCTCGCCAATCAATAAATCTGCATTTTCATAATTTGTAGACATTTATGGCAGCCATGTTTTCTTTTCTTGTTTTCTTAAATTTTTTTATTTCTATGCATTCAGTCAGTTCGACCATAAAGAGTGCTTTTCTTTTACTAATGGGTCACCATTTATGAAGACCCAGGTGGGGGCACTCGAGGATAAGGGTTCAAGAGATTTCCAGTTGGACGATGAACACCACCACGAAAGGATTGGAATATGTGGGTGGAATAGGCAGAAGATTTCTTAAGAGGAATTAATTATCCAAGAAGACTGCTCAACAAGTATTTGTTTACATTAGACTTGAAGACGGCTATGTTGTAGTTAGATGGGAAGCAGTCTTGTGTATTTTGTTCCACAGATAGGATGCTCTAGGAAAGAAACTTTGTTCGTGGAAGTTATGTTTGGTTTTTGGTACAGAGAGGGAGAAAGGAAACTTCATTGCTGTAGTTGTAGCTTAACGAGTTCTTGCTGTGAATGTTTTTCGGGGGGGAGGGGAAGGGTTGGAGCTCTGTCAAGCACCTACCATGAACATAACGATACAGTAGAGAGAGGTCAATAACATCTCTTCTGTGCGAGAGAGGCTGTAGGGAAGAAAGGAGATCATCCTCCACTAGATTATGAAGTCAAGAAAGAGCGCTCCGAGCGGCACCTCCCCATATATGACAGCAGTACTCCATTTTAGGACGTATCTGGCTCTTATATAGGTAGAGGATTTCGTCAGGAGCGAGGTACTTTCTGAAGCGGTACAATGATCCAACAATTTTTCCAGCGACTGTAGCAACAGATTTGATGTAAGTCTTCCATTTAAGGTCTGGAGTGAAAGCCAGTCCTAGGAGCTTTTAAAAAGAAGAGGGCTTCCTGAAGAAAAGAGTTATTCATTTCAACTGGGGAAATGTTTGTTTTTTATTCTAAATTTTATGCAATTATCAATCTATTAAAAAGTTATGGTGTTTTGAAGTCTGTCTGTTCATACACAAATAAAATCATGTCATTGGTTGAGAAACAGAATAGGCAGAGTACACATTACTAAGGCAGTAGTTTTTACGATATCAATACCTGAGTTCAAATCTCATGTAAGTCTAAAGGATTTTTCTTAACTGAATATGTGTTTTATAAATTTAAAGAAATTAACATAACAGCATAAAAAAGCATTGCATAAATATTTTTTTAACTAAGTGACCTTTTTGGGGATAATCCACAAAAATATAGACATAAAGTGTATTCAGTATTAGTTCAAAGCGAATTATTTGTGCTTAAAAACATAATTTCTAATGGTTTTTGCCGATAAGAACAATACATAAATACATTCATCGTAGTTACTTACTGTCTCATACAACTATTAGTAGCGTAAGTTTTTCCACAAAATTTCACAAATATTTTTTCCTACCAGCTATAAAACGGTAAAATCTAGTTAAAGATGGAAATTGACATACCCAGTTACTGTACCATCACCGCTCAAGAAGTGGGTATCAACTAGTAAGATTTAAATTGATTTTATGAATGTATTATTTCATACCAGTGTAAAATTTGAATTTCACTCTGTAACTATTGGTTCTTTTCTATAGAGTGAAAACATGGAAACATACCATACTCAAGTAAAAAGGCTTCATAGTTACTTAATGCGGCACCTCAGGTTGATTATGAATGTAGTCTGGTAGGACAAAGTATAAAAACAGAACCAATAAGTTACCTACCCTTGTCTATTGTCTTAATAAGTTATCCCCCTTGTCTTCTAATTGGGCAAAATAATTATCTTTGACAAATTTCTGTCCCCGCTTATATAGACAATTTGCTACGCACAATTCCTTTTTGTTCTCCTTGTCTGTAAGATTCTCTGTCTTAAACCAATCAGTCTCTGTAGTCTGACAGAAAGTATAAAAAAGGAGCCAATAGGTTACCTCCCCTTGTCTATTGTGTTTATAAATGACCCCCCCCCCTTGTCTTCTAAAATAACCCTATTTGATTGGGCTAGATTTTACCAATTCCCCCCCCCCCCCCACCCCGCTTATATAGACAATTTGCTACACGCAATTTCTTGTTGTTTTCCCTGCCCGTAAGGTTCTCTCTTTTCAACCAATCAGTTTCTGTACTGGCATTGACACAACAGACATTCCGTCTTCTATTCATTTATTCCAAAGTAATTATAAAATTTAAATTGATTTTATTGTTTTGATTTTATCCTAAATCAAATGGTAGAAATGATCCAATTAAAATACTGAGTTATCTCCCCCCCAGGCATATTTTACTCACAAGTAATTATTTCATCTATAATGGTTTGTATGTATAAAAAGCGTCAATGGGAGAGTACGATATTCTGTTCGTTTAAATTTTTTTAATATATGAAACACCCACAAAGTAATTAACATGCGTTCTTTCTAAAATCTGTTATGAAAATGAAAAATTTCAACCATTAAAAAAAGAGAGTGCTCACAGTTAAAAAAGAGTAAATACATTGAAAGAATTGATGAGAGTGTTTGGGTTAGTAGACGTAGAACAGTTGAGGTAGCACAGCCAGTTTACAGGGCAAGATCAAGGAAAAACACAGGGGGGTGGATTGACAAAAATTGATTTGAGAGAGAAAGAGGGATAAATAAAGACCTGGCCAGAGATGGGATAGTTTGGAAGTCAATTTCTAAAAGCTATTTCAGCACATGTCAGCATGTAAAACAGACATTAAACCGATGATGATGATGATGATGATGATGATGATGATGATGATGATGATGATGATGATGATGATGATGATGATGATGATATTATTACAAAAAAGGAAACACATCATGGAAGTTGAACATTAGTTGGGCATTACTTGCATGATACATCAATTGGCTTTACCTGGTCCTCTACATGTGAACCGTGTCGTTGATCATCATATTGTTTCTGTCTTCCTCGTAGCTGGGATCTGCCTTGGAATAAATTGATGTCTATAATTTACTAGCTGTAGTTACCCGCCATTGTTATTGTTGTTGTTTCTTTGTACCACATACTGTTGTTGTTCTTGTTGCTGTGTCTTTGTTCTACATACTATTACTACTGTTGTTGTTGCCGTTGTTGTTGTTGTTGTTTCTTTGTACCACATACTGTTGTTGGTCTTGCTGTTGTGTCTTTGTTCTACATTCTACTACTGTTGTTGTTGATGTTGTTAAGCGAGTTGTACTTCTGCGTAGAGTTTACAAGGTTCGTGCCTCAGGATTGTCTGGTCTGCATGAAGTTCTCCTAGTTAGTCGCAGTTATTCATTAGCCTGAAGGATTGCAGGTGTTTACCCCCTACACCGAGAACAGCAAGGCTCAGTGGTTCCATGCAAAATCAGGGAAGGTTTATCCCAAAATACACAGGTGCAGATGCAATATTGCTACTTTTACTCCACTGATTTGCAGTTTTTTACCTGACATTACTTACCACATGCAGAGGCAGAAACGACCAGAGGACGATGGATCCTGATGCCAACGCCTCCTGGATTTTTACCAGAGCCTTGTTAGCCGGGTAACTCTGACACTACCACGTTGTCACCGCCCCTACCATGGTGAGGAAGGGGTGGACTTTAGGGAGTGCTATTAATGTTTTGTTGTTGATGTTATTGGCGTTGTTGTAATTCCTGTTTATACTACTTTGTTGACTGTTATTAGAAAATGCGTATAACTGTGTTTTAGATTGTAAAAAAATGTAATGTTTTCCTTTTAGTGTTATTGATGCAACTTGAAGTAAAATGGTGAGACTTCATTCATACCTTATTTTAAAGACTACTACACTTATCCTTCTTAACAGTATACTGCAACAATCTCAAATAAAACGAACAAACCAAGATCAAATATTGATTTTATAGAACGAAAGCTATCGATGACAAAGGAACAATAAAGTGCCCGACTTTACTTTATATATTAGATTATTCAAGCATCTCTATAAAGGGCTCTGTTCGTTTCTCGGTCTGTCAGGCTTAAATTTGAAATAGCATTTTCGTTATTAAATTGAATGAACGAATCTTAAGAATATCCAGTCTGGTGTTTTAAATGTTAGCGGGAAGTGGGGAGAAAAGAAAATGTATTGAGGCTGGAGTTTTCTGAAGTAAATTGATCTTTTTTGTGATGAGTAGAGAGGATATATTTTGTCCTGAGCATTCAGCGGGAACTGGCTGTCTGATTTAAACATATAATGGCTTTAAACTTTACACGCGATTCAACAGCCATAAATACACTCTGTCATTTTTGATGGGAAAAATATTCTGACCTTAAAATCAAATACCCACACACAGATGAATACCATCTTGTTAAATTGACTATATATATATATATATATATATATATATATATATATATATATATATATATATATATTCACTCTTTTTTTTTCAATTTTTTATCTTTTTGTTTTTCTGGGGATGGACCATCCTACAGGATGCCAGACATTAACATGCTATTTTAGAGACTCCAACTGAGAGATCTCTTTAGGATTCTAACTGTCTCTTTAAGCGCTATTGTTTGTATCTCTCTTGCACTTGGTTCACCTGATGAATTAGCTGCTCTAGTGCCCCCTCGACGCAAATGCACTAGAACAACCCAACAATCAGCTAAGTATCATCCATTCCCTGTGGAGGTCTCCAGATGCCAGAGAGCCTTCTACTCCAGCAGCTTCTTTCCTCGTACTGCCGGCCTCTGGAACTCCCTCCCTGCTCCCTGCTTCCCCGACTGTACCGACATGCAGAGGTTTAAAACTAACGTAAACAGACATCCCGCTGCACAGCTTCCAACTTAGGATGACACTCAAAACCTACTCCCTAATTTTCAGTAGCCCCTTACGTCTACAGTGGCGACCTGCTTTGTTTAGAGTTATATATATATATATATATATATATATATATATATATAAATATATATAAGTATAAATTTTTATTTATACAAACATTATTGGTTACATATGTGCATACATGTTTCGGTTGCACTTTCCCAGAAAGTCAACCTCATCAGACCAAGAATTTCAGAGAACTGGATGGATTTGAAGAATTTTCTCTCCTAAATAAATCTTTTTGGGGTTTAGTCATTTTCTATTTCTTATGAATTAGTATCGGATTACCTATTCCACTTGCTGACCTTTTTTGTTAGTGGTTGTCGTTTTTATTACTTTTTATGGCGTCTCCATCACATTATAAACACTTGAGTTTCTACGGATTTACATCTACAGAAACTAATACAATACATGTACGATATATATATATATATATATATATATATATATATATATATATATATATATATATATATATATATTCGCCCGGAAGTTTTTGAAATTCTTTCTCATGACTTGTGTCTGTATATTTTTTCGTTAATCCTTTCTAGATAGCTGATTAATTTACCGTACTCGTTGGGTACCTTAGTACGGCAAATTCATCTGACAGTTCCAGCCTGAAACTCAAAAATTAATCAGCCATCTAAAAAGGATCAAAGAAAAAATATGCAGACTCAAGTCAAATTACAGTGCAAATCTGACATTTAAATTTTAAAATGGAACGTTGTGCCCATATCATGGCCCCTAAAAACCATTAAAATACTCCAAAGAAACTGAAATTTGGGGAATATTTATTAATTGATGTCTACTTCCGTTGTCTGTCTGGGATTTCCACAAGGGCAGTTGCTTGTTGCTGCCACTCCCCACCTGTGGATATTGCTGGCTGTCCTTCCAATTTTTGCTCTAGCTCGGTTTAGAGCATTAAAGATCCGTTCCATGTGGGAGATGTTCTCTGGGTTCTTGGATGGTTTAATTCGTTCGTTCATAGCAGATAAGCTGATAAAATCTTTCTCTTCTTTCTAAACCGTGAAAGAAAAGGGTCGTGTTTGAAACAGCTGCTTCTCCTTCCTATGGGGGGTGGGGTAGGGTTTGGGGGAAGACTCAAAGGGTGTTGTATAACATCAATATATATATATATGAATACTATAAAGAATAATACCCCCCCACTGTAGCAGCCGTCATGCGGGTCCACGAAGTAAAAGAGTGAGAGTCGCACCATGTGTCGTTCATTGGGGATTGAACGCAGAGCGTTCCGATTACAAGATAGAATCTTGTTATTTCTGTGCGAAGACAAGAGTCCACTTATGCAAATGACCATTGTTTTGCATGGGCGAATTCTTGTTGAAATAAAAAGAGTAGAAACTTTCCTCCCCGGTGTGTGACGATAACATTACAACACATCGAGTGTTAAGCGAGAAAAGGAGAAAGAAATTGAATTGGCGTTTTGTGTCGGGTTACTCGATTGATGAGAGTCGTATTTTTTTTTTTAGAGTTGGCGTCGTCGTCTTTTGAAGAATTGTTAATACAATTCGGGAGTCGGACTTTTTTTTGTGTGTCACGTTTTTTTCTTTTTTCAACTTTCACTTCTACCCTGCTCAAAAAAAGATTGTTAAACCCCAAGTGATTTTGTGCTGTCATTTTAAATATATTTTACAACAACTGCTGCTAATAATAAGGAGACGAAAATCACCACGCATGGACGGCGGCACCGAGGGGGCAGGGGGTGGGGCTTAAGCCCCCTCACTTTTTGACTTGCCCCCCCCCCCCCCACTTTACGGTCATCAATAATTAAGTTGATATGCATGTGTTTAACCGGCCCCCTCCCACTTTTTAGGAGAAGCCCCCACTTTCATAACTGTCCCGCCGGCCCTGCCACGCATCACGGCAGACGTATAACGCATGTTAACAACAACGAAAATGAGGAGAGAGAACAAACTACTGCTGTTTATGGAATGAGCCACCGTTAAAAATCAATTTATAGTCTTAGTTTCGCCAAAATTCTCAAGAAATAATAATAATAATAATAATAATAATAATAATAATAATAATAATAATAATAATAAAGTTGCCTGTATTATTTGGTTGATTGGAATACTGTTCTTATCTTAGATATTGATCTCAACCTTCTTCAGTTGCATCTTGTCGAACTCGGGCATCTTTACGTCGAACTCGGACCTGTGGCGTAACGGATATAAGTTCTAAGTAATAATCAGTTTAAGTAACAGTCTTCTGGAGGTTGAAAGTTCAATCCTCAGTGCAGGCGATACTAAGAATACAATTTCGAATTACTTAAGACAACGAGAGCGTGGCTAAATAAAGGATTTCGTTCAAAATTCTGTATAAATTGCAGATTTCGGCATAAAGATTCCCGAGTTCGACAAGATGCACCTAAAGAAAGTCTGAAGTTACACCGGTCCAAACGTTTTGAGAATAACATCCAAGATGAGAACAGTAGTCCGAATAAACCAAATAGTACATATTATCAATCCTCACTTAAAAAATTCCGAAATGAAAAATAAGGCTGCCATCATAATTTTGAATCGGTTAGTAAAGAGAAAGTGCAGCTGACCTCGTTGTGCATGGAATTAAACGAACATTGCTGATCACAGAGTCGTACTTCTTGATCGATATTATCAGGTAAACAAGAAAGAGAAAAGATGAAAAGGGGAAAGGAAGAAAAATACATCAAAAGAGAAGAGATGTCCCTAACTTCAAAGGCAAGGTAGAGATGATCCTTGTGACAAAGAGCACAAATACTCAAGGACCCATAAAGAAATCGACGCTGGGAAACCTGACTACCGGAAGTGGAAAACATGGATTTCTTATCTGGAATTCACAGATCTTTTTTTTGCTGTGAAGCGGAAACAGTTGCAGAAAGTGGTTTGCTTTTAAGTCCAATCTAGTGACATGGACGCCATAAGTGCAATGGCGCCTCTTTTCACCTGAGAGCCGATTGTAGGCGCAACACAAAATGGCCGTTTGCACCTACTTAACCCAGATTACAACTGTAAATAAAAACAAATGTCTATTTTACTTTGATACACGATTCTTCACAAATTTAAAGTATATTGTATTTAACAGTTCATCAGAAACCTCCGCACAATCTATAATTTAATATCTATTATTATACTAAATTTTAGCTAATCAACATGTGCTTCCCTAAGGCTTTACATGTTAAGATATTCTTTAGTTTAGGGATTTAGCTATGCTTGAGAAAAAAAATTCACTTTAATTGTTCTAATTAGCCGTAATTTGCAATTGTCTTGTCACCTATGTAATCGTTAATAAAATTCACGATCCTTTCTTCAACTTAACCAACCTTCAGTCTATGCTTGACTTGTCCACCAAGTTTCAGTCATGAATGCCCAACAGTTTTTGTTTAATCGCCGTTCAATGATAAGATAACTTAAATACGATTTTCAAATCTGACATCCTCTTTTCTTCAATCATTAAAGTGTCCCCCATATTTTTGAATGGAGATAAAACAAAGACTGTTGGACATTCATGACTGAAACTTGATGGACAATACAGGCTTAGACAGAAGTTTATTTTTGCCAAATATGGTTGGATTTCAGAAAGGATTGTAGATTTTATTGACGATTCCATGGGTGGCATTTTTTTTCTCTATACTCGTGGTTTCAGTTCAGTAGTAACAGAATTATCAGTTGCTATTTAGTGTAAGTCGTTCCTCTTCCTAAGAAAAATTGAGCTCTTTAAACAGTAATATAATATATATATATATATATATATATATATATATATATATATATATTATTATTATTATTATTATTATTATTATTATTATAATAATAATAATAATAATAATAATAATAATAATAATAATAATAATAATAATATTAAGAAGAAGAAGAAGAAGAAGAAGAAGAAGAAGAAGAAGAAGAAGAAGAAGAAGAAGAAGAAGAAGAAGAAAAGACTAGGAGAAATTGGAATCAAAGGGACTATCGAAACCATACAAAGGACGGCAATGATCAAAACAGCTACAATCTTAAGGAAAATCCTCGAATGCGGAAACTAACACGCATAAGCTACAAAGGCTAACCAGTCACAAGGAATTTACAATGGAGAAAACAAGACCACACGAAGAACATCACAACAAGAGCCAAGGAACAGAAACTGCAAGAAACAGCACTTCATAATCCTCCCCCCCCCCCAATAAATTACACCGGCCTCAGCTATCACTACACAAAAATGAAGCAAAGAAACAGAAATTAGAAGAAACACTATAAGCTCCTTCCCTCTCTCCCCACCCCAATTTTTTTTTTTTAAATTAAAAAGAATTAAAAATTATTTTTTTTCTTTTAAATAAGGAAAGAGAAAAGGAAAAAAAAATTTTTAATTAAAAAAAATTAAACTTTTTTCTTTTTTTAATTAATTGTAAAAAAAACATTATTATATTTATTTATATATATATATTTTTTTTAACTGGTGCTGACACCAGACAAAATATTTGTAGAGGGTCGAGGAGGATGAGAAGACCGAGGAGGAACAGCACAAACCAGACCTCCACTGGAAAAGTGCAGAGAATGCTGATACCTTGGGGAGGCTTATTGCCACCCAAATCCCAGAGAAGACCAATTGTCCTTACCAGCGAGAAATCAATGGTAAGATGCTGTTGCGATACCGAATCGTTATCGAAAAGAGGTGAAGAATACTGGAAATCTGGAGAGGCTTGTTGTCACTCAGACTCCAAGAAATACCACTGACGATGATCTGTGTGAGAACTCGTCGTCGTCGTCGTGGCGGCGGCGGCGATGATGATGATGATAATAATAATAGGGTGACTCGCATTTCCCCCCAAAATGCCACACATGGAATCGTTAATAGAATTCACAATCTTTTCTGGAATCCAGCCATATTTGGTACAAAAAACTTCAGTCTATTCCAGACTTGTCCATCAAGCTTCAGTCATGAATGTCCAACAGTCTTTGTTTAATCGTCACTGAATAATAAGTTCACCTGGATACGATGTTAAAATTTCTCACTACCTCTAACACCCTCCTCTCTGGTCTCTTCAGGAGTAATCTGAGATTGTTTCGGTAGGCATTATCTCCGAGATAATTCTGGGAGGTTAAAGTCCAGTGTGTGTGAAGCCCATTCAGGATCACACCTCCTACTGATAATAGAATTAAAAATACAAGAAACAAACGAAAGAACAAAGAAAAGAAGTGAGAAAAAAAGGTAAAAACAAACAAAAGAAGAAAAGAAAGAAAAAAGAGATGCTGGAATTATAGCAGAAATACCTTTCGAGATATTTTATCAGTTTCAATCGAAGTAATCACACCAACCTTAATTTAATATTTCAATGTTAAATTCGCCTGAAAGTCAGGAGGTTCACCGCTTGTGTATTTGGACAAACAAAGTCCCAGCCTCAATTTCTCTAAGATTAATGGGTTATTAGATGAACACATTGGTTCCAATCAAAATACACCCAGTATTGAAAATTCGGTTAAAGAGAAAAAGTCTACTCTGACGGCTTCCGGTTTTTAAATCGGAAATTGACAAGCGGTGTTTATCAAAAAACAGTCCCATATAATTTAATACTGGTTACATTTTGACGGAATTTTTGATTTCATTAGTTTATAAACGTTAAGAGTTAACCAAATTTCTTTTACAATTAACCATAAAATTACACGTAATCGCCTAAAAAAGTAGAATGTTTATAGCGACGAAGTTCACCTTTCGGTGCCTAAAATGAAAATGCTTAAACTTGTTTCTGCGCATATGGCTTGACGCATGCACTCGCCTGAATTAACAAAACAAATAAAAACATTTTAAGCTAATCAGATGCATTTCTCTGAATTTATCAAATTTGCTGTTTTGATCCACCCAGAGTAAATAAAAAGCCAGATTTTTCTCCAACAGGTATGTTGAGCCCAAATCCCTAACAGAGCTAATATCGACCTTTCTCCAGCTTCCCTCACCCCTCTATCGGGCTTTGGGAAAGCTGAGAATGCTTTTTCTAAACTCACACGCACACTGTCATACACGCACTAAAGGCGATACACACACACACTGCTTGAATCCCCCTCAATGTCGTCTGCTGGTTTACGCTGATTGTAAGCAAATGTGTAAACGTATTCATTTTAACGCTCATAACATTTCTCACTGAACAAAGAAAACTATATGCATCAAATGAACATTACTTTTATTAATAACTTTTCATCAAATGTAAATTTTATAACTGAGTGGGGAAGTTTTGATTACGATTTTTCTGACCCTTAAATAATCGACTCAGACTTCCTAATTAACACAGCGTATGAATTCCCTTTGCTCTGCAAGTACTCTCAAAATATGAACAAACATTCTATGTTTACATATCTATGTAAACATCCTCTTTTAAATATATATAAACTATTTTTTTTGATCTTATTATTTGTTTGTGTTTAGCATAACATATTTCTCGATCTCTCACATTTGAGTATTGCCTAAATCTGTTTCCTTAAAAATGTCTCTAAAATCGGCTCTCCAAAACAGGAACCCTAACAACAAAAATTTGTATGTGTGTCTTTTTTTCGTGACAATGGATTTATTGTTGTTGTTGTTGAAAAGGGATTCTTTTTTTTGTATAATTATTTTTTTTTGGTTTCGTGAAAATGGACTATTTTTGGTGTATTTAAAAGGATTTCTTTTTTGTTTTGTGAAAAAGAGATTTCTGTAATAATTACTCTTGTTTTGTGAAAAGGATTCTTTGCAGAATTATTTTCCCTGAGTTTTGTTCCTTGAAAAGGATTTTTTGTGTTTAAAAGAATTGCTCTTTTATTTTGTAGAATTTTTTTTGATCGATCCCCAAAAAAGGAAACCTAAAATAGGCCCTTCAAACGCTCCCCAACAAAAAGTTTGATTTGATTATTTGTGATAAAAAATAAATTAAAATTTCCAACTATAAAAACCAGCTTGATTTTCTTATGCGTTGATAATTAAAAACAAATAGTGAAAACAAATTTTAATTGCCCCTAAAACAACATCCGAACTAAATATAATGGGTAACTATTTTTTGATAAACACCGCTTGTCAATTTCCTATTTCAAAATCGGAGGAAGTCATCATGTAGACTTTTTTCCCTTGAATCGAAAGTTCTATTCGACTTTTTGGTGTTAGTAAATGACCCATAAATAACAATGTAGACTTCCTTTAGGTCCACAAACGAATTATTTTGAAATCGTCTGACTACCTGTTACTCATGCATAAGCACATTTAAAATGTACTAGTGGACAAGTAATTCCCTAACAATAATCATGTGCACCGCTTTTGGGGCGTTGCAAGAGTCCATGAAAAACAGGTGTTTCCGTGGCGCACTGAAATTAGAAAAAAAGGACTTTAACAAAGATGGCGTCGAGCAAATATGGCATCTGGGGTTATCTCCCCTGTCGGTACTTTCCTATAAAAAAAGTAAAAATACAAAAACAAGGGGTGATAAATCAAACAAAAATCAAGCAGGAATAATACATATGTAAAAAAATTTAAAAAATGTGTACAAGAATAGAAATTTACATATTTGTTAGAAAAAAATTCCAAACATTGAAGAGAGAAATGAAAGAAAAAAGAAAAAGTGAAGAAGGAAGACAAAAACAAAGGATGGAAAGAAAGAGGGGGAAAAAGAACAGGAAAGAAGGAAATAAGAAGGAAAAGAAAGAAAAAAGGAAGAATATATCAACCCACCCTTGCGTGTGTGTGTTTGTGTGAGTGTGGAGAGAGAGAGAGAGAGAGAGAGAGAGAGAGAGAGAGAGAGAGAGAGGGGGGGGGGCAGTGCAAAAAACAACTTTTCTTCTAAACAACTCCAATCAGTTTCGACAAAGAAAGTCAACATTGAGAGAAGGACACTGAGTCGGCATGTGGGAGGAAAGAGACAGGAAGTCATTCTTTGGTGAAACAAAAGTCATCTAACTCCCCTACCCTATCATGAATCGTTTGAAGTCTTAGTTTTTATGGCAAAATTAACATTTTCAATTTTCATAGAAAACTGCACTAAGAGGGAAGGCAAGGTAAGACAAGGCGGAGAGAGGAAGAGAAAAATGAAAAAGAAAGAAAGCAAGAGAGAGAAAGAGAGAATTAAAATCCAGTCGAATAGCGACGAAAAATAAGGAGGTAAGGCTCTAGCGATTTAACAGAAATCAACTTTTTTGGTATAAAAAAATGGATTTCGACTAAAAAACAGAGAACTCACATTCATGGGAGGCTCTAGCGATTTAAGCGGAAATCCGCTTTTTTTTCTGGATAAAAAAGTGGAATTCCGTTAAAAAGCAGAGAATCACACCCCTGAGCTATACAAAATAATAATTCTTTTATTGGCAACTTAAAACAATGAAAGATAAAAGAGTTCGTAAAATACGGCAGTTTAGAGAGTCCCAAGAACGTTTTTGTGAAAGAAGAGTTGTTTTGTGCTTAAGGGGAAATTAAGTACACGTGTTCATTTCGGCTGTCACCATGTGCATTTACGTGTATGTAAATGGAATATATATATATATATATGTGTGTGTGTATATATTAGCATGCCTGCTTTGTCATTGAGCGAATATATGTACAAACAGTGTATATGCGTTATGTGAGCGGCGTTTGTGTGCCTCCTTGGGAGTTGTGTTTAACAGTCGTGAAAGTCTCTCATTGTGTCTGCCGAGGGCTTTCGCCCCAAAAGGGTCCTGTCAGGATAGTGCCGTACATTCGAGTGTTGTCCGTGAAAGTAAAGAGTGAAAGAGCAAGAAAAACACTGCGTTTGAGTTTTATACTAAGTGTGAGATTTGGAAGTGAATATATCTTGTATTTTCTATTGATTGAAAGAAACTGCTGATTTCAGCTTTTGTCCAGTCGAGTGTTGATACTTAATAAAAACATTCGCTTCCGCTGCTACTTCGAACATGTTCATAGCCTGATTGAAAAAACGATTCAATATCTTAATGCTCGTATGACATCACAGTCGCACGTGTTCTCTTCAACTCTTGGAATTCCATACGCTAACCCACTGTCCCCTTGCTATACAAGAAACAAGTAAATGATGAAACTTAATCTTATTTTATCTTGTTAGTTGCTGTTTCGCTCATTGGTTTGCAAGTCGTTTAATCGTTTCAGGAAAACCCAATTCCATTTAATCTATTTAATCGGATTACTGTCCTACTTAAATGACTTGTACTTGCTAACATTAAAAGTACTTTTCGTCAAGGCTAAACCGACAAGAATCTTAATCCGGGAATTGTGAACGGATTCAAAGAGTTTTGCACAGGTTTTCACGAACCGTTTACGAATATTACACAAGTTTTCAGAACCAGTTCTTAAATTCTCTTGCTCACTCACATTGTGGTAGCTGATTTCTTCACAGGAGAGGGAGGAGGATGGATAGTATGAAATGTTTACTTTAACAGGTAAATAAACTTGAATTGACCTGAGTCATCCTCTGTCAGTAGACATAGGTGAAACAGCAACAAATTCCAAGCTCTGGTGAGTTCCGCAACTGGACTCTGTCATGTTTTTTTTTTAATGGCTGGATATGTATATGAATCGCCACACATGATTACGTATACAGCGCCTGGTAGTCCTAAGTGGTCACCCATCTGCCAGGCTCAACGTTGCTTAACTTTGGTGATTTGACAAGAACCGGTGTGTCAACGTAATTATGCCGTACTGAATTAAAAAACTATGGTATGTTCCTATTTACTTGCCGGCCCACAAGGGCAGAGTTAGACACAAGGTCGGTTTTTAATGTGGGGAAATCCAGCTACTCCAAAAGGGGCACTTTGGATTGGAACAAAAATCAAAATTACTTCAGTCTAGAAGGATATCTCGTTCACGTACTGAGAACAAAACAGTTGAAGTGTAGAACAGATATTACACTTTGCTCCTAGCCAAAAGGGCAAAGATGTTAAAACGAACACAATGATACAGAGAAATAAACGGAAAGACAGAATAATAATTAGAAAGAGAGAAAGAAAGAGCGAGAGAGAGAAAAAGAAAGGGAAAGAAATAAAAAGAGAGAGAGAAAAAAGAGAGAAATATAAAGAGAGAGAAAGGGATGGGGCAACTCCTTGTAAGACATTCACAGCAACAACTCGTCTTCTACGATAACTGCAAAGAACTTTCCTTTTTTTTTTCCTCCGTGTGTCTAACATCAAACGGAATTTCCATGAGCAGAGTTTCTTTCCAAGAACTTCTCATCTGTGGAACACGGTACCACGGGATTGCTTCCCTGAAGACTACAAGATAGTCGTCTTCAAATCCAATGTCAACAAATACTTGTCATAAACCGTCCTCATAAGTAATAAAATTTGAGTAATTCGATTCATTATTTTCAATCCTCTCATAATATTCTTCATCATTCAACTGAATCTATCCATTGCCCCTTATCCTGGAGTGGCTTTTAGCCTTGATACGTGGTAACTCATTAGTATAAAAGATACAGAGACTGGAAGAAAGAGAAAGAGGGTCACAAAGAAAAATAGAGAAAGAAATAGGAACAGAGAGAAGGGGGGGATCAGGAAGAAGGGGGGGGGGGCAAATGGGGGGGGGGGGAGATAGATCATTACAAAGGTAATTGCTTTAAAATCTTGAGTTATGCTCATTCACCTTTCCATTTAAAAGTTTTGGAGGCGATTTACATTTCCTGTCGACAACATTCGTTATGCAAACAGAAAAAAATCACTTATTCTTTGAATCTTTTACATTGGGTCAGTATTTGTTTCATATATTAATATAGTGGGACCAGTGGAAATTCAACAGTGTTTTCTACATCTATCTGTATAATTTACTGTTAATAATAATATTCTTTTAAATGTCTGTTAGGGTCATTTGTAGCAGCAAAGTTTACCCCTCGGTGCCCAAAATGAAAGTGATTAAACTCGTTTCTGCGCACACATCCGCCAGAATTAATAAAAAAAAATGATAATATTTTAAACCAATCAGCGGATTTTTCTGAATTTATAGAAATTGCCCTTTTGGAGCCACCTCGACCCCATATAATGTCAGATTTTTCCTTCAACAGGATGTTTAGCCCAAATCCACTACAGAGCTGACATCGACATTTCTCCATACCCATCACCCCTTCTGTAGGGCCTTAGAAAGCTGACAATGCATGTTCTAAATTCACGCACACATAGTCACACTGACACCAACGCACACACATACACAATGCATTAACTCTTTCACCGTCTTACGCATACACACACTGAAGGCGACACACACACTCTTTTAATCCCTTTTCAATGTCGTCTGCTGAATGAAAACAAATCTATAAACTTAACCACTTTAATGCTTCATACATTTCTCACTGAACTTTCTAATATGAAAACAAATGATTATTGACTCTATTTAATAACTTTCAATAGAAATATAATTTATGTAATTGAGTGAGCAAGTTTTAACTATGATTTTTCAGACCCGTGGATAATTCACAGCCCTTAAATTATCGATTCAAGCTTCCTCGATATCTCAACTAATGAATACCCCTTGTTCGGCAAAGACACTCAAATATGAACAATTATTCTATGTTTTCCTATCCATGTAGACTTCCATTTTAAACATCTATAAAATGTCTCTTTTGTACTCTTTATTTTTTTGTTTGTCATATAATATCATATGATATTTTGTTTGTTTATCATATAATATCATATAATATTTTGTTTGTTTATCATATAACATTTCTCTTGTTCTCTCACACGTTTGAATATAACCTAAAACTGTTTTTCTTTAAAATGTTTCTATAAATCTCGGCTCTCCCAAAATCTCCCAAAATCTTCCTCCCAAAACTGAAATCTTAAAAAGGGTCCTCCAAATATTAAACAAAAGTTACTCTCTCTTGTTCCGTGAAAATAATCGGCATTGTCAGATCAATATCCTTTAAATAAATAAAACGTATATCTCTTCTTTATTTATTTATTTATTTAAAATTGCAGTAATTTAATTCTTTTAAAAATGTGTTTTCTTACCATAAAAATAATTCTCAACTAAATATTCAGCAAATGAATAAAACTAATGTGACTTTTTGAAATGTAATTATTTAAAATTGTGCTGTTTTAGTCGCCGGGACGACATACTTTGATTCTGGAATAATTCATTTTAAAATAGGTAAATCCAAAGTTTGGCATATTTGCTAATTGGATGATCTAATTTTTGTAAATTTGCATGAAAGGCGATAACGTACGTACGAATATGAAATGTCTTAGCGTATTATTATAGAGATAATTTATTAACTATGACATTGGTTAAAAACCATGTTTTTACAAGGATAACGAGGTCAAAGGATTTCACAATGTCAGAATAGATTTTGATGTCATAATAGAGTCTAGACCATATTTCTCCCCCCCTCTCCCCCCCCTCTCTCTCTCTCTCTCTCTCTCTATATATATATATATATATATATATATATATATATATCCTCTTTGCCCCCCCCCCTCTCTTTACCCCCTCTCTCTCACTCTTTTAATTATTTGCATTATTCCATTACAAAGTGAAAGGATGTGACAAAGTCAGAATAAATTGTCATGCTATAATGAGCCCTGTCTCTCTTCCTCTCTCTCTCTCTCTCTCTTTCTCTCTCTCTCTTTCTCTCTTCCCACCCTCTTTCTCTCTCTCTTCTCCCTTTCCTCTCTCTTATTTATTTAACAAAGTCAGAATACATTGCGATGTCATAATAGACTCTCCCTTTTTCCCCATTTCATTCTCCTTTCTTTCGCTTTCCTCTCTCTCTTTCTCTCTTCTCTTTACTGTCACTCTCTTCTAATTATTTACATCATTCCATTCCTCTCAACAGATCTCTTATCATTAGCCCTAACACATTCATGTACAGGTGCAGTGTGCACCGTAACAAGCAAGCGAGCAAGATAACAACATCAATTGAGTTCGTCTATAGATAAAGGATTTTTTCCGCCCTCCCTCCACCCCTCTCTCTCTCTCTCTCTCTCTCTTTCTCTCGCATTCTCTCTCTCACTCTCTCTCTCTCACTCGCTTTGATGGACGACATCGTTCACCCTATTTATCTACTTCCCACAGAGCAGAATGTGACACAAGGTCGGAAAGTGGGAGTTGAGAAGTCAGCACTCTACAGGAAGAGTACTTAGGGGACTTTAAAAAATTGCCTGGGCAGCCCCGTCGGCATTCCCCGGTATGGGCGCCTCAGACAGTAAGCAATAAACTTACTCCTCCCCAAAGAGGGGAGGCAAAGCCTGGGAGGATGGACCTCCTAGAACTGCACAGGACAGATCCATAGACCGGTGTAAATCAAGCCCGAAGGCCAAGACAATACCAGTCTATGGGGTGCAGTATCCATCGGAACAGATACTACACTTTGATCTTGACCAAAAGGCCACGAATCACATCGTTCACTGTTCGCGATTATCCCCCATCTCTGTTTTAATGGATGACACCATCCTTTTAGTGGCGTCATCATTTTGTGACGTCACAAAACGGCGACGTCATCAAGTGTGCACATGGAAAAGATAACAAGCAATATCCAAAATTTTAGAAATAAATTGCGAGTTGTTGGGTGACTCATTGAACTCAGCTTATTTTGTTTGAATCAGCAAAAAGCGAGTTTGTAAATCCTGTTTAATATGAAAAATAAGAAATTAAAAGGTAAAATACCAAATTAGTCGCTTTCTGCTCGCTATATCCTCCCCCCCCCCTCTCTCTCTCTCTCTCTCTCTCTCCCACACACACAAACTTTCTTTCTACAGATACGAGTTTAATAATATTAATATTCCTACTATGGTGATATTCCGTTTTGTTTATAATGGACTATTCCAATATATTTTCTGTTTCTTTTAGAGAGAGAGAGAGAGAGAGAGAGAGAGAGAGAGAGAGAGAGAGAGTCACGGAAGCGATGGGGATAGATACCATATAAAATTAGGGCGAAAAGGGCAACCATCATACAGTGAGAGAGTGATTAATAGAAGCTTAGTAACTTGCTGAGTTAATTGCAAATTCCGTCTATTTACAACAATTAAAATGAAAGTTTTCTTTTTCAGACATACTCAATTCTTAAACCGAGGAATATTTTAGCATGTATTTTGCGTGATTAAAATATATAGGAAAATAAAAACCTTAGGGAAACGAAGGTTGATTAACTCGACTTTAGTATAACCATAGATTGACAGATTTAAAAAAATGAAATCATGAAAAGAAAAGGAATTGTGAATGGTTTGAAATTTTGCTCGAAGATGTAACTTGGGTCGGCATTTAGAAAAAACAAAAAACATAAACAAAAAACAAAACAAACAAACAAACATGTATATTTTCCAGACCTCTCGCTCAAATTAGTGGAGGTTAATTATTCATGCATGGGTATGATATTTAAAAATACAAAATATCAGAGGTGAAGAAACATTCCCAATTGTGAGTGATACGCATATTTCATGGGGTCAGCATGTAAAAGTACCCACAATTCCTACGAGTCAAATAACAGGAACGCGAATAATTATATATATATATATATATATATATATATATATATATATATATATATATATATATATTATATAAATTTCTTTTAGTTAACACAAAGGTTTATGTTGTAGCTCAATAGTGTATGACTAGAGCTCTTAATTTAACATCATGTAAAACCGTTGCTATTCAGGTAACAACATACTATATATCTTTCAAAAACACTTTTATTTGCAAACAATTGTTTCTGCCCATCTCAATAACATATATTTTTATAATTTACATAATATCACCGATATTCATTAGGAGGCCTCATCATAGTATAAAAATTCTCCAGTCTGGTTGAAAAAATTGAAATGCATCTAATATTCATTTAACTTATACATATTTTCTTTTTCTTCACACTTTTTTAAAGGGAAATACTCATTTAACCCTATTTTTGCATATAAATGTTCATATGGCAATACGTCCATCACATGTGAATTTCAATCTTTTTTAACCGTGGTTATATTCAATCGATAAAAATCGATAAAAACATACTTCAAAAGATTAACATATAAGTAATAAATATCATATATATATACATATATATATATTCACTTTTTTGTTTAATTTTACTTCAGTCGAAGTTCTCAGAAATCAAGGGACCTCTTCCTGGGGATAATACTTAATCTCTATATGAGATACATAGATATTTGAATATTCTATTAAAGTTCTCCTTTATTTCGCAAACGTTGAGTTAGTAAAGAAGTTAAGAACATTAATTTCCCTCTCCCCAATTGACCATTTAACTATGTTGTAGTATATCTTTCTTGTGGTCTCTTAGTTTTACCGGATTCCAGGACAAGAATTCATCTAGTCTGGTGGAGTATGCAGCTTAAGTGTTGTTACTTGATGTAACATCACTTGGAGAAGGTGCACTATTCCTAGTATGAGCAGTGTATAGTCGTGCTGAGGGGATCTTATTTGTGCTGCGAATGCTATGTTATTTTGAATATTTGATTAGGGTTTAGTTGTAGCATGAAGTATCCTCATGTCAGGTTGTCCTGACCAGCCCTTGTACAGAGAGACCGAAGACATGCGAGGATAGTGTCTAGTAGTAGGTTATTCAAACTCTTATATATATATATATATATATATATATATATATATATATATATATATATATATATTACCGTGTGACTGGCTAGTGGAGCACTTTAAGTAAGTTGACAACAGGCCGTCATCTACAGCATAATACAACACTCTAGGCCCCGCCTATTAAGTGCTCTCGACGGCCTGTTTATTGCCGCCGAATTTGCCATAAAGACGTTAATTTACTCTCCCATTTCCAGACAATGCGTGGTTGGCACATCGGTATGCGCTCCGACTACTGAGTTAAATATGACTTTTGTATCGGGGTTCGAACCGTGTGACTAGCAGGGATTGTCTCCCCCCATACTGATGATGGCAGGTTTGGCATGAAATAAATGTGTATATGGGTCAATTTGAAAAATATTATTCATAAATAATAATAATATTAATATTAATAATAATAATAATAATAATATATATATATATATATATATATATATATATATATCGTTAAATAGTACACATAACTTGTGTCTGCATATTATTTTGTTGATCTTTTCGAGATGTCTGATTAATGTTCAAATTTCAGGCTGGAACTGGCAATTGAATTGGCCGTACTCACTGGGTACCTTAGTACTTTCGGTTTCTTCATTAACCATCTTCATATGATGGGTATCGAGTAAAGAAATTTTATTTGTAAATGTTTAGTGATGGTTTGAACAAGAATCGTGTGATTGGTTTTAGTATTAATAGAGTTTAACGAAATATGTCTTGAAGAAAAATGCTGTCCAAATACACACACACACACATATATAGGAGAGTTTGAATTGAAGTGTCTCTCTATACAAAGGTTTGTCAGGATAATCTGACATGAGGATACTTCACCCTATAAGTAAACCTTGACCAAATATTCAAAATAACATAGTATTCGGAGCCCAAATAAGATCCCCTCGACATGGCTATACACTGGATTATACGAGGAATGGTGCACTTTCTCCAAGTAATGTTACTTCAAGTAACATCATGTAGCTGGATACTCCATCAGACTAGATAAATTCTTGTCCTGGAATCTTTTTATTTTCAAAAATTTAATTGGCTTTGTAAACTCCTTTTTTTCATACCAGCTGAGGAAATTCTTGGCATCATTCTAGCAACCTAGGGACTGTCTTATTTCTATGCAGATCGCTCTTAGACGGGATGAGATATGGTTCGATCTAGTCCTAGGAGGACATCCTACAAGGCATTACCCCCCTCAGTCAGGAATGAAGGGGTCATTGCCTGTCGTCGAGGGCGCCTCTACTGAGTAATGCTGACGGAGTCGTTTGTACTCTTCCAGAGTGGGCCCTAGGGGGAGCTGGTTTACCCCACATTAAACTGACTTTGTGTCACATCTTGCTGCCGTGGAAGACTCGTAAATAAAGGACTTTTGTTTTCTTCTCTTTTTTTCATGCCAGCCGGGGAATCCTTGGCACATTCTGATTCTTGAGCGCGTCGCAATGGGCCAGACCTGGAATAGGTATGGCTCGGTTCAGTCTGAGGAAAATATCTTCCCAGGCATTACCTCTTCATAAGGGGATGGGTTGGGTTATCGCCGGTCTACTTTTTTCAGATTCAAACAATCTTGACCAAACTCAATGGGTGACCAAACGGGTGACCTTTTTTTTTTTCTTCTAGTTGTTGTGGCCTTAAAGGTCCGGAAGAAATAACATGAAGAGAAAGCAATAAACAAGAAATTGTGTTTAACAGAAAGTACAGAAGTAATGTGTTGACAGAGGCTGCTTCTTCACTTCTCTTCTCTTCTCATTTCTGCTGATTGGTTATAACGACTCTATACATAGAATTAGGAAAGTTAATACAGTGACGGAATAGGGTAGAACACTATGACACGAGTAAAATATCAAAATTGGACACTAATTAAAGCTAAAATTTTACCCTGATTCTGCACCCGAGCGACGTCGGTTCTATGTTACTAGTTTGGGATAAAGTCACTTGCCACAAAAGTTAGAATTAAATCCTTAGAAATAATTTTTTAGCATTTTGGATGTTTATATGAAAAAAAAGTGTTTATTTAGAGTATAGACAAATATATATAAATGAGTTTAATCAAATTGTTTATATCTCAGAAATAATTTAACCCTACCCCGGGGAAATCATTGAAGGATGTAGAATGTTACCCCCCCCCCTCTTTCTCTCTCTCTTAGACCTTTATTATTTCAGGGTCAGGCAGGTGGCAAGCAATATTTGGTATTAATTCTAAACATTAGAAAATTTCATGTACATGAGTTTTGCTTGAAGTCATTTGTCCTCTCCTACCGATTCTGTAACAGTTCATGGATCCTACTGCGCGACAATATTCCTTCTCTCTTCTTGTATTTTAGTCAAAACTAGCAGGAATCCCCGGCGTTGCAAAGGGAACATGGATATTGATTTACTCCTCTCCAGGAGTTAGGCACAAGGCCAGTTTTATCTTACTCCCACAAGTAAGATTTGACCCAAGGTCGGGTCGGGAAAGTGGGGTTTGAAAAGCCAGCGTCCGAGAAGGTGAGCACTCTGGCCATTAAAAATTGCCTGGGCAGCCCCGTCGGTATTCCCCGGTAGGGGCGCCTCAAGCAGTAAGCAATAAACTTACTCCACCCCAAAGAGGGGAGGCAAAGCCTGGGAGGGTGGACCTCCTAGAACTACACAGGACAGTCCCATAGATCGGCGTAAATCAAGCCCCGAAGGCCAAGACAATACCAGTCTATAGGGTGCAGTATCCATCGGAACAGATACTACACTTTGATCTTAGCCAAAAGGCAAGGGAACATGGATAACAAAAGGGAAGAGTTTAAAAAAAGTATGCAACATCTTTCTTTTAAAACTTATCTACCTCTACCCCTTTTTTTTCCACTCTCTTAAAATCCCTTTTGGAAAATGCTATTTCAAAAGTCATGAAAATCCCATTTCAAACATGGCAACTGGTTCAATATGATAAGAAGAAAGATAAAGACAAGAAACAAAGTAAGGAAGAAACAACAGAAAGCTGACTGACTCTTTGACCTAGTTTCAATGTTGTTTTTAAAACAACTATCAGTAAAAATGAAAACATTATTTTTAACCCCCTCCCCCCCGTGCATTAATTTAGTTTCTCATGATCGAAATATTAATTTTTTTAACGTCACCAGACGAAATTACGACTTTTCAGTGAAACTGTACGGCACACACACACACATGTATTATGTGTGTGTGTGTGTGTGTGTATATATATATATATATATATATATATGCTGACCCCATGACATATACATATCACCCACAATTGGGAATGTTCTTCACCTCTGATGTTTTGTAATTATTATTATTATTGACCCCCACTAATTTGAGCGAGATGTCTAGAAAATACATAGGAAACTATTTTTTCTATATAAGATAAAATGTCCGTTTTTTGTTTGTTTGTTTGTTTGTTTTTAAGTTTGCTTGTTTCATAAAAAGTGCTCAATAACAAGTAGAGCTGTTTTTTTAGTATGAATTTTTATTTATACAAACATTATTGGTTACAGATCTGCGTACATGTTTCAGCTGCAATTTCTCTCGAGAACCAGCTTCCTCAGACCTTCAGAAAAAGTTATATATATATATATATATATATATATATATATATATAGTAAGCAATGAAAATATATATGCCAATCAAGCTACACAGAGGCTCCCGTGTTTCATCCCCGGGGGGAATCGTCAGGCTAAATGCAACATGAAACACGGGAGCCTCTGTGTAGCTTGATTGCCATATATATTTTCATTGCTTACTACCTAGCTCTACTTCCGTATCGAGCACTGTTGAAGTAAATACTGAAAACTGATACATAAAAAATTATATCTCCTTATAATATTTTATGTGGATACATGAAGTACTAATATATATATATATATATATATATATATATATATATATATATATATATATATATATATACATATCCTAAACTAATGAACATATCATTATGAATTTTGGAATATATATTCTAAAAAAATACAGTGAGTAACAAGGACACATTATTTTTTTGTAAATGTTAACATTTTTGGGGGTGGGGCGTTTATATACTTTGTATCTATTTGTATATATTCTTTATGTGCCGATTGTTATGAATTTTGGAATATATATTCTCAGCAACGTTTTTTGTAACTTTGGCATTTAGGGGCTGCGCCTATCCCCTCAAACTCCCCTCCCCTCCGCAAAAAAAACTTTTAAAATAAGTTAGATGCAAAAAGTTTAGAAAATCTTGATATGAAGTAATACATTTTTAAAATTATTGATGCGTGCGCATGAGCGTCAATTGGTCAAATCCTAAACTATTGAACTTATCATCATGAATTATGGAATATGTATTCTAGACAGCAGGACGAGTAACGTGGGCATATTATTTATTTTTTTGTAAACTTTACCATTTAGGGGAGTATCACCGAAACTGTACTATATCCTCCCCCCTCCCCACCAAAAAAGGAAAAAAACATTAAAATTAAAAACTAATGCTATATTCACTGCTTATACCCGTCCCGGAACGGGTATTCTACCAGTATAATAGAATAT
This sequence comes from Sepiola atlantica, assembly GCA_963556195.1. NCBI lineage: Eukaryota > Metazoa > Mollusca > Cephalopoda > Sepiida > Sepiolidae > Sepiola > Sepiola atlantica. The sequence goes on from OY744539.1 coordinate 16,229,296, forward strand.
GAATATTAATTTGAACATTTGCAAAGGATATATTTCCATCATTATTCACGGAGAGAGTACACTCGTTTATACATTTTATAGAGTGGTTTAATCAACAAATAGTGAGGGGAGGGGAGAGAAATACATAGATTGCTAAAAGATAGATGGTGACTTTGTGGGGGATGCTAACGCATTCTATTCCTCTTAAATATTGAAGAAAAACGAGCAAGAAAACGTCAACATTCAACACAAATGAAGGGCAAATAAAATATCCAATACTCAAACATTTATATTAACAACAACAATTTATTTTGCATTTTTACACATAAAAATTATATTCCATATTTGACGAAAGTCTTTTAGCGTCTTTTGGATAAATGTCTCTTTGACGGCTTGAAAGAAATAGTGTCTTTTTGTTATTTAAAGCAATGTCTCTTTAAATAAGTTTTGTATGAAGAAAGACGCACGTGTGTGTGTGTGTGTGTACGTGTGTGCGTGTGTGCGTGTGTAATTGAAAAGAGAGAAAGAAAATGCCAAGCTTACTATGTGTGTCCAGCAGTCAGAAAAGGGGAGAAGGAATGATTTGACGCGACAGGTAGTCGTCGCATCGCCTTGCAACTGGCCGATGGAGCGAAACAATTATCCCTGCTGTGTCTGAAGAAATTCTGGAGGCAAGAGACCGGATCCGTCGCAGACGACGTTTATATATGTCCTAATCAGCAGGGGCAGTGACCGGAAACATATGATCCCTATTTTGGCGTTTTCTGCGGGGTGTTGAAAAACGCCTGTCGACTGCTGTTGAAAAGTGAATTCCATAACTTGTTCAGTTAATTATAAATTACGGCTAATTAGAATAATTAAAACAGAATGTTTTTCAAACATAATTCAATCCCAGAACTAAGTATATTTTAGCATGCATTTCCTGTTATGCAATATATAGGCACAGTCTTAGGTAAACAAACGTTGATTAACTCATGCTGGGTATAATAAATAGATTTTTTTACCAATGTGTCACCACTTATCAAGGCCAAAAGCAACTCGAGGATACAGGGTTAATGAAATGGATGGATTGTCAGTTGAATGATGAAGAATATTATGAGAGGATTGAAAATGATGAATAAATTTGACTACTTATGCGGATGGTTTATGACAAGTATTTGTTGACATAGGATTTGAAGAAGACCATGTTGTAGTCTGTAGGGAAGTAGACTATAACATCTAATTTTATTTGTTTCCCAGATGAGAAGTTCTTGGAAAGAAACTCTGTTCATGGAAATTCCGTTTGATGTTAGGCATACAGAGTGTTGCGTTTCAACTTTGTGTCATGCATGCAGAAGACCAAGTTGCCGTCGTTTTAACGAAAACACATGAAAGTCCACAATTATTATTCATACCTTGTTAGTTGCTCGTTCTTGTACGTGCCCCCCCCTCCCCCGAGTGATCATTCCAGACTGAGCGCTTTTCGCCTGAAATCAAAGCACCTTATTTACACTTTCAAAAAGGACTAAGTCGACCTAAGACTGATGGAAGACAGAAAAGGTTTATTTAATTTGATTTTGGTTCAAAATCACTGACCAGTTGGGTCGGGGGTAGACAGAGAGAGAGATCGATATACACTGTTTAATCATATTTTTTCAGCCCATCTCAATTTCCCGTGTTCACAGAACCAACTCTTCTCTCTCTCTCACTGTCTTTTTAAACCATGTGACGTCATATCCGTTTTTATTAATTGGCACAGTCTAGTAATCCTAACCTCAGGGTTAGCAAGGTGGTCCCGACTGAACTTTCATTTCTTGTTGTTCCCAACTAACCAATTTATATATCAGTGGGTTTACTTTCCCAATATTTAACAAGAGGAAGAAAGGGAAGTTCTTTGCAGTTGTGGTACTAAGACGAGTTCTTGCTGTGAGACATGTGTTTCCCTCGTCTAATCTGAAATGTATAATTATAATGTAAATAACGATGATATCTCGTCTCAGACATAGCGTCAAATAAATGTATGTATTTAAAATTACTTCGCAGGTGCTATGTTTGAGGACAAGGAAATTTAATTTTAAAATGTTGCCTTGATAATGATGATGATGACGACGACGACGACGACGACAACGACGATGATGATATGGGCAAAATGCAAAAGGGTATAGGATTCCTCATTCAATCCCTGACAAGTGTTTTGCTAGTCCTTTATCTAACATATACAGTTATCTTGTCGGATTTAAAAAGTTAGACAGAAATAGCAAACTTTGCTTCAGACTAGGTAATTTAAATTTGTTATTGTTATACTGTGTTCTTGGTAATATAATAACGTACTTAGCTACAATATATATTTTTAAAATTACTTAGTTCGATCCAGGCGACTGCTAATATGAAACTTTTTTTTTTTTAAAAACCCTAAAAATAAAAATCATCAAAGGGAATAACTTTTCAAAGTCAGACCTAAATAGCATTTAACTTGACAAATCAAACTTTGTTTCGAACTAGACACTTTTCATTTGTTATTGTTGTACTGTGTTATTGGCAATATAATAATGTACTTAACTACAATTTATACATTTTTAATTACTAAGTTTGATCCAGACGACTGCTAATATGAAACTTCTTTTTTCAATCACCTAAAAATACAAATCAGCAAGGGAGATAACTCATTTAAAATTGAATAGAATAATAGGAGTTGTCTACCTTAAGTTTAAAAATGTGCAAACAAATAAAAATTAAAACTAAAATGCCTTCACTTCATTGGAAGCAACGCCGGATAGGTACAGCTAATAAAATGTGTAATCTATTGAATAAATATTGAAAATTTAATACAAATTTGGATATTATGTTTCGATATTTTTGAGATGAGAATTGATAATTTGTATTATTTGGACTACTGTTCTCATCTTCCTTAAAATTTCCAATTATTTCGAATGTCCTCTCAAATAGTCACTTTACTCGTCAAACTCAATAACCCCTATCCTCGAGTGGCCTGTGGCCCTTGATAAGTGATAACCAGTTTGTAAAAAATAAAATGAAAACAGTGAATGATACCTCCCCCTTCCAAACAAATACACATAACCAAAGAAATTTGTATCCCAAAATACTTTTTTATTTTTTTATTTTTTTACAAAAGCCAAATTATCTACAAAATGTCCGAGATCTATGTGAAGTGAAAAGAAGAAAAATAAAATGTCTGTGTCGGATACTTTAGAAAGGGGTTTTCTTCGAAAAGGTAAATTACATCTTTTCTTTCTTTCCAAATATTTTCCTTTTCAATTAATATGGATCGTTCTGGTGCTAGAGATAGATCCCCCCTAAACCACACCAATCCCCTAAACCACACCAATCCCCTAAACCACACCAATCCCCTAAACCACACCAATTCCCCAATCCTATTTTTGAAACAAATCAATTTTTGGTGAGAATGAGAAATCATCTTTTAAATTCTAAATTTGAAAATTGAGCAAAAAGCCATTATAAAAAATGAATACGATGCAAATATTCATTTTTATTATTTAATTTTTTTTTTTGACTTCGTTCTTAAAATTTTCGAGTAACAGACCCTTCTTCAAAGACGGGAGGAGTTTCATATTAGTAATAAAAATATTACCTTTATTTTATTTAATAAGGTCCTTTTTTCCACACTGGTTGTTGTAGTGCCCACTTGTAGTCATGGAATGGTGTGATTAAAACAGCCAGGGTCAGATTAACCATAAGGCAAACAAGGCACATGCCTTAGGGCCAGGCAAAAATCTAGACCAAAAATGCAGGTTGCAAAAAAAATGTGGGGGGGGGGGGATTTTTATCCGTACACTGTTACCCTCAAGAGAGTGAAAAAAGTGAGTGTGTGAGTTGAGGGAAACGTCTTACATACCGTAAGGCGAGACAAAAAAAGACAGTGAATTTCCTGTGTGTTCCTTTTTATATCACAGACTATAGCACCCTCTACCATCATGAAAGGGGAGATACTTCAGGTCTAGAATGCATCCTTGTGAGTGTGTATAAATGTGTTGAAAAGTGTAAGTCAATCCTGCAGGAGCATTTTATACATAATGGTAAATGAGTAAATAAATGTGTCAACCATAGTGAAAGGCGACTGGGAGGTTTCCTTTTCATTGGCACACACAGATGTAAGAGAGTGCACTACTTCTTTCCATGGAATGCTCCACTTACACTTGATCCTCACCATATAATGCTGAGTGTTCAGCAAGGAGGCATCAAGTACCACTTTTTGAGTCTTTGGTATGACTGGATTGAGGATTGAATGGACGTGGCAGTCAAGAGTGTGTGGGTGTCCAAAAATGTTATATTAACTGGTTTGATTTTGGATTTGTCAAATAAGCGGATCTAACCGTTGACCTTTTTCAAGTGCATCTTTTCGAACTTGTGAATCTTTATGTAGAACCTGGGAACTTATACAGGATTTTTTAAACGGATCTTTTTATTGAATCCACGAGGGTAGATTGTTCTCGTTCTATCAGTCATGACCGGGTAGAAGTTTTAATTAATTATTATGTTATCCCTATTTATTATTGCCTGTAGTAAGGATTGAAGCTTCAACCTCCAGTCGATGGTTACTTAGAACTGATCGTTAATCAACGCCTTTATCGGTTGGGCCACAGGACCATGTAGACAATTCTAGGATGAATTTAGGGAGCTTTAAATCTATGCGTAGTTATACTACACATCTAAAAAAAACAAGATTAAGTGCAAAGCAAGAATTGTTGTCCACATGAAATTTGGGGAATATTTATTAATTGACGTCTGGTTATTAATTGACCTATGGTTAAAATTTCACAAAAATTGGGGATAATCTGCATGTATTTCTACAAAGGGTTTTCATTCCTTCTTTGTCCCCTTTGTGTGAAACTAAATTAAACTAAATATAGTTCACATTACCGCCTTTACGTCTAGCAGCTGTGTTCTAAAATTCATAATAATCGGTTAATTAGTTTAGGAGTGAATCCTGTACATAAAAATATATAAACATATACACATACCTAACTTTATATTTTCACATACTAGAAGAAAACCCATCCCATGAGGGGTGAAATTAATTTCCCGAACCGAAGAGTTTTGCACCACTTTTTATGTCCCCTTACTAAGATTAAAATGAAGCTATAATGATAATAAACCTTATGTCTAGAATCCTTATTCTTATTTTGATCAAAATCCATCACATGATTTTCATTCGGGAAAATGTCCAAAATTTAAGACTTAAGAAGAAATTGAAATTCAGAGAATCTTGCTTAATTAGTGTTTAATGACTATGGATCAAATTCAATGCAAATCTGAAATATTTGAATTTTCAAATTGGAGGTTGTGTCCATATTATGCTCACTAAAGATCCTTTAAAATACTCCAAAGAAACTGAAATTCAAGCGATATTTATTAATTGATGTCTCATACCTATTGTTAAAATTTTACAAAAATCGGAGCTATCTAGATTTTTCACAAGGGGATTCCAACCCCTGTTTGCACCCTTTTCATAAAACTAAATTGAATTAAATATAGCCCACATTACCCACCCATACGGCTAACAGCTGTGTTTCAAAATTTATTATGATCGATTAATTAGTTTAGAAGTCAATCCTGTACCTACAAATATATAAACATATACACATACCTAACTTTAGATAGAGATGTGTGTGTGAAAAAGAGAGAGAGAGAGAGCTTGTGCGCGCGTGTGTGTCATGTTTCACAATACATAGACCTATTTTTTCTTCTTTCCTGCATATCTATCAATAAATTTAATGAGTTGGATCCCTGGCATTCAACATTCTTCTTCTGCTACTCGTCCAGGAAAAGGAAATTCAAATTTAAGAAAGGAATGTCAGTTATTTGTGAAAAATCGAATGCATAATTTCATTGACCTGACATTATTGGCTAAAGGGGGCAGCTTTTCTCAAATGCTGTCCAATTGTAGGTTTGTTTTTCTTGTTTGTCCTCTTTCTTTCCTTTATTTTTTATCCTCGTTTTTTGATTGGCTCTTTATTGGCTCCGTATTTTCTTATCCTTTTATCTGATTGGCTGTTTATTGCTTTTGTATTGTATTAGCCTTTTCTGATTGGCTGCTTTCTATTTATGTTGCACAAACAAACAAACTGTTTTTCCTAAGCAAGAATGTTCATGCTTTATGTTAAGATTACAAAAGCAACTAATATTTTGAGATAATGGTTACTTTTGAGTCATACATTTTTTTAAAGAAAATCTATACTCTATATTTCTGGTGTCTCTGTCTCTGTCTGCCTGGTGATACAATTGAAAATAAAGCTCTATACCAAGATAAGTAAAATTTTACGGACAATCTAATGGTTGTATCATAAATAAAGAGAGTAGAAAGTGGATCGTGGGTTTACTTTCAGCAGCCACGTAACTCTCGCTTTCTTTATTTTGTCATTTAGTCCTCACATTTTGTCCTTTAGTCCTCACTTTAGTCCTATCGTTTTTAACCTTGAAGTAGTATTTTTTTTTAGTTCCTTACATCAAGTGGCTTCATGCCTTGTCTGGAGTGATTTCTATTAAAAAAAAAATTTACATTAGGAATTTTTGTAATAATATGATGGGGTCTTCGTTCGCACCGGACACCCATAAACAGCAAATACTATGTTTTACTTTAATTCAAACTAGGTGTATCTACCCGGCGTTGCCCAGGATGCAGTGAAGTCATTTAAGTTTTTAAGTTTTATTTGTTTTCACATTTTTATACTTATACAGAAAAAGAAATAAAATTATAGTTGTAAGGTAGACTACTCCTATTATATTCTTCGGTTAAAAATATGAGTTATCCCTCTTGCTGATTTGTATTTTTAGGTTATTATTTTTAAAAAAATATTTCATATTACCAGTCGTCTTGACCGGATCAGTCATTTTAAAAATAAATTGTAACGAAGGAGTGAGTTTGCAGAAGTATGAGAAATAGGGATCTCCTTGCTGTGTGTGCAGCCTGAATGTAATGCTTATACATGGACGGCGGCACCGGGGGGGGGGGGGGGGGAAGACACTTTTTGACTTGGCCCCCCCCACTTTACGGTCATCAATAATGAAGATATATATGCCTGTGTTTAACCGACCCCCCAATTTTTAGGAGAGCCCCCCCCCCCCCATTTTTATAACTGTCCCGTCGGTCCTGTTATATGGCAAATAACATGGTACAACAATAACAAATGAAAATTGGCTAGTTATAAACAAAGTTTTATTTGTCAGTTTAAATGCTATTTGGGTATGACTTTGAAAATCTAACAAGATAAGTTTATATGTTAGATCGAAAATTATAGATTGATTAAAAATAAGGAAAAATGGTAATAGGGGTTCAGGGCTAGGAGCAGGAATATAAAGTGGTTCTCATTCATTGTTGACACCGTCGGGGTTGTCAGTGAAATTATTTGTAAAAGCAGTTCTTAATTTGTGATTTGTATGTTGTTAAAAAAAGAGTACTGGTACAGCTTTTGAACTGGACAAAACCGAGTTTTGCCGACGCAAAATTACGTAAATAGCCGGAAAAAGCAGAATTAAAATGAACCAATGTCAAAATCAAAACGAGGCGGCGTTCTAACAGAAAAGCAATAATGAAACAACATTTAAAAAAACTCACAGTATTTATTTTTATGAAAAATTATTTATTTTTTGACAAAAAGAATTGAACGAATTTTATAATTTTTTTTTCACAAGAAAGTTTAATTAAAAATTTTTATTTTCGGTATTGGTCCAGCTTTTGAACCAGAAAAAAAACGGAACATTTTTCTTTTTTACCTCAACCTTTACCTAACCCTTACCTACTTTTATTGCCTTTGGTAACAGTTATTTGTTGATTTTTTTTTTGATTTTTTTATTTCACCCATTCTTTTTCTCTGTTGGAAATTCTTGACAATCGCAAATTTACAATTTAACTTGTTGTTTGCTTTTCTTGCTTTTGATTGGATAAGCGCTTCAGCATCTTCCAGCTGTTTACGTAAACAGTCGGAAAAAGCGGAACGAAAAGTCGGTTTTGCCTAGTTCAAAAGCTGTACCAGACCCCAAAAAGATATTGTTCATCCAATCAGTATCTCAACTGAATTTTGTAGTGAACACGTGGAGATTGGATACCAACTTCCCTGTGTCGATCACTACCTTTCTTGTGAGAAAAGCAGCATGCAATTAAGACAGTGGAAAAGTACTGGGCGATTAAGCCAGTTTAACTAAAATCCAAAATCAAAATTTAAATATTTGGATTTCTATTTATAGACCAATTAGAGGGTTAGCAAATCTCAGGAAAAAAACGACGTGTTTGTAGAGCCAATCAGGTGATGAACAAGTCTATATAAGCGGCGGCGACCCACGAATATGTGGAGAGAGGGCCTTCGTAGACAAAGAATTGCTGTTGCTTTGTTAGAAGTTATGATTATAGTTACCTAGACTTTAAAGCCAGCTCAACTGCCAAATTTAAATACCAAACTGGAAATAGTCGACATGTGTGCCAACAAGCCCTCCGTACCGGTGACCGAGACAAACTGCCCCTAAAACCAATACCATCTTTACAGACGTTTCTCACCACAATGCATTTCTGTGCCTGTAGAATAGGAGGACAAAGTCTCATCCTAACATTTAAAACAACTTTATTGGTCGTCTTCGTTAACACATATAAAAGGAGAATGAAAGAGACGGGTGTTAGTGAATGAATACGTCCATGAGCACGGATAAAGGCAAAAGGTTAGAAAGTTCACGCGGGGTTAAATAAATGTCCTGTTAGTCGGAAAGAGAAAAGAGTTCATATATGAGAGAAGGGAGGAACGTCCTGTTTGTAATAAAAGAGAAAGAGTTCATATATGACGAATGCTTGTGTGGAAGTCAAGCAATGTCTATGTATGTGAGTATGTGTGTGTGTCATTAAGGAGTTCACGTGAACCGGCAGAAGTAGCCATGTTGAATCCTTAGATCTTTTAGTCACAGTCGAACTCAGGGCCAAAGTCCTGAGTGGGTTTCTGTTGAGAGAAGTTTGGGAGATGGTCCCTGCACGTGGGAAAGTAAACAGGAAGTTCATACTGTATTAACTCTTTTATAATCTCTCATCACGTGGTCAGCTTGCATGAGAGATGGCTCCTGATTGGACAAGCCAGAAAGGAAGTTAAATATTGCACCAATCAGCGCTGAGATTATGAATTATGTACAGATTCAAAATCGTAATGGCGGCTGTTGCTGCTAGTTGTATGGCTGTTACATGCCACCAAGCCCTCCGTACTGATGACCGAGACGAGTTGACCGTAAAACCAATACTTGAAAAACTTTTCCCACAATGCATTTCTATCAAACGCTACAGAAGTTTCTTAAAACACATCTTTATGGAACTCTTTGCACTTATCCATCCTCATTATCATAGTCATGATACTGAGACAAAACTAATATAAAAATTAGCAATAATATGCTCCCTAGTATATATGACGAACAAACCTATACTACACTGCCCCCCCCCCCAGGAAGAAGTAATGCCTGGAAGGATCCTACCATGATGAACAAACCTATACTACACTAATCCCCCTCCCAAGGAAGAAGTCATGCCTGGGACGATGGTTTCATGACAACTGAACATATACTACACTACCTCCCCCCGTTTCTAAAAAAAGAAAAGGTAATCCTGGGAGGATGATATCATGACCACAGAAGAGATACTACACTACCCTATTCCCTCATAACAGGAGAAGGTAATTCCTGGAAGAATGGTATCATAACAAAAGAACAGATACTACACTACCCATCCATCCCCTGAATTGAGTCTGAAATAGTATAGTAAACTGAATTGGGCATTAAAAGAAAATAATAGTATAGCTCAGCTTTAGATATAAAATAATAGTCTAGTTTCGGTTTCAGACAGACAGATACCAAATCTCGATTAGTAATAAATATTGAATTAATCTCAAAAACGATAATCCTAAACCTTTGTGTTATTCGACTTATTAAAAACCACATGAATAACTTTTTTTTTTTTACTTCAGTGTAAGTTCTCAGAAAAAAAGTGGCCCTTTCCTGGGGAAAACACTTGATCTCTATATGAGATACATAGATATCCGAGTGTTCCATTAAAGTTTTCCTTTACCTCTCAAACGTTAAATTAGTAAAGAAGTGAAGAACATCAATTTTCCTCTCTTAATTACATTAATGTTCCTCTCCCCAATTGACCAGTTAACTATGTTGTAGTATATCTTGTGGTCTCTTGGTCTTACCGGGTTCCAGGACAAGAATTCATCTGGTCTGGTGGAGTATCCAGCTTAATGCTATTATTTGAGGCAACATCACTTGAAGAAGATGTACTATTCCTCATATAAGCCAGTATATAGCCACGCCGAGGGGATCTTATTTGTGCTTTGAATACTATGTTATTTTGAATAGTTAGTCAGGGTTTACTTGTAAGGGGAAGTATCCTCATGCCAGGTTGTCCTGACAAACCCTTGTAGAAATAGACTGTAGACGCTCGAGGATAGTGTCTAGTAGGTATTCAAATTTTCCCCAACTTCACAGAATAATCTCACTTGTGACCCGATCGAACCTAAGGGATGTGATTTTTTTTAGATTATAGTTAACAAGCTGAGCCTGGCGCCCGGCGTTGGCCAGAAGAAATATAAAAGAATGAATTAAAATTTGTCAACATCCGACAGAACGCAAATAGGTCACATCGGACAATTGTAATGTTCGGTTTGGAATTGTGGAAGGAGGATAGGAGGAAGAAAGGAATGAAGAAAAGAATGAAGGAAGGAAGGAGACGCGGTTGTAGGAGTCTTTCTGACCATCCCATGGTACCGGTATTTCCCCAGAAATTTTCTTTTGACAAAACACCTGCTCCATCTATGATAATGGGCACTTTTAAAATTAAAGAGGCTTACAGAGCCCTATTAAAATCAATTCCTCCTCGTTATCTTTGTATAGAAATTCCTTTTTTTTTTGAGGAAAGAAAAAAGAAAAATGAGCACTACTGAAACACACAAATGTAATTAAGGTGGCCTGCAGAACACTAATAAACCATGTATGTTCGAATAGAAATTATGATCTTCATAATAGTTAAAGTATTACGTATTACATTGATTAAATAGTTAAAGTACTATGTATTACATTGGTTTCTTTTAAAATTACTACATACTAACATTGTATTTTTAAAAAAACGGCCAATTGCCCCCCCCCCTTCCCCTCTCCCCTGTTGGCAAAAGTTTAACAATGTAAAAAGAAAATGTTGTGTGAGTCGACTGGGATCAAACGTTAAACCTCTTGGTCTTGGATCTACATTTGTAACCACTTGGCTATGAAAGCGAGTAGAAAATCTATTGAAAAATAGGTCAGTTAAATGAAACCTGTAACCTGGCATCCGTTTTATGTTACTATCTGCCAGAAGGCGATCAAATGTAGGGTCCACCAGTCACACGTTTTGGATCATTTCTATACGAAGAAATCTATGTTTTTTTCTCACTTTTGGATATTATGTGTGTGAAAGGTGTAGGATTCAGAAAATGTCAACTTTATGGTTCCTGTCGAGTATCTTGGCGTATATTCACTTAATTCGGAAGTCGAGTTGCTGAAGAAATTGTAGCTGCCATGTTGAATGATAAAATACTGCAAGGAACTATGTTCGTTAATTGCATTCTCTAAAAACTGGAATGAGTATAAATGTATAGGTAATAGGTAGAAATAGCGTAATACGATATTCTCGAAAATCAGCAGAATTAGCGGGAGCGTCCATTAAATGTGTGCATAATGTTTTGTATTATGTAGTAAATTAATAACAGACAAATAGTAGATATTGACGGACACTTTTTTGAAAAGTAGACGTTGTTTATTTGGTCCCGGTATCGATGGGGGAAGTGTCAGTACTAAAGTGTTATTTTCCTATTCTTCAAAAAGGTATAGGGGAAAAATCGTCTTAACTTTATATATTAGATTATAATCTATTGTCCAACATAGACCGGTACCTCAGCTGGTAGCCATTACTTGAGGGCACATGATAAAGTTTTAGGTGTAAGACTTTGAACACTTATTCGATATTGTCAAGATGTTACTTTCAATTTAAACCGAATATCATCCTATCACAAAGCAAGAAAAATAGATTATCTTCAGATTAATCTTTATAAGTTTACTAAGCGATGACGCAATTGTAAATGATCATTTTATTATCTGCTGCTTCCTGCATAAGGAGTGGCCACGGAAAAAAGACGAAAGAAAAAGAATATTAAAAATTAAAATTATATTAAAAAGAAACATTACCAGAAATTTTGATTATTTGGATTATTTAGACATCGGTTTAAAAAATTTTTTTTTTAATATAAATCGCTCCAGAGAAGGCATGAAGCCACTTGATGTAAGGAGCTAACAAGAACAAAAGATTATCGCAAAGACAAGAGATGCCTAGTGGCCTTAGTCTTAGGTAGGGTAAAAACAGTCAGCAGGAAGAGTTTCACAAGCCTGCAGTTCTTGGAAAAAAGCTACTGAAATAGGAAGCTGTATTACAATGAGGAATCAAAACAGCAAGTTGATGGAGACCACTAAACCAACGAGTCAAACGAGCTGGAACAAAGGAAGCAGGGAATAGATTAGACAATTCTGAAGAACACATGTCATGATAGTATTTATGGAGTAAAGACTGAGACTAGCAACATCGCGTCTGTGAGAGAGAGGGTGCAGAGAAGAAGAATGGGTGGGGTCAATCAAATTACAGGTACGTTTCTGCACCTTATCAAGAACCCTCAAATGGGACAGAGATTCATCATCCTAAATATGACTCATCTTGGATGTTATTCTCACAATGTTTTGACCGCTGTAACATCTGCGCTTAAGTAATAATCCAAATAATTTAAATTATCAATCCTCATCTAAAAGATTCCGAAACATATTTCCAGAAATATTGATCTAAAACACAAAATCACTGGTCTCTATTCTCAACAACATATTTGATTCTGATTCGTCATTTGTTGTTGTTGTTGTTGTTAAGCAAGTCAGACTTCTGCATAGAGCTCAAGAAAGTCGTGCCTCAAGATTGTCTAGTCTGCACGAAGTCCTCATCGTTAGTCACAGTAATTTGTTAATCTGCAAAGATTGCATGGTTTTACCTCTGATATCGAGAACGGCAATGCTCAGGGGCTGCATGCAAAGTCAGGAAAGGTTTGGTGCAGAACACACAAAGGGATGGCACAGAAGTAACGTTGTCACTCTCACTCCATTGATTTGTGGTTCTGCACCTAACACACCTTTGAAGCAGAGACGACCTGATCCTCATGAAAATTTACCAGGTCCCTGTAAGCCAGGTAACCCTGACACTACCACGTTGCCACTCCCCCTACCACGGCGAGGAAAGGTTGAACTTTCGGGGGAGTGTTGTTGTTGGTCATTGGTCTACATACTTAAGAACAAAAAAATGCATTTCGATTCTATTTCTTTCAAAAATTATTTCATCCGCCAAGGAACATTTCTCAAATAAACATTTTACAACGCTGACCTACATATCATCATTATTTTCCCCTCCCCCCAAAGTTCAACCCTTCCTCACCATAATAGGGGCAACGCTTATTTATTTCACCGGATCAGTGAATGTAATATCCCTTCCCAGAGATAGATTAAGCAGCTTTTCCTTCGTTTTGGAATTTCCAGCCGGTACTCCTTGACCTTAAAGTTGTGCTGTATTTCATACCAAGTCGAGAATACATACTCAACAATCATTTCGACAGAGTCTAGGCCATTTGAACTAGGTGGCCTTTATTGTGTCGGGCTGAGGTATAATTCTGTTCAGAGGTCAACCCTCCCAGGCTTTACCTTCTCTCTTTGAGAAGGGGTTAGTTTATTTCTAATTGCCTAAGGCGCCCCTACCGGGGAATGCCGATGGGACTGCTCAGGCATTTATTGTAGGCCAGAATGCTCTTCCTCTTAGGCGCTGGCTTTTCAATCCCCACCTTCCGACCTTGTGTCACATATTCCCACAGTGGGAGGGAGGTAAATACTAGTTCCAGCCGAGGGGGGGGGCACCAATCGTTGGCCAAGAAGCAGAAGTGGACAGCACCACCAGCAGCAGCAGCAATCAAACTGCCCTTTTCAGGGCAACTGAAACTACTATATATGCTCTAACTTTTACTCTTTGCTGCTGCCTACTTCCTGAGACATTCACCTGACTTCAAACTGCCTCACCAATGCCTACTCCTGCTCAAACTCCTGCAGAGCCTGCTCTAGCTCCTTCCAGCAACTCCTGCACCAGCTCCTTCCAGCAACTCCTGCTTCGGCTTTTTCCTACACCAGCGACTCATGCAGCACATGCTCCAGCTCCTTCCTACTGATCAGGTTTAAGTTTCCTCACTTCTGTTTGGTCCAGCCCTTCTTGATGTCCAACTTCCAGTTTCCTCACTCCCATTGATTCAGCCCTTTCTACTGTCCAGGTTCCAGCTTTCTCATTCCAGTCGATCCAGCCGCTACTGCTGTCCAGGTACATTATTCCTGTCGTTCCAGTCTTCCTGCTTCCAGAGACATCATCATAAATCCTATTTATCCAGTTGTTCTCCCGTATTTCCTTTTGGTGCAATAAAATACAACGATTCTTTTACACTGTTCATCTGCGTTTGTCCTCTCTTCTTTGCCATTGCCGTATTTTTGCATGTGTCTACTTTCTTAGTTGTAAGACCGATCACCCAGGTGGCCAGCCCCTGCAACACTGTTCATAAAAATTAAGAGAAGTACTTCACAGTGGTAGTAGCTATACAAGTACTTGCTGGTAATGTTTTACAGAGAGTAAACAGAGATTAGAGCTCAGTTGAGCACTTTCCATGGGAATAACCATAGACTATATATTTTGGAAAAAAGAAACGGCATAGTTGTAAAAAAAAAGCAAATAAAATAAAAATAAAAATACTCCCGGGCAACGCCAAGGGTATATTTAGTCTCTCCTTCTCTCTCTCTCTCTCTCTCTCTCTCTCTCTCTCTCTCTATATATATATATATATATATATATATATATATATATATATACATGACAGAAGATCAGAACAACATTGGTACCGTCGGTTTCGAATCTGACAAAGGGGAACAACATGTGACCATCCTTTATGGACCTTTCTCAGCCTCCATTGTGGTATGTTGCCACAAGCCGCAACGGAGGCTGAGGAGGTTTACTAAACTTTACTGAACAGTAAAAGTCTATCTATATCAATGAAACCATGGTACGTATCTGGAACATTTAATGCATAGTTTTTAAATAAATAATTTATATTTTAGCTCTCACATTCTTACGATCGAGCATTTTATTTATTTGTTTTCAACTTAAACCAACGCATTATATATATATATATTTTTTTCAAGACATTTCAATCCAAGAACTTTTTAATCTTTGTGGATTTTTCTGATGATTTTGTAGTGTTGCAGAGATGATATTGACATAAAAATGTTGTTTGGCTCACGGAAAAGGAAACGGACCGTAAAAATTACATCTCACAGAAATGTTATGTTTTTTAGAAATGTAAAAAAAAAAAATGTTTTAAAATGGTTATTAAAATATAAAATGAACCTGACATATATATATATATATATATATATATATATATATATATATATATATTTCGGCAGCAAGTCGTTGTTTATGCAGGCTTTATTGAAGACCACGGAGATCTCTTTTTTCACAATCCTTTGTGTCAATCTCTCGACGCGGCGAGAAATTCTGTGGTTCTCAGGTGTATACCAGTGGAGTATGACACCTACGGTTGTGTCGTGGGTCATTCCTTGAGCGCTTTCGGTCTCTCGACCGTCTTCAGGAGGTTATGTCCTATCGTTACTAAGAGCCATTTTTTATAGTTTTATTATTTCGATCATATATTTATTAATTTACATATATATATATATATATATATATATATATATATATATATGATAAGTCAATGAAAATAATTAGACTTGCAAAGTGTTTGTAGAGCCAATCAGGTGATGAACAGGTCTATATAAGCGGCGGCGACCCACTAATATGTGGAGAGAGGGCCTTCGTAGACAAAGAAGTTATGATTATAGTTACCTAGACTTTAAAGCCAGCTCAACTGCCAAATTTAAATACCAAACTGGAAATAGTCGACATGTGTGCCAACAACAAGCCCTCCGTACCGGTGACCGAGACAAACTGCCCCTAAAACCAATACCATCTTTACAGACGTTTCTCACCACAATGCATTTCTGTGCCTGTAGAATAGGAGGACAAAGTCTCATCCTAACATTTAAAACAACTTTATTGGTCGTCTTCGTTAACACATATAAAATGGGGAATGAAAGAGACGGGTGTTAGTGAATGAATACGTCTATGAGCACGGATAAAGGCAAAAGGTTAGAAAGTTCACGCGGGGTTAAATAAATGTCCTGTTAGTCGGAAAGAGAAAAGAGTTCATATATGAGAGAAGGGAGGTACTTCCTGTTTGTAATAAAAGAGAAAGAGTTCATATATGACGAATGCTTGTGTGGAAGTCAAGCAATGTCCATGTATGTAAGTATGTGTGTGTGTCATTAAGGAGTTCACGTGAACCGGCAGAAGTAGCCATGTTGAATCCTTAGATCTTTTTGTCACAGTCGAACTCAGGGCCAAAGTCCTGGGTGGGTTTCTGTTGAGAGAAGTTTGGGAGATGGTCCAAGCAATGTGGATGATGTTGTCAGTCCCTGCACGTGGGAAAGTAAACAGGAAGTTCATACTGTATTAACTCTTTTATAATCTCTCATCACGCCCCCCCCTCAGGAAGAAGTAATGCCTGGGAGGATCCTACCATGGTGAACAAACCTATACTACACTAATCCCCCTCCCAAGGAAGAAGTCATGCCTGGGACGATAGTTTCATGACAACTGAACATATACTACACTACCTCCCCCCGTTTCTAAAAAAGAGAAGGTAATCCTGGGAGGATGATATCATGACCACAGAAGAGATACGACACTACCCTATTCCCCCATAAAAGGAGAAGGTAATGCCTGGAAGAATGGTATCATAACAAAAGAACAGATACAACACTACTCATCCACCCCCTGAATTGAGTCTGAAATAGTATAGTAAACTGAATTGGGCATTAAAAGAAAGTAATAGTATAGCTCAGCTTTAGATATAAAATAATAGTCTAGTTTCGGCTTCAGACAGACAGATACCAAATCTCGATTAGTAATAAATATTGAATTAATCTCAAAAACGATAATCCTAAACCTTTGTGTTATTCGACTTATTAAAAACCACATGAATAACTTCTTTTTTTTTTTTACTTCAGTGTAAGTTCTCAGAAAAAAAGTGGCCCCTTCCTGGGGAAAACACTTGATCTCTATATGAGATACATAGATATCCGAGTGTTCCATTAAAATTTTCCGGTCTTCTCAAACGTTAAATTAGTAAAGAAGTGAAGAACATCAATTTTCCTCTCCCCAATTCACTAGTTAACTATGTTATAGTATATCTTTCTTGTGGTCTCTTGGTCTTACCGGATTCCAGGACAAGAATTCATCTGGTCTGGTGGAGTATCCAGCTTAATGCTGTTATTTGAAGCAACATCACTTGAAGAAGATGCACTATTCCTCGTATAAGCCAGTGTATAGCTATGCTGAGGGGATCTTATTTGTGCTTCGAATACTATGTTATTTTGAATAGTTAGTCAGGGTTTACTTGTAAGGGGAAGTATCCTCATGCCAGGTTGTCCTGACAAACCCTTGTAGAAAGAGACCGTAGACGCTCGAGGATAGTGTCTAGTAAGTATTCAAATTTTCCCCAACTTCACAGAATAATCTCACTTGTGACCCGATCGAACCTAAGGGATGTGATTTTTTTTAGATTATAGTTAACTAGCTGAGCCCGGCGCCCGGCGTTGGCCAGAAGAAATATAAAAGAACGAATTAAAATTTGTCAACATCCGACAGAACGCAAATAGGTCACATCGGACAATTGTAATGTTCGGTTTGGAATTGTGGAAGGAGGATAGGAGGAAGAAAGGAATGATGAAAAAAATGAAGGAAGGAACGAGACGCGGTTGTAGGAGTCTTTCTGACCATCCCATGGTACCGGTATTTCCACAGAAATTTTCTTTTGACAAAACACCTGCTCCATCTATGATAATGGGCACTTTTAAAATTAAAGAGGCTTACAGAGCCCTATTAAAATCAATTCCTCCTCGTTATCTTTGTATAGAAATTCCTTTTTTTCTGAGGAAAGAAAAAAGAAAAATGAGCACTACTGAAACACACAAATGTAATTAAGGTGGCCTGCAGAACACTAATAAACTATGTATGTTCGAATAGAAATTATGATATTCATAATAGTTAAAGTACTACGTATTACATTGATTAAATAGTTAAAGTACTATGTATTACATTGGTTTCTTTTAAAATTACTACATACTAACATTGAATTTTAAAAAAACGGCCAATTCCCCCCCCCCTTCCCCTCTCCCATGTTGGCAAAAGTTTCACAATGTAAAAAGAAAATGTTGTGTGAGTCGACTGGGATCGAACGTTAAACCTCTTGGTCTTGGATCTACATTTGTAACCACTTGGCTACGAAAGCGAGTAGAAAATCTATTGAAAAATAGGTCAGTTAAACGATTCCTGTAACCTGGCATCCGTTTTATGTTACTATCTGCCAGAAGGCGATCAAATGTAGGGTCCACCAGTCACACGTTTTGGATCATTTCTATACGAAGAAATCTATGTTTTTTTTCTCACTTTTGGATATTATGCGTGTGAAAGGTGTAGGATTCAGAAAATGTCAACTTTATGTTCCCTGTCGAGTATCTTAATTTGGAAGTCGAGTTGCTGAAGAAATTGTAGCTGCCATGTTGAATGATAAAATACTGCAAGGAACTATGTTCGTTAATTGCATTCTCTAAATACTGGAATGAGTATAAATGTATAGGTAATAGGTAGAAATAGCGTAATACGATATTCTCGAAAATCAGCAGAATTAGTGGGAGCGTCCATTAAATGTGTGCATAATGTTTTGTATTATGTAGTAAATTAATAACAGACAAATAGTAGATATTAACGGACACTTTTTTGAAAAGTAGACGTTGTTTATTTGGTCCCGGTGTCGATGGGGGAAGTGTCAGTACTAAAGTGTTATTTTCCTATTCTTCAAAAAGGTACAGGGGAAAAATGGTCTTAACTTTATATATTAGATTATAATCTATTGTCCAACATAGACCGGTACCTCAGCTGGTAGCCACTACTCGAGGGCACATGATAAAGTTTTAGGTGTAAGACTTTGAACACTTATTCGATATTGTCAAGATGCTACTTTCAATTTAAACCGAATATCATCCTATCACAAAGCAAGAAAAATAGATTATCTTCAGATTAATCTTTATAAGTTTACTAAGCGATGACGCAATTGTAAATGCTCATTTTATTATCTGCTGCTTCCTGCATAAGGAGTGGCCACGGAAAAAAGACGAAAGAAAAAGAATATTAAAAATTAAAATTATATTAAAAAGAAACATTACCAGAAATTTTGATAATTTGGATTATTTAGACATCGGTTTAAAAATTTTTTTTTTTTAATGGAAATCGCTCCAGAGAAGGCATGAAGCCACTTGATGTAAGGAGCTAACAAGAACAAAAGATTATCGCAAAGACAGGAGATGCCTAGTGGCTTTAGTCTTAGGTAGGGTAAAAACAGTCAGCAGGAAGAGAGTTTCACAAGCCTGCAGTTCTTGGAAAAAAGCTACTGAAATAGGAAGCTGTATTACAATGAGGAATCAAAACAGCAAGTTGATGGAGACCACTAAACCAACGAGTCAAACGAGCTGGAACAAAGGAAGCAGGGAATAGATTAGACAATTCTGAAGAACACATGTCATAATAGTATTTATAGAGAAAAGACTGAGACTAGCAACATCGCGTCTGTGAGAGAGAGGGTGCAGAGAAGAAGAATGGGTGGGGTCAATCAAATTACAGGTACGTTTCTGCACCTTATCAAGAACCCTCAAATGGGACAGAGATTCATCATCCTAAATATGACTCATCTTGGATGTTATTCTCACAATGTTTTGACCGCTGTAACATCTGCTCTTAAGTAATAATCCAAATAATTTAAATTATCAATCCTCATCTAAAAGATTCCGAAACATATTTCCAGAAATATTGATCTAAAACACAAAATCACTGGTCTCTATTCTCAACAACATATTTGATTCTGATTCGTCATTTGTTGTTGTTGTTGTTGTTAAGCAAGTCAGACTTCTGCATAGAGCTCAAGAAAGTCGTGCCTCAAGATTGTCTAGTCTGCACGAAGTCCTCATCGTTAGTCACAGTAATTTGTTAATCTGCAAAGATTGCATGGTTTTACCTCTGATATCGAGAACGGCAATGCTCAGGGGTTGCATGCAAAGTCAGGAAAGGTTTGGTGCAGAACACACAAAGGGATGGCACAGAAGTAACGTTGTCACTCTCACTCCATTGATTTGTGGTTCTGCACCTAACACACCTTTGAAGCAGAGACGACCTGATCCTCATGAAAATTTACCAGGTCCCTGTAAGCCAGGTAACCCTGACACTACCACGTTGCCACTCCCCCTACCACGGCGAGGAAAGGTTGGACTTTCGGGGGAGTGTTGTTGTTGGTCATTGGTCTACATACTTAAGAACAAAAAAATGCATTTCGATTCTATTTCTTTCAAAAATTATTTCATCCGCCAAGGAACATTTCTCAAATAAACATTTTACAACGCTGACCTACATATCATCATTATCCCCCCCCCCCCAAAGTTCAACCCTTCCTCACCATAATAGGGGCAAAGCTTATTTATTTCACCGGATCAGTGAATGTAATATCCTTTCCCAGAGATAGATTCAGCAGCTTTTCCTTCGTTTTGGAATTTCCAGCCGGTAGTCCTTGACCTTAAAGTTGTGCTGTATTTCATACCAAGTCGAGAATACATACTCAACAATCATTTCGACAGAGTCTAGGCCATTTTAACTAGGTGGCCTTTATTGTGTCAGGCTGAGGTATGGTTCTGTTCAGAGGTCAACCCTCCCAGGCTTTACCTTCTCTCTTTGAGAAGGGGTTAGTTTATTTCTAATCGCCTAAGGCGCCCCTACCGAGGAATGCGGACGGGACTGCTCAGGCATTTATTGTAGGCCAGAATGCTCTTCCTCTTAGGCGCTGGCTTTTCAATCCCCACCTTCTGACCTTGTGTCACATATTCCCACGGTGGGAGGGAGGTAAATACTAGTTCCAGCCAGGGGGGGGGGGGGTTCCAATCGTTGGCCAAGAAGCAGAAGTGGACAGCACCAGCAGCAGCAGCAGCAATCAAACTGCCCTTTTCAGGGCAATAGAAACTACTATGTATGATCTAACTTTTACTCTTTGCTGCTGCCTACTCCCTGAGACATTCACCTGACTTCAAACTGCCTCTCCAATTCCTACTCCTGCTCAAACTCCTGCAGAGCCTGCTCTAGCTCCTTCCAGCAACTCCTGCACCAGCTCCTTCCAGCAACTCCTGCTCCGGCTCTTTCCTGCACTAGCGACTCATGCAGCACATGCTCCAGCTCCTTCCTACTGATCAGGTTTAAGTTTCCTCACTTCTGTTTGGTCCAGCCCTTATTGCTGTCCAGCTTCCAGTTTCCTCACTCCCATTGATTCAGCCCTTTCTACTGTCCAGGTTCCAGCTTCCTCATTCCAGTCGATCCAGCCGCTACTGCTGTCCAGGTACATTATTCCTGTCGTTCCAGTCTTCCTGCTTCCAGAGACATCATCATAAATCCTATTTATCCAGTTGTTCTCCCGTATTTCCTTTTGGTGCAATAAAATACAACGATTCTTTTACACTGTTCATCTGCGTTTGTCCTCTCTTCTTTGCCATTGCCGTATTTTTGCATGTGTCTACTTTCTTAGTTGTAAGACCGATCACCCAGGTGTCCAGCCACTGCAACACTGTTCATGAAAATTAAGAGAAGTACTTCACAGTGGTAGTAGCTACACGAGTTCTTGCTGGTAATGTTTTACAGAGAGTAAACAGAGATTGGAGCTCAGTCGAGCACTTTCCATGGGAATAACCATAGACTATATATTTTGGAAAAAAGAAACGGCATAGTTGTAAAAAAAAGCAAAGAAAATTAAAATAAAAATACTCCCGGGCAACGCCAAGGGTATATTTAGTCTCTCCTTCTCTCTCTCTCTCTCTCTCTCTCTCTCTCTCTCTATATATATATATATATATATATATATATATATATATATATATATACATGACAGAAGATCAGAACAACATTGGTACCGTCGGTTTCGAATCTGACAAAGGGGAACAACATGTGACCATCCTTTATAGACCTTCCCCAGCCTCCATTGTGGTATGTTGCCACAAGCCGCAACGGAGGCTGAGGAGGTTTACTAAACTTTACTGAACAGTAAAAGTCTATCTATGTCAATGAAACCATGGTACGTATCTGGAACATTTAATGCATAGTTTTTAAATAAATAATTTATATTTTAGCTCTCACATTCTTACGATCGAGCATTTTATTTATTTGTTTTCAACTTAACCCAACGCACTATATATATATATATTTTTCAAGACATTTCAATCCAAGAACTTTTTAATCTTTGTGGATTTTTCTGATGATTTTGTAGTGTTGCAGAGATGATATAGACATAAAAATTTTGTTTGGCTCACGGCAAAAGAAACGGACCGTACAAAATACATCTCACAGAAATGTTATGTTTTTTAGAAATGTGAAAAAAAAATTTTTTTAAATGGTTATTAAAATATAAAATGAACCTGACATATATATATATATATATATATATATATATATATATATATATATATATATATATATATATATATATATATATATATATGTATAGTTCGGCAGCAAGTCGTTGTTTATGCAGGCTTCATTGAAGACCACGGAGCTCTCTCTTTTCACAATCCTTCGTGTCAATCTCTCGACGCGGCGAGAAATTCTGTGGTTCTCAGGTTTATACCAGTGGAGTATGACACCTAGGGTTGTGTCGTGGGCCATTCCTTGAGCGTTTTCGGTCTCTTGACCGTCTTCAGGAGGTTGTGTCCTATCGTTACTAAGAGCCATTTTTTATAGTTTTATTATTTCGATCATATATTTATTAATTTACATATATATATATATATATATATATATATATATATATATATATATATATATATATATATATATATATATGAATGATAAGTCAATGAAAATAATTAGACCTGCAAATGGAAGCAAATCATAATCTTCGGTTGTTCAGAACAAGGACATTTAGTGAATAACAATATTTATTTTACTTCTCTTTCATTCCTTAAGCCAGGCTTTTCAAAGATTAAAATCTTATCATCAGAGGGGGTTAATGATTGATAAGTTGACAGATGAGGACAGTTAATATTCGAAATTTGAAAAAGTTTAAAAGTTCAAACGGGTATTTTCCAGTGTAAAGGCGTGTCACCAAAAACGGGTCTAATTATTTACATTGACTTATCATATTTTTGCTCTATCCAGTATATTTAGCTTTCCTTACCTCACAATAGGTCCAACTCTCTAAAAGTTTACCATATATCAAAATTTTCATTATATATATATATATATATATATATATATATATATATATATATATATATATATATATATATATATATATATATATATATTTAGGTATTTATTAATCGTTTATTTATTTATTTGTCCATAAATCCTCCTAGAGTTCTGGAGATAGACCCCCATAACCACATATATTCTTAAACTAAATTGCCCAGGGTACTTGGATAAGTATATTTCATTTTGATCAAAGTAGGAACATAAATCGAAAATGGAAATACACAGTTTTACTGTATTTTATTTATAACTTAAAAATTATAGAAGTAAAAAATCCATCTTCTTTCATTTTTATTGTATATAAAGCTAGGTATGTTTATTTACCTCCTCTGCGGGAAGTTAGCCACTAGGTCAGGTGGGGGTTTGAAAAGCCAGCACACTAGATGAAGTGCACTTTGGTTTATGAAAAAAGCCTGAGCAGCCTCGCCAGCATTCCCCGGTAGGAGCACCTCAGGCGATTAGCAATAAATAACTCCTGCACAGAGAGCAAGTAAAGCCTGGGAGGGTGGACCTCTTAGGACTGAACAGAACCATATGTTTATATATTTCTATGTAAAGGATTCACTTCTAAACTAATTAACTGATCATTATGAGTTTTGGAACATAGCCAGAGTTTTACATTACCTGTCTCTTGGGTAAAGTCTAATCTTGGCATAAAATTTAATAAAAAAAAATTAAATATTAGAAATTTATAGAAAGCCAAAAACGATATATTTTTTCTTTAAAATAAACATCTATTTAATTTAAAGCATGGCCAAGCTTTCAACCTTAATAGGTTTTTATCAAGCAACTTTCTTTCTTGTTTTTTTTTTTTCATTCTTACTTTTTTAGTGTGACATATAAAAGGACTTTCTGAGACCATCTGAATCAAGACCCTTCGGATTACTACTCACGTCACGAAACCAAAAAAGTAGAATTAAAAAAAGAAGAAACTTGCTTGATAAAAACTTATTAATGTTGAAAGCGTGCACATATTTTAAAGTAAATAAATGTTCGTTTTAAAGATAAAAATCGTTTTTGGCTTTCCATAAATTTCTAATATTCAAAACAAAGTGATATCTCAAAAAAGTGCCAACTTATTGCTGATTTAAAAAATTAATTATTTCATTCTAAAATAAAAAAGAATTTGTTTTGGTCTATAAAACGTTGCTTGGCTGAGTTCCAATAAATATTCTTGACGCCATTATTGGGTCATACTCTTGACGCCATTCTTGCCAAGCAATGGAATGTGAAGAATTAACGATGAAATGTAATTTCTCTGTGATTTGTTAGAAAAATTCCTCGGTTGTCACGGCCGTTATTTGAATTGAATAAATCAGAATGGCGCCTTCTTTTCCAAATCCAAATATGAATAGTTTCACATCCTTTTCTATTAAGGCAACAGAAAAGTAATGTTTTTATACTAATGACTCACCACTTACTAAGGTCAAAAGCCACTCGATGCAACGGTCACTAAATGGAATTTTTAGTGAATTATATATTGTTACTAGCATGGATACCCGGGGCAAAAGTGCAACATTTTTGTATTAAAACTTCTATCTCTCTGTCTTTTTCCCCTTCCCACCCTCTTTCTTCTCCACCAAGCCCATTCCTCTTTCTGAACATACACACACACACTTTTATAGATTACTCAAGAAATGAGTCGGTGTAAGGGAAATAACCTATTAGAAACAAATCAGACTTACTTCCCTTTAGGTATTGGGAAAAACATGCCCCCCCCCCCCCCCAATCAAAATCGTGGCCAGTTTACCCTCAAAGAATACATTTTTTTCTGAATTTGAGACATTGTCCATTCCTGGCAATGCGGATCAAGAATTTATCACTTTTAGTGTGTTTTTTTGGTAGTTTTTGACTTGTAGCTGACATACACACAGACATACACACAGACACTTCCCTTTATATAATGAATTATTATTATATACATTTTTTATCATATATTTGACATAAATATCTAGTTATTCGAATAGTTTCGATAACTTGATAATTAACCCTTTTTTATCAGTTTGTGCTGCCCTTATATACTGCGAGTCTTCATTTTCTTGGTCTGTCAAACTGGTGTTTAAAATATCATTATCTTGGTCTGTCAAACTGGTGTTTAAAATATCATTTTCTTGGCCTGTCAGACTAGTGTTTAAAATATCATTTTCTTGGTCTGTCAAACTGGTGTTTAAAATATCATTTTCTTGGCCTGTCAAACTGGTGTTTAAAATATCATTTTCTTGGCCTGTCAAACTAGTGTTTAAAATATAATTTTCTTGGTCTGTCAAACTAGTGTTTAAAATATCATTTTCTTGGCCTGTCAAACTAGTGTTTAAAATATCATTTTCTTGGTCTGTCAAACTGGTGTTTAAAATATCATTTTCTTGGTCTTTCAAACTGGTGTTTAAAATATCATTTTCTTGGTCTTTCAAACTGGTGTTTAAAATATCATTTTCTTGGTCTGTCAAACTGGTGTTTAAAATATCATTTTCTTGGTCTTTCAAACTGGTGTTTAAAATATCATTTTCTTGGTCTGTCAAACTGGTGTTTAAAATATCATTTTCTTGGTCTTTCAAACTGGTGTTTAAAATATCATTTTCTTGGTCTGTCAAACTGGTGTTTAAAATATCATTTTCTTGGTCTGTCAAACTGGTGTTTAAAATATCATTTTCTTGGTCTTTCAAACTGGTGTTTAAAATATCATTTTCTTGGTCTTTCAAACTGGTGTTTAAAATATCATTTTCTTGGTCTTTCAAACTGGTGTTTAAAATATCATTTTCTTGGTCTTTCAAACTGGTGTTTAAAATATCATTTTCTTGGTCTTTCAAACTGGTGTTTAAAATATAATTTTCTTGGTCTGTCAAACTGGTGTTTAAAATATAATTTTCTTGGTCTTTCAAACTGGTGTTTAAAATATCATTTTCTTGGTCTGTCAAACTGGTGTTTAAAATATAATTTTCTTGGTCTGTCAAACTGGTGTTTAAAATATAATTTTCTTGGTCTTTCAAACTGGTGTTTAAAATATCATTTTCTTGGTCTTTCAAACTGGTGTTTAAAATATCATTTTCTTGGTCTGTCAAACTGGTGTTTAAAATATAATTTTCTTGGTCTTTCAAACTGGTGTTTAAAATATCATTTTCTTGGTCTTTCAAACTGGTGTTTAAAATATAATTTTCTTGGTCTGTCAAACTGGTGTTTAAAATATCATTTTCTTGGTCTTTCAAACTGGTGTTTAAAATATCATTTTCTTGGTCTGTCAAACTGGTGTTTAAAATATAATTTTCTTGGTCTGTCAAACTGGTGTTTAAAATATCATTTTCTTGGTCTTTCAAACTGGTGTTTAAAATATCATTTTCTTGGTCTTTCAAACTGGTGTTTAAAATATCATTTTCTTGGTCTTTCAAACT
Organism: Sepiola atlantica; assembly: GCA_963556195.1. NCBI lineage: Eukaryota > Metazoa > Mollusca > Cephalopoda > Sepiida > Sepiolidae > Sepiola > Sepiola atlantica. Next base: position 16,256,185 of record OY744539.1, read on the forward strand.
GGTGTTTAAAATATCATTTTCTTGGTCTTTCAAACTGGTGTTTAAAATATAATTTTCTTGGTCTGTCAAACTGGTGTTTAAAATATCATTTTCTTGGTCTTTCAAACTGGTGTTTAAAATATCATTTTCTTGGTCTGTCAAACTGGTGTTTAAAATATCATTTTCTTGGTCTGTCAAACTGGTGTTTAAAATATCATTTTCTTGGTCTTTCAAACTGGTGTTTAAAATATCATTTTCTTGGTCTTTCAAACTGGTGTTTAAAATATCATTTTCTTGATCTGTCAAACTGGTGTTTAAAATATAATTTTCTTGGTCTGTCAAACTGGTTTTTAAAATATCATTTTCTTGGTCTGTCGAACTGGTGTTTAAAATATCATTTTCTTGGTCTGTCAAACTGGTGTTTAAAATATCATTTTCTTGGTCTCTCAAACTGGTTTTTAAAATATAATTTTCTTGGCCTGTCAAACTGGTATTTAAAATATCATTTTCTTGGTCTTTCAAACTGGTGTTTAAAATATCATTTTCTTGGTCTGTCAAACTGGTGTTTAAAATATCATTTTCTTGGTCTGTCAAACTGGTGTTTAAAATATCATTTTCTTGGCCTGTCAAACTGGTGTTTAAAATATCATTTTCTTGGTCTGTCAAACTGGTGTTTAAAATATCATTTTCTTGGTCTGTCAAACTGGTGTTTAAAATATCATTTTCTTGGTCTCTCAAACTGTTTTTTAAAATATCATTTTCTTGGCCTGTCAAACTGGTGTTTAAAATATCATTTTCTTGGTCTGTCGAACTGGTGTTTAAAATATCATTTTCTTGGTCTGTCAAACTGGTGTTTAAAATATCATTTTCTTGGTCTCTCAAACTGGTTTTTAAAATATAATTTTCTTGGCCTGTCAAACTGGTATTTAAAATATCATTTTCTTGGTCTTTCAAACTGGTGTTTAAAATATCATTTTCTTGGTCTGTCAAACTGGTGTTTAAAATATCATTTTCTTGGTCTGTCAAACTGGTTTTTTAAATATCATTTTCTTGGCCTGTCAAACTGGTGTTTAAAATATCATTTTCTTGGTCTGTCAAACTGGTGTTTAAAATATCATTTTCTTGGCCTGTCAAACTGGTGTTTAAAATATCATTTTCTTGGTCTGTCAAACTGGTGTTTGAAATAACATTGTTTGTCATGCTTAAGTTTTAAATTATATTATTAACTGTTGGTGAGTATGTCTGCTAGTATAACTATTGACTAAATGCATGTGATGAGTTTAGGCATTAAGTCGTAAAAAGGATATGTTCTGGACTAAGTTCACAAGGAAGCCATGGGTTCGACCCTACTTAGAAATAAGCTGGGATTCGTCATAAAAATCAGGCAGAAACGATGTCAGCCAGAAAACAGAGAGAGTTTCAGTTGTGAATCTCAGGAACTCTCAATAGACGCTTTGATGAGAGAAGGCGTGTATTTACAATGAGCTAACACAACGTAATATAATTAAGCATGAGCTTAAAATAAATCTCTCTCTCTTCTGTCCTTTCCCTCTTTTGACTTTGCAGCCTTCTGGACGATCACGGTGAATAAATAATTCTTTTTTTTAAATATACTGTGTTATGAATTAATTAATTGAATAATTATAATTAATGTGAGAAGTATGTCACCATTTTTATTTTTGCTAATTCCATCTATGGAACAAAATACCACGAGGCTGCGTCCCAACCGACTACAATATAGTCGTCTTCAAGTCTAATGTAAACAAATACTTGTAGAGCCGTCCTCTTGGATAATCAATTTCTCTTAAGTAATCTTCTGCCCATTCCACTCATTATTTCCAATCTTGACAATATTTTTAACCCTTATCCTCGAGTTAATAAAAATTAGTTAAAAAAAACTCAGTCCTCGGAGGATAGCAACATACATGCACTACACCAACGCCAGTGAGAAAAGAAGGCTAGGTACAATTTTGAGTTGATTAAATGATTAATATTAAATGAGTCTCATAGCTAAACATGCTGATCGAATGAACACATCTTGGAAATACCTTTTCTTCTATTAGAGAGAGAGAGAGAGAGAGAGAGAGGGGGGGGACGGAAGTCATAGCTACCGCATAAAATAAAGATAATAATCTGTGTTTCTGTATTATTTGGATTATTTAGATGACTACTCTCATCTTGGTTATTATTTTCACAGCGTTTCGGCTGATGTAATCTCCGACCTTCTTCAGGTGGATCTTTACGAATTCAGAAATGTTAATGTCGAACTCTGGAATTTCGAACTGAGCGCCTTATTTAATTCACAGTGTAGATTGTTCTCGTTTCATCAGCTATGACCGGGTAGAAGTGTTAAGTCATTTTAAAAATATTATTCTATGTTAGTATCGCCCGTAGTGAGGATTGAACCTTCAACCTCCAGAAGACTGTCGCTTACTGTTACATCGACCGAAATGTTGTGAAAATATATATGGCATGATCATGTTGACACATAAGTTCTTATCATCGCTGTATGTGGGAAGATGATGACACCTCCATGCAAAAACTAACGTTCTCGAAATCATCTCTTCTGACCGAGATAAACATGCGACTGGGTCTACAAAAAACATGAAATTGGAATTGGAATTAGAATTGGAAAGTAAAATCCAAGATGATATCAGTAGTCCGAATAATCCAAATAATCCAAGTTATCAATCCTCATCTCAAAGATTCTGTAACATAATACGCATTCTTGTTTTTTTGTTTTTTGAGAATGTCTGAAAAAATTTCCATTCTTTATGCATTTTCCTTTATGCTTCTTGTATTGTAGTTGAGAATGATGGATTTCCACTTCCTCGGACGCAAATGGAACTACGGGAGTTCGATACCCGGATCAAAAGGAAACAGAAATCTTCAAGTAGCAAACTGCTCAATATTGGACGATTCAAGGCGAAGCTCAATAAAATCCAATGTAAGTACGTTCAATCCTTTTATTGCGTATCAGCGTAAATACCCATCCCAGCATGGATTCATAACATATTTAAATATGACTTGGCAGTAATATAATATAATATATAAAATAAAGTCGGTCTCTTTTTCAGTTTTTGTCATCAATAGCTTTCTTCCTACAAAATCAATATTTGATTCTGTTTCATCAGTTCTTTTAGTCGAATGTCGCAGCAGAATAAAATGTAATTCAACCGATTCCCTTCCAGAAAATACTTTGACCGGGTCGGAATTATTTCATAAAGGGGACGTAACTCTGTATTTGTTAATACAGAGTTACTTACCTTTGTTTGGAACATAAATATTTTTTTTAATAAAAAGTGCATAGTTTAAAAAAAAACTAATATAAAAAGTAAAGTCAGTCTCTTTCTTGATTTTTGTCATCGATAACTTTCTTTCTACGGAATCAATATTTGATTCTGATTCGTCAGTTCTTTTGGTCGATCCCTGCATCATGTTGTTAAGAATTATTTTCATTAGGACGCCATCTTAGAAAAAGAAACATCATTCCGTATTCGTTAATACAGAGTTATTTCCCTTTGTTTGGAACAAAAAAAAATAGTATTTGGAGGTGGAGGGAAAAATGCATAGTTTGAAAAAACAGAAACAGTTTTCAAATAAAAACACGACCGAGCAAGCGGAGGAGGTACAGCTAGTTTTAAGATGAAAGGTACATATAATTTCCCAGGTGCATGGTGTCATTATTAACAGGTCACAAAATTTTTAGGCCAATTGTAGCCTCATATGAAAGTAGGTTTCTAATTAGTTTAAGTTACAAAATTACTTTGTCTTCGAAAGTTAATATTTTGCTCAAGTGTGAACACCTCAACACCAAAAAAAAGTGACCCCACAAACAATGGGGGTCCCTTCCTATAAAAGAAATGCAACCCATAGACTCGTTAATAGAATTCACGATCTTTTCTGCAATCCAACCATGTTTGGTACAAATAAACTTTAGTTTATGCCTGACTTGTCCACCAAGTTTCAACCAAGAATGTCCAACAGTTTTTGTTTTATCGCCATTATATGATATGCACCAAGTGTGTACATATGTGTTGCAAGCAAGAGAACATGGGGTGCAAGATTGTCAATAACTCTGACACAACCATCTTTTGCTCTGATTATGTGGCAAAATAATAAGTTTCTTTACACGTCGGGGATACGTGTTCGACAATCAGTCCAACAGTGACTTTGTTGCTGTCGGGCTGAGGTATGGTCCTGTTCAGTCTCAGGCTTTACCTTCTCTTTGAGAATGGGGTTAGTTTATCACTAATCGCCTGAGACGCCTCTACCAGGGAATGCCGACAGGGGATGCTCAGGCACTTTTCGTAGGCCAAAGTGCACTAATCCTAGTGAACTGGCTTTTCAACTTAACACCTGACCTTGTGTCTAACTTCCCGGCTGAAGTAAATACAATAAGAATAATAAATAATAATAATACTTCTATATACTACTACTACTACTACTACTACTACTACTACTACTACTACTAATAATAATTATTATTATTATTATTATTATTATTATTATTATAAGAAGAAGAAGAAGAAGAAGAAGAAGAAGAAGAAGAAGAAGAAGAAGAAGAAACTATGCGAACTATGCAAAAGACTGAATGTTGAACATGTAGACAAATGGTACAGACAAAAACCGGAGACAATACTGGAAAACGAAAATCACACCATCCTCTGGGACATGGAGGTGCAAAAAGATAAACTCATCCAAGCAAGGAGACCGGATATCATAATAGTCAACAAAAGAGAAAAGACCTGCCAAATCGTAGATTTTGCCGTCTCAGCAGCCCATAGGATGAAGATCAAGGAGACATAAAACAAAGCTAATACACAGAACTTACCAGAGAACTGAAAGAGAAAATTGCAACATGAAGAAAGTAGTACCAATAATCGTAAGAGCACTATAAACCTCGAAAATAGACTTGGAGAAATTGGAAGATCGAGACTATAAAAACAGCTGAAATCTTAAGGAAAATCCTCGAATGTGGAAACCAATCCACATAAACTACAAACGCTTACCAACCACATGGAAGTTGCAATAGAAATAAAACAAAAGTATAGAAAGAAGATGAACACATAAATGCAAGGGAACTGAAACTGCAAGAAATTCCATAAAATGCCCCCCCCCCCCCCAATAAAATAATAAATAAACACATTCAATGTAATAGCACCAACATCGGCTGATACTACACAAAATAGTTGTGACGGGTCAAGGAGGATGGAAAAACCGAAGAGAAACCCCCAGTGAAATAATAATAATAATAGTAATAATAATAATAATAATAATAGGAATTTTTTATTTTTTAATTTATTTTTAAAAATTATTCTATTTATATATATATATATATATATATATAAATTTTTTTTTTTTTTCTTAAATGGTGCCGGCCTAGGCTGACACCAGACAAAATATTTGTAGAGGGTCGAGGAAGATGAGAAGACCGAGGAGGGACAGCACAAACCAGACCATCACTGGAAAAGTGCAGAGAATGCTGGGACCTTGGGGAGGCTTATTGCCACCCAAATCCCAGAGACGACCAATTGTCCTTACCAGCGAGAAATCAATGGTAAGAGGCTGTTGCGATACCGCATCATTATCGAAAAGAGGTGAAGAATACTAGAAATCTGGGGAGGCTTGTTGTCACTCAGACTCCAGGAAATACCACTGGTTGTTGTCGGTGAGCAATCACTGACGATGATCTGTGTGAGAACTCCTAGTGAGTACAAATAATAATAATAATAATAATAATAATAAAGATAATATAGAAGTAAAGAGACTTATTATTTTTCGTTATGCAAGAAGAATGTCTTAGCCGATATGATGTCACCGTTTCTGAATTTCCGAATGAAATCAAAGTAGAATAAATAGTGGTAGTGGTAGTTCTTATATAGCAGTAAAGAGATTTATTATTTTGCCATCTAATTTACATACGCATTTGTGGTGTGTACAGACACAAGTATGTAAATTAGATGGTGACACTGAAAAAGAAAGTCACTATTTCTTGAAATGCTCACAGAGACATTAATAAACATTAGAGAGTGGTTGAATCAACATAGAGTTGACGAGGAGGCAAGAGAAATGCATAGCTAAAAGAGAGATGGGTGACTTGTTGAGTTAATTATAAATTACTGTAAATTACAACAACTAAAACGAAATTTTTTAAACATAACTCAATCCCATAACTAAAGTATATTTTATGCATTTTGTGTTATTGAAGTACATAGAAAAAAGCCTTAGGGAAACAAACGTTGATTAACTCAGCTTTAGTATAATAAGAGATGGATATCAATTGTTCCCATCTAATATATTTCGATTCCATCTCTGATGTTGTCATCATCATCATATTCGGTTTAACGTCCATTTTACATTCTGGCATCTGTTGGACAGCTTTTAGAAATTGACTTCACAACTAACCTATCTCTGGCCAAATCTTTATTTTTTTCCTCTTTCTCTCAAGTGTATCTTTATCACTTCCTCCCATGTTTTCCTTGGTTTTCCCCTGTGATCTCAACCTGCTACCTCAACTGTTCTACATCTACTAACCCAAGAACTCCAATCCATTCTTTCAATGTGACCATACCATCAAAGTTTCCTGTTCCATACACATTTTCCCATACTGTCCAGATATAATCTTACTCTGAGGTCATCAGATCTAAGCTTGTCTTTAAGACTCACATTACACATCCATCGTATTATTCTTACATCATTTCTATCCATGCAACGCATGTCCTCAACCTCCACTAGCCAGGTTTCACTTCCATACATCATCACACTGTGTATGTATGTCTGATAGACTCTTCGCTTGGTTGACAGTGGTAGCGCTCTGCTTGTTAGTAATGGCAACATTTCCAGAAACTTATTCCATCCACTCCTAACTTTTGCTATCACATAAGCACCTGCTTCTCCTTGTGCTTTAATGGTATCACCAAGGTAGTAACATTTCTGAACAACCTCGATAACTTCATTGTCCAAATATACAGGGTGGGCAAAAATAAGGGTCCTATTTTTAAAAAATTCATAACTTTTTTATTTATTGATTTTTTTTTTGATTTTTTTTAGAATAAGTAAAGGACCCCTTCCGAAGCAAGCATGAGCCGTATTAGCCCTAAGGAACGTACCCTCATTTAGAAAACATTATTTTTGCTTAAAAAACTCAAAACAGTGTAAAAAACAATACTTTAGTTTTTGTAAGTTTTAAGAAGTGCTTTTCGGCTAAAATTTGTTTTGTTTATTTCAAAAAATCTCGGAAGGGTCAGTCTACACACACATAAAGTTTGGTGAGTTTAACTTTTATTTTGTGGAAGTTATTCAAATTCAAGTTATTCAAATTTAAAGATAGGACCCTTATTTTGGCCCACCCTGTATTTTCTCCACATCTGAGTTCTTATCCGTTTACATTGTCTTACTCTTCTTGTACGCAAACTAGTTATCATCTCTCAACCTATCAGTAATTCCACTGCACTTCTTGTAAGTACCAGAAAAAATTGAGTTGTACCCGACTCCCTTTCCACAAACTGAGTAGGGGGAATTTCCTTTTTCTGGGAAATTTCCTTTTTCTGGGGAATTTCCTTTTTCTGGGGAATTTCCAGCACTAAAACCACTGATCATCACTTTGTTCTTGGTGACTTTCACTCTCAGACCTTCACTTTCCATAGCATTCCTCAAAGTTACTTAACAAGTAGACCTTCCATTGTTTCAGAAGCAAGTACTAAATCATCAGCATACAACATCTTTCCCGGACAATAAAAAACAAATTCTTGCTATGTTCCCATTTGTGCCTTCATTTTTACTAAATGTTCAAAATTTTACAGTTAACAAGTGTTACATGTTGAGAATTGCTAGGGGTGTCAGAAAAGGGAGATCCCGCATGACTGTGACGTCACGTGTAAGATCTCACCTGAGATGCTAATCAGCTTCTTGAAAGTAACCACTGCAAACACCTTCACCCAACTCGGGTTGGGTTTGGATACATAAAAATCTGGAGAATTAATACCACGGTTCATTTATCATGTTTTCAGAATTTGCAAAATATAAAAAAAAAAGACCAAACCATAGAATGTGTTTTTGTGATTATTACAACCCAACATGAAACACAAGAGAACAATGGCTGACCATTTGGAATAATCTTCACCATCTTTACTAACTCGTAGCAGAAGCTGTTACGCACTTGTATACAACACCTCTTCACTTGTTTGAATTAAATACCAGCTCTCTCTCTCTCTTTAACATTCATCCGAACATTAACATAAGAACCAGCTAATGCCATCACGCCAACAAGTATACTTAGCGATAATCAATAATCATTAACATTCCAAAAAGTGAGCCTAATTCTATTACTGTTTAGGAGTTAGCAAAATCAGACTTCCTTCTTCGTTTCGAAATCAAATATTGATTTATGATGTTTAGAGTTGCTTCCATCATCCGAGAGAAGCTGCTATTCAACGTGTGCAGAGATTAATAGACTATTTGCGACTCTTGAAGAAACCAAAAAAAAAACAGACATTAGGTGTGGCGAAGAAGTGCGAAAAAGGAGCGAGTGAAAAAGACTTGGCTAAGACATTCAGAGTATGCATATATGTCAGTGTTACTACTGGTTTAGTATAATTAATAGTGTTGGGACGATTAATCAGAATCGGGAATCGGGAATCGGAAAAATCAGAACTTTTTGGGGCATCGAAATCGGAAATATTTGTGCCTATTTTCTGGTGCCAAAAACGATTCTTTTAATTGTTTTTTTCTTTTTTGTTTTTGTTTAAAGCTTAATTTACCATTGCTGGCACTAATGATAAAATGATAAATATTTATCGATTTTAAACTACCAGTAAAATTAAAACGTATAGATTACCTCCCACGAGTGATTTTTACGTTTGCGAAAATATGTGCGTATATTACATGTTTTTGTTTTTTTACGGTAATTCTAAAATTAAAAAATCAACTCTATAACTAAATATTTAGAGATTTTAAAAGAATCGGACTAGGAATCAAGAATATAGAACAGAATCGGTAATTGTATCGGAATCGGAGAAAATATTGGAATCGTCCCATCACTGATAATTAAACTGGGCTAGTCTTTAGAAATTAGAAGTGGTAGTGGTGGAAATGCTGTGGTTAGCGACATGGTTGTCAGATTATAATAAACTAAAAAAATACCTATTAATTCTCGAAACAGAACAGTTTTGCACCACTTTTATGTCTCCTTATGAAGATTACAATCAAGATATAATTATATTAAACCTTATATCCAGAATACTTATTCTCATTTTGATTAAAATCCATGATTTCGATTCTAGAAAATGTCTAAAATTTAAAGCTTAACCTTAAGGTGTCTTAAGAAGAAATTAAAATTTAGACAATCTTTCTTAAATGGTGCCTAATGACTATGGATCTAATTTCAATGCAAGGGTAAGTAATGTGAGCTATATTTAGTTAAATTTAGTTTTATGCAAAGGGAACACAGAGGAAGTGGAAGCCCTTTGTAGGAATGCAGATAGCTTCGATTTTTGTGAAATTTTAACAATAGGTATTAAACATCAATTAATAAATGTTTCCCATATTTCAGTTTCTTTGGAGTATTTTCAAGGGGTTTTAGGGGACATAATCTCCTATTTGAAAATTCAGATATATCAGATTTGCATTTAATTTGATCCATTATATCTTGATTTTAATTTTTGTAAAGGGACATAAAAGTGGCACAAAACTGGTTTGTTGGGGGTGGGGGATTAATTTGACCCTTTCTGGGACATGTATTCTTCTAGCAATTTATAAATTTAAGAATTAAGAAAAAATCGAAAGTATTACATACAACGTAAAATAATTATTTAAATAAAAAAAATAGTTTAAAGTTAAAAATTACTTGATTATAACGTTTCCTTTAATAATTAGTATCAAATATATATTTATGTAAAATAATCGAGGCAAAAAGACAACATTGAAGCCAAATCTTAAAAAAGGGCAAATTAGCCAAATTTGGGCTTAATAATGCCAATCTTGCAACCCTGCTAAGTGGTATGAAGTGTGGACTTATTGCACAGAGTTCGACTTCTGTTTGCATCACTTTCACTACCCCCAGGAAAGGTATAAACCGATTATTATTAGACTGGGATCGTCTTCAGGAGAGATGGAGACTAATCATGATAAAAGTTTGATTTTCATACATAAATGTGTGTAGAGATTATTATTACACTTGCAGTGAACTAATTCTTTGATCCCCACAAATTATCAGGACGGCGGATCATCACGCACACAGCTTGAGTCTTGTTGTTTTGATAACACATAGCAGTAGTTCACCCTTCTTCTTTGTTGTTGTTCTGACGTGATTCATTATTGGTTAACAGTAGCGGTTGTAAATAAAAAACAGCACAAAACCATTTTGGTGTTTAATCCATTAGCACTCATGTTCCTTACTTTTAGGACCAGAAGGATAAGTAACCATTTTCAGCAATAGTTGCATTTTTAAGGATATCGTTAGTTAGTCATACATTTGAACTGTTATAGTTAAAGTCAGTTACTGTTTAGAACTTAAAAGGGAAGGGTTGTCATAAAAAGTTCCAATAGCGATAGTGCGGCACTTAGTTAATGCTGAACTTCTTTCTGACCATGGATTTAGACAATCACGATCTACTGCAAACATCTTTACGGTCATCTCTAAACGCATGTATCATACACTCGACAAGGCAGGTTAAGCTAAGGCAGTAGTGCTTGATATATCCAAGACCTTTGTCAAGGTATGTCATAAAACGCTTCTCCTGAAAATATGCTCATACGGTATTACTGGGCAAATACTTAATATAATTAGATCCTTCCTAACCAAAAGAAAGATCCAGGTTGTCCTCGATGGCCGTTCATCTAAGCAACATGACATAAATGCTGGTGTACCCCAGGGATCTATCTTTGGACCTTTATTATTCCTGATCTACATAAACGATCTCCCTGATGACATTGAGTCTGAGATTGGAATATTTGCTGACGACACCTTGCTTTACTCTCATCATGTGGGCAAAACAGACGCGATCATATCCAAGGCAATGGCTGAATCCTTAGAAAATGACCTCCAGGCTGCAGTGGATTGGGGTCATAAATGGTTGGTAACTTTTAATGCTGCAAAGACAAAGCTCCTTTCCTTCAATAACTACAAGAAACCTCTCCAACCACCGATTGTCATGGCAAATAACACCCTACCTGAGAGTTCAACATTCAAACTCCTCGGCCTAACCTTCACAGGTAACATGAATTGGAATAAATACATTTAAGACATTGCCAAGGCTGCAGCAAAGAAGGTGGGCTTCCTCTACCATGTTAGTAAACTCCTCACACAAAGCCACCATCCGCCCATGCATGGAGTATTGTTGCTGCATCTGGGCTGGTGCATCATCCACTAGTCTCTCCCCCCTAGACAAGGTCCCTCACTATCAACCAAGCTCCAGCCCCTGTCCCATCGCCGCAATGTTGCATCCTTGTGCTTGTTTTACAAATACTTCAATGGATTGTGCTCCGATGAGCTGGCTACTCTGGTGCCTCCTCGACGTAAATTCACTAGACCAACCCGACAATCAGCTAAATCCCATCCATTCACTGTGGAGGTCACCAGATGCTAGAGAGCCTTCTACTCCAATAGCTTCTTTCCTCGTACTGGATGCAATCAGTTATATTAATGATTCAATCAACATGTTTTAGGTAAGTAATTCTTATAACCAATCCACATTTATATATCGCATAAATGAATGCTCTAACTATCCTGTAAGTAAAGTAAATCTTTGAAAGTAATTGTGCTCAAATATAATATTGTATCTACAAAAGATTTTTGGTAATAAATTAACGAAAACGAAATTGGACACTCATGGTTAACAATGCTTTCGTGGTTTTTATATAATATACATAATACTTCAAATGGCATTCAGAGGTCTGGTGATGCCCTGGCCCAACTCTTTGCTTGTATGCCCCAAATACTCAAGTATAAGTCCTAGTACTGAGAAATATTATGAGACAGGGCGATAGTTTGAATATGATTGGATGACCCCTCCAATTTGGAGTCCTGGGGCCACCGATTCCTCCTTTGCACGTCACTGAATACCACCAACCCATTTCCCATGAGGGAATGGGAGCAACTATCTCAAAACTGACTGCTTTCTCCCGTGGTCCAGAAAAAGGAGAAAATTTTGATAAGGTTATTCGCTACGTGTCACGAGTGACTTCCTGTCTGTGACCTCATATCCTGAACACGTTGCCTTCACTCTAATTGTTAACTTCTAAACGAATGTTCACTACTTTACTTAAGATAACCGTATGTAAAATACCGTTTTTAACATGATTTTTACACATAACTTGCTTGTCTGTAAAACAATATATATGAGGATAAAATGCACGATATATTATAAAATGAAATGCCGTGGAGACAAGATGTATGAAAAAGACAAAAGGAAAAACAAATTAAACACAGGAAGAAATCGGTAAATCTCTCGTTTTTCACAATTTCTTCCTGTGTTTAATTTGTTTTTCCTTTTATCTTTTTCATACAACAATGATTAAAAAGTTATGGTGTTTTGGGAGTTTGTTCGTACGCAATTAGAAACATGTGATTGGTTGACAAAAAAGGAATAAGCAGAGTACACATTACTAAGGCAGTAGTTTTTATTATATTAATACCCAAGTTCGAATCTCATGTAAGTCTAAATGATTTTTTTAACTGGATACATGTTTCATGAATATAAAGAAATTAACACAACATAATAGCATAAAAAGACATTACATAAATTTATTTTTTTAATTAAGTTACCTTTTTTCTTTGATTATAACCCCCCCCTTTCAAAGTAGGCATAAAGAGTATTTATTTGGCATTAGTTCAGTAGGGATGGAAATTGACATACCCAGGTACTGTATGAACACCGTTTAAGGAGCGGATATGAACTAGTTATAGATTATTTGAGCCATCCATAACTATAAGTGTGATTTTCATTTGATACTTGTTCAATTGAAAGGCAATTATGATTCTTCGGTTGGCAATCATGATTCTTCAGTTGGAGAGAATTTAAATGATTGGATGATTCTGGATCATTAATCAGAATGAAGACTGTTGAGCAAATACATTTCTGTTGATCCATGAGTTCTAGTAATCTTAATCCAATGAATGGCTCGGAAAAGAAGAAAAAAATGTTAATATCCCGGGAAAAAATGCGCACGAGTATGAAATTGAACACGCTTGGAATCGCAGACATCGAACCGAGGATGATCTTAATTATTTGCAAAGACTTCGGACAGCATGATTCCAATGCACTTCATTACTTCCGCCTATGTTATCCTTCATAGCTTCTTATCGCCTGGTGTGGTTCCTCTTTGAAAGACATTCATAGCAAGAACTCGTCTTGCTAATGTGCCAAAAAAAAGTCTTTCTCTTCTCCCTCCATGTGCCTCGCGTCAAGTGGAATTTCCATGAACAAAGCTTCTTTTCAAAGGCTTCCCGTTTGCGGAACACATTACTGCGGGACTGCTTCCCTGCTGATTATAACTTAGTTGGCATTCAAATTCAATGGCAACAATTTTTTTCTATGGACCGCTCCATAAGCAATCAAACGCTATTCATACCATTGATCAATATTAGTACTCCCGTAGTGTTCCTCATCTTTCGGCTGGCAACTATCTCCATCTCATTAACCCTTATCCTCGAGTTGTTTTTGGCCTTGATAAGTGGTGACCCCAATAGTAAAAAACTAATCTTAATCATTGTGATGCTTACTTTAATGATGCGATGTGTACTTTAAATCTCTTATTGATTTAATTCATTGAATGAGAAATCAATTTGCAATCATAAAATGAAGGAAATCAAAATACTATGAAATGCTATCCATTATGCGCCACATTCTCAAATGATATTATATCAAATGATATTATATCAAATGATATCAAATGATATTATATCAAATGATATCAAATGATATTATATCAAATGATATCAAATGATATTATATCAAATGATATCAAATGACATTATATCAAATGATATCAAATGATATTATATCAAATGATATCAAATGATATTATATCAAATGATATCAAATGACATTATATCAAATGATATCAAATGATATTATATCAAATGATATCAAATGATATTATATCAAATGATATCAAATGATATTATATCAAATGATATTATATCAAATGATATCAAATGATATTATATCAAATGATATCAAATGATATTATATCAAATGATATCAAATGACATTATATCAAATGATATCAAATGATATTATATCAAATGATATCAAATGATATTATATCAAATGATATCAAATGATATTATATCAAATGATATCAAATGATATTATATCAAATGTATTTAAGTCTTCAGGTGCATCTTGTCGAACCTGTACAGAATTTTCAACAGAACCTTTTATTCAATCCACGGGGGTAGCTTGCTCTCATTCTGTCAGCCATGACTGGATAAAAGATTTAAGTAATCCGTAAATGTATTCTTAGTATCGCCCGCAGGTCGGAGATTACATCGGCTGAAACGTTGTGAGAAACACATCCAAGATAGGAACAGTAGTCCGAATAATCCAAATAATCCAAATTATCAATCCTCATCTAAAAAATTCATAACAAAACACTGATAATATATTTCTGTTTTTTTTGTTGTTGTTTTTTTAGATTAGGATTGATAATTTGTATTATTTATCTTATTCTGACTACTATTCTCATCTTGGATGTTATTTTCACAACGTTTCAGCCGATGTAACCTCTGACCTTCTTCAGGTGCATCTTTTCGAAATTGAGAATCTTTATGTCAAAGTTGGGAACCTTTACGGAATTTTGATAGGCGAACTTTAATGTGATACCCAGTAGCTGCCTGGTGCAGAATTCATTCTGGGAAGGTTCAGCCAACTTCTTCCGAAGAAGGAAGTTTCTAGAGAATATTAACCGCATGTATATCCCAGTAACCCTAATCCTAACCCTAACCCTAATCCCAGTTATGGAAAATGACAACATTAGTTTTTGCAGGGTTTTTTTGCAGGGAAGTGTCACTGTTCTCCCACATACAGTGCTTAGTATTCCCAAATGGTCACTCATTATGGACTGACCAGGCTGAATGTCGCTTAACTTCGGTGATCTAACCCAGTACCGCAGGGAAAAGAATAGTTATTTATACATATAGTTATTGAACCAGACACGCGTTGGGTATTATTATGTTAGAGATTGTTTAGACTGATGCACTTCATGACTTTCCTTCCTCCCCCTCTCCCAATCGTTTGATCTTCCCAAAACATGCCCGAGGAATGCAGTTCACAGATAGTGGGATCTGCTCGCAGACATATAGAACCATGTTTGTTGCTAGAAAAAAAAAGAAAGAATAAAAGAATGATATTTTGGTAATATTTAATTGGAATCAAGTAAAAATTTAAGAAGATAAAAAAGATAAAGAATATAAAGAGGAAGAAGAATATGAAGAAGATGAAAAAGAAGATGAAGAAGATGAAGATGAAGAAGGTGAAGAAGATGAAGCTGAAGAAGATGAAGAATATTAAGAAGATAAAGATTAAGAAGATGAAGATAAAGATGATGAAGATGAGAATGAAGAAGATGAGGATGAAGATAAAGATGAAGAAGATGAAGATGAAGAAGAAGGTGAAATGAAAAAAATTAAGATGAAGAAGATGAAAAAGAAGATGAAAAAGAAGATGAAAAAGAAGATTAAGAAGATGAAGATAAAGATGATGAAGATGAGAATGAAGAAAAAGATGAAGAAGATGAAGGTGAAATTAAAAAAATGAAGAAGATGAAGAAAGAGAAGATGAAGATGAAGAAGGAAAAATGAAGAAGATAAAGAAGATAAAGATGAAGAAGAAGAAGAAAAAAATGAAGAGGAAGAAAAAGAAGATTAAAAAATTGATCTATTAACTGCACAAAAACACGCGCAGTTCTATTCACAATCTATTAATATACTAAAGCTGAGTTGATCAACCTTCGTTTCCCTAAGTTTTTATTTTCTTACATATTTTAATCACACAAAATACATGTTAAAATATTTCTGAGTTTTGGGATTGAGTTATGTTTTTAAAAAACGCCCATTTTAATTGTTCTAATTAGCCGCAATTAACTCGCCAAGCCATCTATCTCTTACTAAGTTTCTATCCATCACTCTCACTTTCATCTGTCTGTCTATCTTTATCTCTTGCTCTCTCTCTCTCTCTTTCTCTCTATCTATCTCTCTATTGATCACTCTACCTCTCTCTCTCTCTCTCTCTCTCTCTCTCTCTCTCTCTCTCTCTCTCTGTATTAACAGTGGAAGATAATAAAGAAGAGAAGAAATAAAAAACAGGAATGGTCCATTATAAACAAAAAGGAATATCACCAAAAGTAGTAATATTATTTAAACCGTTGCTGAAAAAAACAGAGAAGGGAGAGATAGAGGGAGAGAAAGGGGGATATAGCGAGCAGATAGAGATTAATTTTGGATTGTGTCTTTTTTAAAATTTAACTCACTTTTTCCTGATTCAATCTAACCCGAGTTTAATGGATTACGAAATGGGTCACATTTTTCCAGTATAAATAAGGTCCGCCATAAGTAACTGTATAATTTTATTTCAACATAATAAATGTTACATGGAAGAAATATGCAACTGCAATATAGAAACCAACAAAGGGTACACTTTAGTATTTTGCAACATAAAACATGATGTTTATTAAAGCTTTTATTAAAGCTCATTAGGCACCAGTTATGAAGTAAATGTGACCACATGCGATACCGCAGTGTAATTGTAAAAGATTCCAGTGATTTCCTAATAATTGTATCTTTTTCTCCATACAGGAAAATACTATTTAATTGTTTTTTATTAGTAATAAATGAAAAATATTCCTAGGTGGATAAAGTATGTTCTATAAGGAATTAAATTGAATTATATTTTATTCTTCTAAAGAACATGGTGGAACGATCCATAAGAAGAAATGACAATTCAGAATGAAATATCGATTTTGTAGAACTAAATAGAAGTCAAGAAACAGACCGGCTTCACTTTATTGTATAGACTAGCGAAATATCTGTCCTGGGCAGGTATTTTGTTCATATATATATATATATATATATATATATATATATATATATATATATATATATATATATATATATATATATATATATATATATATATATCAGCCTTGAGTTCCACGTTCGCTAAATACTACATGTCACGGATTGAAAACAAAACTTTCCTTAACTTCATAAACAAAACCCCTATATACACCAGATACATTGACGACATCCTCATCGCTACCGAATCCCTAGATAATATAGACAAACTCAAACATACCCTAGAAACCCACTCAGTACTCACCTTCACACATGAACTAAATACTAACAACAAAATCCCCTTCCTTGACATAATTATCGACTCTAACAACCCTGCCCAATACACAACATCCACATATAAAAAAACCCACGAACAATAACCCTAATTTGCTCAACTACCATAGCGAATGCCCCCCAAAATATAAAACTGCCTTAATAAAAAACCTCGTCCACCACGCATACACGATATCTTCATCCAAACAAATATTCTACAAAGAACTAACCAACATCAAACAACCCCTAGTAAATAATAATTTCTCCAACAAAATTGTCGACTAACAAATAAAACTATATTTAACGTCCCTACACTAAAAGAATCAGACAAAAAGCACAACAAAAACGACACTCTTTCCTTGTACTATAAAAACCAAATGCATTCTAACTACAAACTCGATGAAAAAGCTATAACATAATAAACTGACACACTAAACCCACCGACCAACAACAAAAATAAAATTAATAATTTACTACACAAAATTCAAAACCTCTAACTTAATAATAAAAAAATAACACTACTAACTCCCCCCTAAACTAATCAAACGTACTGTATTTGTTCCAATTCCAATTCCAGGAATGTTTCCCCAAGACCCAAACAGACAAACACAGTACTTATATTGGCGATACAACTACAACCCTCTCCCGACACCTTACGCATCACTTAAATGATACTAGTGCCATTTAGCGACACATTATAACACACAAAAAATGCATAAATTCAACCGTACTAACACAAATATTAACAACTAACACTGAGATCATACATAAAAACAACTGCACCAACAGACTAAAAATCTTCGAAGCCCTACACATACAAAAATTACAACCCACAATTAATAAAATAGCATTCACCACTGGTACTAACGCCCTATCAGTCTTTAATAATAATAATAATAATAATGATGATGATGATGATGATGATATATATATATATATATATATATATATATATATATATATATATATATACATACATATATATGTATACATATCTAAATTAATAGATATATAACTAATAATAAAACCATAAATACGGCTCTTAGTAACAATAAGACACAGCCTCCTGAAGACGGTCGAGAGACCTAAAGCGCTAGAAGAATGGCTTACGATACAACGTTAGGTACCATACTCCACCAATTAACACCTGAAAATCGACAAATCGCTCGCCGTGTCAAGAAATTGACAAGAAAGATTGTGAAGAGAGAAAACTCTGTGGTCTTTAATGACGCTTGCATAAGAAATGACTTGCTGCCGAACTATAAAAATATATATATATATATATATATATATATATATATATATATATATATATATATATATAGTAAGCTATAAATATATTTATGGCAATCAAGCTACACAGAGGCTCCCGCGTTTCATCCCCGGGGGGAATCTTCAGGCTAAAATGCATGGAGTTATTTTTGCCGGGTGTTTTTATATACACGGCTTGCTAGTTGACCAATCAGATTCTTTGTTGTTCTCTCAGCCAATCGTTGGGCTTCCCGCGAACAAAAGCTTTGTTGGTGTCACTCCCTATATCTTGTCCTATTGTTTTGTTATCAATGGGTTTGCCTATATCCTGTTTCCTTTGTTGTGTCAATATAATGGGTTAATTTATTTTAACATGTGGTTCCTTGTAAATTGTTAAGTTTTATTCATTTATTTATTATTATTTTTTTAATTTATTTATTTGTTTATTTATTTATTTATCGTTAGCCTAGGGTAAATTTATTTCTGTGTAAGCAGCTGTTCGCTATCTCACTTCTAGAATTTAATAGATTTCGGGAATCTCTAAAATTAAGGATTTCAAATTTTTCATTCAGGCATAATCTACACAGGTCGTCTAAATTTCTACATGTACTGGCCTGTCTTACTATTTTCCATTCAATTATTGGTGAGTATCCATTTTCTTTGAGCTCCCAATAATGGTTTGCTAGTGCTGTTTTAGTTCGACGTTCTCTGTTTTTAAATGTGCTTTTGTGGTCATAGTATCTGGTCTTAAAATCTAGGGATGTCATACCCACGTAGTATTTCTTGTTATTTGGTCTTTCTTTGGCAAATATCGTTGCTTTGTATACAATACTTTTGGTTAGGCATTTATTTTGTAGTGGACAAAGTGTACGATTTATGCAGTTACATCTTTTCTCTTCATTGCTAACTTTTTTCGTTTCTATTCGGGTGGTTATTATTAGTGTTTTGTTTATTTCTATTAGTATTGTTTATATTTTTGCTCTTCGTAGTGTTATTTTTGTTATATTTTCCACTTTTTTATGTAAGTTATTATTTTTTTCCTCTCTGTTGTTCTCTTTTAGTATTTTGTTATTGTGTGCCTTAATTATCATTTCTAGGTTTTCGCAGCAGCTGTAGGATAATTTTAGGTTATTTTTATTGAATATTTTATGTAGGGGATTGGTTACGGGGAAGTGTTTTTCAATCAGATTTAGGAATTTTTTGCCTAGTTTAGTTTTTAGCATCTGGTTATAGGGCGGGGTATAGTAGATTATGTTTCTTTTTCTTTTATTTTTAATTTTGTTGTAATTATTAGTATCCTGTTTTTTATATTTAATTTCGTAATATGGTAACCACTATTTTTTAGAGCTGTATTGTAAATGTTGATTGATATTTTTTAAAAACGCTTTCGTTGTTAGAATTGTTGATAAGCCTACGTTAGAAAGAATCTGGGATATGTTTTATGATTGATGGGGGGTGATTAGACTTTGGGTGTACGTATATTGGGTTGGCGTTATATATATATATATATATATATATATATATATATATATATATATGGCGTTATATATATATATATATATATATATATATATATATATATATGGCGTTATATATATATATATATATATATATATATATATATATATATATATATATATATATATATATATATATATATATATATATAGTGATTGTGTTGATGCTTCCTAGATGTTAATCCAATGAAACTCCGGTGTTCATACAGTAGTGCTCAATAGCAAGTAGAGCTGTATTATAGTATAACTTTTTTATTTATACAAAGATTATGGACTACATATGTGCATACATGTTTCAGCTGGCATTTTTTTTTTAAATAGAACTTCTTCAGGCCATGTCAAAATTGAAAATGCTGAAAGAGATAAGACAGCTTAACAATTCATATTGGTTTTTGGAGGATGGTAGGGAGGAGGAGAGAAAAATATTAAATTGGCCAATCATTTATCCACATTTAACTTAACATTTAATTAGTACATATGCATATATTTAGATTCTACTGTGTTTTCTCTTTTATTCCAGAAGTTGACTCACCATATCATTTAATGACTGTATCATAAAATGGTGTGGTGAGTCGACTTCTGGAATGAAAAAGAAAAAGAAAAAAACAAATAATCTGAAGCGAAATACAGTATTTTCTTGCAAACAACATGGTAGAAGGAAAATGAAGTCCAATTGGTTAGTCATGATCAAATATCGCTATGTTAGATACATTTCGATTTGAGTTTGACTTTGAAATCCGACAATATAACTTTATATATTGGATATGTACATGTAGATCTATGTACACATATAGAAACATATTTATACACACATATGCGTACATAACTATATGATACGTTTTTAAATTAGGAAACATTTTCTGCACAATATTTGATATATTTGTGCACATAGGTGTGTGTGTGTGTGTGTGTGTGTGTGTGTGTGTGTAGATCCATAACCATAATCGTTTGTATGTTCGTGTTTCCCATGGTGAGCATGTGTGTGTGCGTGCACATGAGAAAGCGTGTGTGTATGGATCCATAACTATTGATATGTTTGTACGTTCGTCCTTCCCAGAAAAGCTAACCTTCAAATAATGAGAACCAATTAAACAGGAACATCACAAATTTTTATTCGGATTTAAAAAAAAAATGACTTTTATCGAAAATGTCACGACCTTCACAGAAATTGCTTTCAACAAATTCAGTTTCGCATGAAAATAGAAATATTTTATTAATTCTTTTTTTACTTCATTTTTGTGCGTATATATACACACATATATATATATATATATATATATATATATATATATATATATATATATATATATATATATATATATTAGAAGAATACCCCTCCCAGGACGGATAAAATTAACTCCCCAAACAGAACAGATTAAAATTATTATATATTGCTACTAAACCTTATGTCTAGAATCCTTATTCCAATTTTGATCAAAAGCCATTACATGATTTTGATTCTAAAATTTCTAAAATTTAAAGCTTAAAGGGTTTTAAGAAGACATTAATATTCAGTGCAGCTTGTTTAATTGGTGTCTAATGACTATGGACCAATTTCAATGCAAGTCTGAAATATTTGAATATTCAAATGGGTGGTTGTGTCCATATTATGCTTCCTAAAAACCTTTTAAAGTACTCCAAAGAAACTGAAATTTGGGGAATATTTGAGATTTGTATTAAAATTGATCCATAGTCATTGACACTAATTAAGCAAGCTTCCCTGAATTTAAATTTGTTCTTGAGAACCCTTAAGCTTAAGCCTTAAATTTTAGACATTGTTTAGAATCACAATCATGTAATGTATTTTGATCAACATTGGAATAACTATTCTAACATACTTTATAATAGCATTAATACCTTGATTTTAATTTTATTTAGCAGACATATAAGTGGTGCAAAATTGTTCTGTTCAGGGAATTCATTTTGACCGCCCTGGGACGGGTATTTTTCTAATTATATATAAAAAATAAATTACTGTAGTAATTTAATCAGTATACTCACGTAATTCTTTGATGTCATATGAATATTAGTGCAAACACTGGCAAAGCATACTTTCACCCCCTCGTCATTTTTGATGAAGGTTACACTAGTGTATGCATATATAGCATATAGCAAAAGTTAGTTGTACAAACCAATAAAGTTTTTAATCTTTTTTTTGCTAAAGAGTCACCACTTATCACGGCCCAAAGGCCACTCGAGGATAAGGGTTAAATGAGTGTCAGGTGGACGGTGAGACAACACAGTGATAATTGGTTAAGGTGGTGGAAGTTTGGCAGATGACTTGAAAACGACAATGTTGTAGTCAGCTGGGAAACAGCCCAGTGGTATTGAGTTCCATAGACGGGTAGTTCTAGAAAAGAAACTTTGGTCATGGAAGTTTCGTTTAGCTTTAGATATGGAGAGGGAGAAAGGGAAATTATTGACAGTGGTTGTTCTACAAGAGTTAATATGAAGTATTTTATTTAAAAACTATACATTACAGTGTCTGCTGTGTCTACCCGGGTTTCATCAATCTGGTCATCCCGGATATGGTATAGAAACCGGCTTGTAGAAACAGATTGATTCTTCAGCACCTTTCAGCAGGCAAAGGCTCAGAGTCGATCTGTTCCTGCAAGCGGGTTTTTACTCCAGATTCGGCATGACCAGATCGATGAAACCTTGGTACACCTTGACAGGCACTGTAATATATAGTTTTTAAATAAAATACTTATATATATATATATATATATATATATATATATATATATATAATGCGAAATAACATCGGATAAATATGATCAAATCTATTTAAAGTTTTCTAATTTAATAAGGTGTCTATTTTTATGTCCGTAGATTTTCGATTTTTTTTTCTTGCTGAGAACTTGTCAGGATTCTTTTCCTGTCGCTATTTTGGAACTCTTCTACTAATGTTTAACTTAGCTCCACAATTTTTTTTTTTAGACCAGCTTCTGTTTGTTTCTTTCGTTCTTTCTTTTGTGTCATGGCATATCAACCCTATTCGAGTCGTTTAATACCGAATCCCATCATTTTGCTAATGGTGTGTGCGTCTCAAGTTCTTAAAGACCATAACTAGTTATTCATGACTTTCATTCAATTTCATGTCATACCTAGGAGTAATTCTATTTAGCCCACAGATGGGGCCCTAATGGGTACTACTACTCTGAATCAGAGTGGCCTTGGGTAAAACTCTTCATCTGTGGAATACAATACCGCAGGGCTGCTTCCTAACTGAGTACAACATGGTAGTTTTTAAGTCCAATGTTAACAAATTCTTTTGGAGCCGCCCACTTAAATAATCCAATTCTGACCATTTAAGCCATCATTTCCAATCCTCTCATTGTGTTGTTCATCGCTATTTAACAATCTCATAGAGTAAATGAGTCCTGACCCTGTCTCGCTTTTTTTGGTACTGTTGGAGTAAACTTGGAGTCAATGTTTACTAAGGGGTAATTCCACACTCCCCAAAGCTCCTAAATTAGGGCCTCACTGGATGCAGTTTTGTGTTATACCCCGGAAAGATTCTCTTCAACTCATAGATGGAACTCTGACTGTAAGAGTGAACCTGGGAGTAATGGTGATAGGTGATCTCACCCTTGTCGAAAATCTTTCCGTTTTCAGACAAAATTTGACTTTCTAGAAATAACTCGTATTATGATACACTTCTAGGATTACCTTCCTTTAACAGAACACCACAAAATGAAAAAAGAAGGGCCAGGGGTCTGGTTTGAAATTAGATAGAAAAGATTTTAATTTTACAACAGTTCCCCGTGGGGAGGTACATGTTAGTTGCAAATATTTCCCTTGCGATCGTTTCCAAAAATAATAAACAAAAAACGCCAAGTAACAAAATGAACTGAAGACAAAAACAGATAACCATAACGAAATTGTTTTGAACAAATAAAAACTAGAAATCTAGCAAAAACAAGTACTTACAGGATGACCCCAAATATATGCCACCCATGGAATCGTTAATAAAATTCACAATCTTTTCTGCAATTCAAATAAAGAAACTTCAGTCTATGCCTGACTTGTCCACCAAATTTCACTCATTAATATCCAATAGGCTTTGTTTTATCGTCACCTACTTATATGGGGACACTTTGGTAATTGTCTGATCAGTAGGAGGTGTCATCCTGAATGGGTTTACACTCACCGAACCTTAACGCCCCCCTCCCATATTTTTATCTGTGGGATTATCTCAAAGATAAGATCTATCAAAACAATCCACAGAACATCAAAACCCAAATCAGGGCAGTACCCAAAGAGGAGTGCATAAGTTATTAACAATTTTGCATGTCTTATCGAAGTGTGCTTATAATTGGAAGGCGATAAAACAAATACTGTTAGATATTCATGACTGAAACTTGGTGGACAAGTCGGGCGTATACTGAAGTTTAGTTGTACCAAATATGATTGGATTGCAGAAAGAATTGTGAATTTTATTAATGATTCTATGGGTGGCATTTGGGAGAGGGTCACCCTGTATGTTGTCCGAGAGCAATAAATGTAAGATTACAGTATTACATTTGGTAAGTGGTATAGACAAATATTTATTTGTATCAAATATGGTTGGATTGTAGAATGGATTGTGAATTTTATTTACGATTCCATGGGTGGCATTTTGGAGGGTCACCGTGTGCAATATTTTTAACAAATCAAAAAATAGAATATAGAAAAAGCAAGTACTTAAAATATGTTTTTAACAGACAAAATTACCCGACAGAAAAGGATTATAAAGTCTTTCAATTTCAAGTTAATGATGAGGGTCTCTCGCCTTTTTTTTTCAATTGAAAACAGTTTTTTATACTTTAAACCACAACAAAATCTAAGATTAAAGTAAAAAAAAAAACACTTGCATTAAAAAGGCTTCTGGTTTCCAATTGTTTTAACACTTCAATGATTCTATTAAACGACACATCTCTTTTAAATACCAGCATGCCTGATGCTTACTCCTTCTCACACCCAGGATTTAAATTTAGCAACGACCGAAACAACACGCAGAGTGCCACAACGAAACACGGACATTAAAAAAATAGGTACTTATCCAGAATACGACCCAATCTACGACAATTTCGTGTTGGCAGCTTTCGGGCAGGTTACGTAAGGGTCTTCTCTTCTCTATGGGGAATGGGTGGTGGTATGACCAATATGGTGTATTATAATGTTAAGACCAATTTTACAAATAATGTATAAATAAAGTAAAAGGGGCCAACCATAGTCGAGGCTCCCTATTCATTGGCTATTACATCAAAATGTAGGAGAGGGCACTACTTCTTTCCATTGATTGCTCCACTTAATCTTGATCCTCACCTTATAATAGTGAGTGTTTAGCAAGAAGGCATCAATTAGCGACGACTAGAAAAATACATTTTAAAAAACAAATGTGTGCTGTTGTTATTAACAACTATTACAACTGCTGTTCCAAAGAAAAAGAAAGAAAACAACATTACATACATTATAAATACAATAACTACAAACCTAAAAGAAGAAAGAGATAGATAGATCAACTCTATACACCGTAGCCACTAGTTGTATTACTACTGTTGCTATGTGTTAAGTCTGCTACTATAAAACACCATCAGCGATATTTTGTTACTGTTCAAAGAAGACGAAAATTTGCGGCACATGGCAACAAGAGTACACTGCATGCTCTTCTCGAATTGCTGCATACGTCCACACTTACATCACTTTGTGCACCTTCTCAAGATATATCTGTAATCAAATTTCAACCCTGTAGCTGCTCAGTTGAAAAAGTTATCAGTGTACATACAAACACACAGTCAAACATACAGACATCGTATTTTATTTATGTAGATCTATGGAAATAACCTTACAAGAAACACTGATTTTGCAATGCTTTTTGAAAGATAAAAAAGCCATAACTCTCATTTTTTAGTAGGCATATGCATAAACAGTATGTTAGCGTACAGCTACATACCTAGAAAACGGAGCTGTAAAACCTGCCATTATGATATGGGACAAAAAGGAGAAAGTAGAAGTCCTAGTTGAAGTCAGTGTCCGTAATGATGCTGGCTTAAACAGAACTGAGAGGGAAAAGATAACGAAATACCAAGGTCTTATGTACGACATGAAAATAAAAACTGGAATCTAAGGAAGATTTCCATCGTTCCAGTAATTATAGGAGCCTATGAAATTTAAAAAACTACCTGGAGAATATACCCGGTGAAGCAAGTGCAATAAAAAAAAAAATTGTGCTTAAAGAGACGGTTAGAATCTTCCAAAAAAATTCTGGGTTGGAGTCTATGAAATAGTGAGTGAATGTCTGACATCCGGTAGAATTCCCCATCCCTAGCAAAAACAAAAAGATAAGAAAATTGAAAAAAAGCAGTAATATATATATATATATATATATATATATATATATATATATATATATATATATATATATATATATATATGTTTGGTGGTAAAGCACCAGACTATAGACATTTACATCGAGGGTTCGATCCCTGCCCAGGGTAGCCATGCTGATGATGGCTGAAAGCCAGAAACACGTGTCCATGGATTTCTTTTATGTACGTAACAATTAATTAATAAATATATATGAAAAGTAAAAATTGATGACACATCCAATTAAGGGCGATTAAATGCAGTACTATGCATATTTTTAATCGCTTAGAAAGCGAATAAATACTAAAAACATACCGGTGTTCTATCGCCAGTAAAAGCAATAAAAAAATCTGCATATATATATATATATATATATATATATATATATATATATATATATATATATATATATAGTGATTGTTTATATTCCAATTACGAAAAAATTCAGTCTTTAATCAAATCATTTATTTTTAATTTTATTTTTATTTTTCCATGGCAGAATTGATTGTGGTCATACAATTGCTTCTCAACGAGTAAAATGCAGCCTTTAACCTCATTTTCTCGCTCAGAGACCTAAATAAAAGGCATATATAAAGTGTCACATCAAACACAGAGTTTGTGGAGAAAAGACAAACAAACAACAGAATGAGTGACAGATGCGAAAGTAATAGACGACACATAGTATCAAAGTTGGAGAGGTCAAACAACATATATTAAGAGAAGGTTGAAAATGATAAATAGGAAGTTAGTTAGAGATGGGTCGCTTTATGAGTTAAGTGCAAATTACAGTTAATTAGAACAATTAAAATGGAAGGTTTTTTTTCAACAAACATCACTCAATCCCAAAATGGACGAATATTTTAACATCTATTTTGTGTGATTAAAATATATAGGAAATATATTCCTTTCTCAGAGACCGAAATGAAAGGCATATATAAAGTGTCACATCAAGCAGTGAGTTCGTGGAGAAAAACAGAAAGAACAAGAGAAAGCAACACTCAAAAGGGATACCCCCGCCAATAGGATAACTGAATTTCAATCAGGTCGCCATTTTGAAATTATCATATACACACACATATATATACAGGGTGATTCATAAGTCACTTCACTTAGCTATTTAAAATGGTTACCATATGAAGCACAAACATACTATGAACTTTTGATAATTGTTATCTTACTCTCTAATTACTGTTATTTGTTATTTTAAATTTGTTCGTTTATATCTTTGTTTCTATATATATTTATTTCATAATGAATCAAATATGCTACAAAGAGTCGTAAATTCCTTGCAAAAAAGAATGGAACTATGCATGCAGAACGACGGTGAAAATTTTGAAAATTTGCTGTAATTTTTCATTCCCATAAATGAATTTGTTGAATAAACTTTCTGTTTTGTATTACCGTATTTTTTAACTTTAGAATTTCAAAAATAAATAGCTAAGTGACTTATGAATCACCATATATATATATATATATATATATATATATATATATATATATATATATATATATATATATATATATATATATATATATATATATAAGAGGTTTATGTAGTTTGCTTGAAGCATTGTTTATTAGTATATAGAAATGTGATACTTAGAAGGCAATACAATGCAGAGGTGTGACGGATAGACACAAGTTGGAGCAAATAAGACATATAATGGTGGAACAAATTAAATAGTTTCACCCTTAATACAATGTATACATACACATATATATATTTTTTTTCACAAACACACATATATCTGTTTATCTACACAATGTTACAATGTTATGTAATACCTATATCAAGATGGTCTGGTGGAAACTCCGTATGATATAATATTTCGGGAACTCTTCACTTCTTCAGAACCGTGCTCAACTCAAGTTCAAGCGTCATTTATTCACTGTTCCTCAAAAACCGCAATGAAAGGCATATATAAAGTGTCACATCAAGCACAGAGTTCGTGGAGAAAAAAACAAGCAACAAATAAACAAGAGAAAGCAGATAACATTCACAATGATATAAATATATTGAAATTATAATACAAGAAATTTC